>OX457031.1:66978163-67349177 GCA_949752745.1 Protula sp. h YS-2021 | reverse complement strand
ATTTTTTTGATTTAGGGGCCGGTGGTGAACAGAGATAACGTACAACGAAAGAAGAAATAAAACATTAGCAGAAAAGAACACAGAGATGGCAGAACAGCATCTAGAGCAGACTTTAAAGTCTTCAAAAATTAGTTTCACTTAATTTCTTTAAATTAAAACAAACAAACAATACTAACACTCGTTTCTTGTTCAGCAGTGACTTGAAAGTGTTGATGAGCTCCAAGTATGACGTGGGCGTGACGTAGTTATGACGCTCGAGCTCGGACAGGAAGCGGTCGGAGAGCGTCTGCGTGGTCACGTGGAAGTTCTTGCACATCTCATGCAGCCGTTGCGCTCGTCGTCGGTCATTTCGACTTCGTCCAGGAAGCGCGTGGACACCGCCTGCAGCGCGTCCTCGGGCCATTTCTGGAGGGCCACACAAAAAAAAAAAACAAAAAAAACACGGGCATTAGTGCGTGGACACAAGAAAAAATATACACAGGTCATTACTCGCCGGAGCCGTAGGGTAAAAACATAATTATGAAAAGTTTAACCATACGCACGCCCTTTATCTCATCCCCCGCCCTATAGTATCTGCCAGTGCACCAGGGGGGTGGGGGCGGTTACCTGGAACCAGTCGATGGTACAGCAATTGACGAGCGAGGGGGAACTTGCGCAGGCCGGTTGCGAAGGCGTCACCGATGGGCGACATGGCGAGGACGATGTGTAGCTGCTCCCTGCAGCGCTCTGCACGAACATGTTGAGAGTGCCACGGCGTGCCGTCCGTCTGCTTGGTCTTGTCCCTCTGTCTATCCAGCTGCCGCATTTTCTCGCAGATCTCCTGCTTCTCGTCCAGGGGGAAGAGGTTAGGAACTTCACCAGCATTCAGCAGGTTGTTGATGTCCTCCAGGAACGACTCTTGCTTAATCTGATTAAATCAATCAACCAATCAATTCAATCAATCAACCAATCAATCAGCTTGGAACACATTATTCAAGTCGTCAACTGTGATTTTTAAACGGAAGCTTCTCTTGCAAACGGGCACTGTTTTGTATTTGAATCTTAATGTTGCAGACAGAACGAAGCGCTCGTTTTTTTTTAAATTAAGGGCATGGTTGATGGCGGCACCTGATTTCCGTTACGTTACATCCCTAGTAAGCCTCACCCATTATTTCGGCACCCCCCCCCCCCTCCCTCACCCTCGCTTCGTACCTGCGTGTCGGAGAAGAGGAAGACAGCATGCTGGTCGGTCTCCGGGGACTTAATGATTACCGTCACCTGACATCCCTAGTAAACCTCTCCCATTATTTTTGCACCCCCCCCCCCTCCCTCCCTCTCCCCACCCCCTACCACCCTCTCGCTTCGTACCTGTGTGTCGGAGAAGAGGAAGACAGCATGCTGGTCGGTCTCCGTGGACTTACTGATTTCCGTTACCTGACACCCCTAGTAAACCTCTCCCATTATTTCCGCACCCCCCTCCCTCCCCCTCCCCACCCCCTCCCACCCTCTCGCTTCGTACCTGCGTGTCGAAGAGGAAGACAGCATGCTGGTCGGTCTCCGTGGACTTACTGATTACCGTCACCTGACATCCCTAGTAAGCCTCACCCATTATTTCTGCACCCCCCTCCCTCCCCCTCCCCACCCCCTCCCACCCTCTCGCTTCGTACCTGTGTGTCGGAGAAGAGGAAGACAGCATGCTGGTCGGTCTCCGTGGACTTACTGATTACCGTCACCTGACATCCCTAGTAAGCCTCACCCATTATTTCTGCACCCCCCTCCCTCCCCCTCCCCACCCCCTCCCACCCTCTCGCTTCGTACCTGTGTGTCGGAGAAGAGGAAGACAGCATGCTGGTCGGTCTCCGTGGACTTCCTCAAGATGACCTTGAGATCTTCGTGCCACTCGTTCGCAGTGTAAGACTTGCTGATCTCCACCTTCACAAATTAATTTTTTATATATTTTTTTTTTAATCTATGTAATTTTGACGTTAAATGGAAAAATACTGACAATTTGTTTGTTTTATGACATTCTTTCCTTAAAGTAATTTTATTTATCGGTGTAATTTGTTTTTTTTTTTTTTTTTTTTTGCGCAATTTTCAATTTTTAAAGAGGCATTCAGTCGATAAATTTCAGCTGTCCAATCACACAACTAGGACACGAAAACATCCAGAAAAAGAAAACGCTAAGATGCGAAAACATTAAGATATGAAAACATTAAGATTAAAAATATCACAACACAAAAAATTGAAGAAATGAAAAAAAAAAAAAAAAAAAAAAACTGACCTGATGAAGCTCGTAGTCGGACATGTGGGCGGCGAGGCGGGTTAGTGATTGACGTCCGGACCCGCCCACTCCCACCAGCAGGGCGTGGCTACGCGGCTGTTTGATGATGCGCGCTATACGCGAGATGTGCTCGATGGCGAACCTGTCAACAAAACAAGCACTCATCATATGCTATCACACAGAGACGCGGGCAGTGCGCCCATACAGACACGAGGGCAGCGCGCTCATACAGATTATACGGGTAGCATGGTCATACAGAGACGCGGGTAGCGTGGTAATACAGACACGCGGACAGCGCGTTCACACAGACACGAGGGCAGCGCGCTCACAGAGATATACGGGTAGCATGGTCATACAGAGACGCGGACAGCACGCTGTGATTTCGCTGCCTCCCAGTTAAATTTAGTCATGATGGTTCGCCATTTTCCGGCTTTTAATCGTGTGACCTCGTTTCCTCTCCGGTTGCATATAATTCTCTGATTGCCTCACTTGTCAGTCATGTGATTTTAAAACCTTTAATTTTAAACTAGTCATACGATTTCGCTACCCTCTGGTTTCAGTCACGTGACCTTGCCACCCTGTCTTTACATAGAAAAAAAGTACAATAATATTATAAAAGAAAGGGACGCAGTTTCCAGAGGGCATGTGCTCAGTTATTTACATTTCATCCACGCAAGGGTGCACAAAAAATGACGCACCTGAAGAGTACGAGGTTCATGGGTTTTTTGCTCAGGTTGTTGAACTCATCCAGGTAATTGTCCACGACGCTGTTGAGGTTGCTGACGTCACGCACCTCCGTGTAGTTCTTGGCGTCGTTCTTGGGGTCAGCGAAGTCACAGAACATGAGACTACGCAGATCGTCCTCCGTCACCTGTGTGTAATCGACAGCGTCAACAGTCAGTGTCTCCGCAAAACGTCAACAGTGTCAACGCCAACAGCTCGGTCACGATGCACGAACGCTACCACCCACTTAGCACCCGAAACAAAAGGATTGTTTTTTTTTTTTTTTTTTTTTTTGGTTATTCGACTGTAACATTTATTTTTAACATGCAGAGAGCATGCAAAGTGAAAAATTCAAGGCACGTGAAGCCGTGCAACAAATGACTACTGCAGCCAGCACACCCACCTCATCCCTCCTCACCCGCACACCTACTCTCCCTCTCCCACCCCCCTCCCCCCCCGTCCCCAGCCTCCGCATCACCGCCCCTCTCCGGCGATCCCTGACCCCTTTTACCCGTACACCTACTCTCCCTCTCCCTCCCCCACGCCCCGTCCCCAGCCTCCGCACCACCGCGCCTCTCCGGCGATCCTTGACCCCTTCTACCCGTACACCTACTCTCCCTCTCCCTCCCCACCCACCCCCCCCCGCCCCCAGCCTCCGCACCACCGCCCCTCTCCGGCGATCCCTGACCCCTTTTACCCGTACACCTACTCTCCCTCTCCCTCCCCCACGCCCCGTCCCCAGCCTCCGCACCACCGCCCCTCTCCGGCGATCCCTGACCCCTTTTACCCGTACACCTACTCTCCCTCTCCCTCCCCCACGCCCCGTCCCCAGCCTCCGCACCACCGCCCCTCTCCGGCGATCCCTGACCCCTTTTACCCGTACACCTACTCTCCCTCTCCCTCCCCCCCACCCCCCCCCCCCGCGCCCCCAGCCTCCGCACCACCGCCCCTCTCCGGCGATCCCTGACCCCTTTTACCCGTACACCTACTCTCCCTCTCCCTCCCCCACGCCCCGTCCCCAGCCTCCGCACCACCGCCCCTCTCCGGCGATCCCTGACCCCTTTTACCCGTACACCTACTCTCCCTCTCCCTCCCCCCCACCCCCCCCCCCCCGCGCCCCCAGCCTCCGCACCACCGCCCCTCTCCGGCGATCCCTGACCCCTTTTACCCGTACACCTATTCTCCCTCTCCCTCCCCCACGCCCCGTCCCCAGCCTCCGCACCACCGCCCCTCTCCGGCGATCCCTGACCCCTTTTACCCGTACACCTACTCTCCCTCTCCCTCCCCCCCACCCCCCCCCCCCCGCGCCCCCAGCCTCCGCACCACCGCCCCTCTCCGGCGATCCCTGACCCCTTTTCACCTTGCCATCACCATCCGAATCCAGGTGTATAAAGAGCTGGTCAAAGTCCTCATTCAGTTTCTCCTTCATGACTTTCCTGGTCTCGTGGAAAAGCCAGTCGTGGTCGGCCGCGTCCACGAGACGGTCGTAGTAGACGCGGAAGACCTCGTGCACCCACAGGCGCTTCATGCTGCTCGGCTCCTCCAGCGTCTCGGGCAGGGACAGCAGGATGCCCTGCACGACGCGCGCGAAGTCACGCAGGTTGAATAAATAGTGCGACTTGGTGGGTGTGGGCAGGAGGTTCTGCATGGCTGCCTTGTAGATGCTCAGGGTGCCGTTGATCACCTGGTCGATGCAGCCCTTGAACTCGCTTGCAAAGCCCCTGTCAAACAGCACAGCAAGGGGTTTATAAATAAATTCCTCATATAAAAGACTTGGCTACAGAGTTAGTACTATTAGAGTTTGTTCAATTTTTTATATTGTGTAAATAAATTGTCGCTGGGAATCGTGACTGACTTGGATGAGATGTGCCACTCGAGAATCTTGCGGAAAATCGTCGTCATGGCGTCGTCGCCGAACTCGTTGATAGTGATCGTGTTGAAGTGGCGCAGGAATCGCGGCGTCACCGGGTTACGACCACCGCCTGCAGGAAAAAAAAAAAAACGGTCGACATGCCATTAGCAGTGCTGCCACTTCCTCGAAATTTAAAAACGTACAAAATTGCTAAAAATAACGCACGAAAAAACGTACGTTAAAAAGCTACCATAGCAAAAGAAAAAAATAAATAGTAACAACAGGCAAAAAATAACAAGAACAAGAACAGGCCTGGCGGGCCCATGGCGGCGATGGGGGGATAAGAACAGACCTGGCGGGCCCATGGCGGCGATGGGGGGGATAAGAACAGACCTGGCGGGCCCCAGGAGGCGATGGGAGGAGGGGTCGGGGGTTGATAAGAACAGACCTGGCGGGACCATGGCGGCGATGGGGGGAATAAGAACAGACCTGGCGGGCCCATGGCGGCGATGGGGGGGATAAGAACAGACCTGGCGGGCCCCAGGCGGCGATGGGCGGAGGGGTCGGGGGTTGATAAGAACAGACCTGGCGGGACCATGGCGGCGATGGGGGGATAAGAACAGACCTGGCGGGCCCATGGCGGCGATGGGCGGAGGGGTCGGGGGGGGGGGGGGATAAGAACAGACCTGGCGGGACCATGGCGGCGATGGGAGGAGGGGTCGGGGGTTGATAAGAACAGACCTGGCGGGACCATGGCGGTGATGGGGGGGGGATAAGAACAGACCTGGCGGGACCATGGCGGCGATGGGCGGAGGGGTCGGGGGTTGATAAGAACAGACCTGGCGGGACCATGGCGGCGATGGGGGGGATAAGAACAGACCTGGCGGGCCCATGGAGGCGATGCAGGGAGGGGTCGGGGGGCGGGGGGATAAGAACAGACCTGGCGGGCCCATGGCGGCGATGGGGGGAGGGGTCGGGGGGCCGGGGGGATAAGAACAGACCTGGCGGGCCCATGGCGGCGATGGGGGGAGGGGCCGGGGGGCCGGGGGGATAAGAACAGACCTGGCGGGCCCATGGCGGCGATGGGGGGAGGGGTCGGGGGGCCGGGGGGATAAGAACAGACCTGGCGGGCCCATGGCGGCGATGGGGGGAGGGGTCGGGGGGCCGGGGGGATAAGAACAGACCTGGCGGGACCATGGCGGCGATGGGGGGAGGCGTCGGGGGGGGGGGGGCGGGGGGATAAGAACAGACCTGGCGAGCCCATGGCGGCGATGGGGGGAGGGGTCGGGGGGGGGGATAAGAACAGACCTGGCGGGCCCATGGCGGCAATGGGGGGAGGGGTCGGGGGGGGGGGGAGATAAGAACAGACCTGGCGGGCCCATGGCGGCGATGGGAGGAGAAGCGGGGGCAGGGGCAAGAACAGACCTGGCGGGCCCATGGCGGCGATGGGAGGAGGGGCGGGGGCAGGGGCAAGAACAGACCTGGCGGGCCCATGGCGGCGATGATCTGGATGTCGATCAGCTTCATGGGCGTCACCTCCTTCAGGTCGTACCAGTTCCAGTGATCGAGCCACTGACGGAGCAGCTCGATGGGGGGCTGCGCTCCGTACACCTCCCGCACCGGCATGTTCAAGTCGTCCACAAAAACGATCTGTCAATCAAACACAATGTCAATTAGTCACACACGATCTGTCAATCAGTCAAACACGATCTGTCAATCAGTCACACACGATCTGCCAATCAGCCACACACGATCTGTCAATCAGTCAAACACAATCTGTCAATCAGTCACACACGATCTGTCAATCAAACACGAGCTGTCAATCAGCCACACACGATCTGTCAATCAGCCACACACAATCTGCCAATCAGTCAGACGCGATCTGTCAATCAGTCACACACGATCTGTCAATCAGTCAGACACGATCTGTCAATCAGTCACATATGATCTGTCAATCCTGATGACTTCGACGTATAAAACAGTTCATTCCGTTACAGTTTCTCTTTTCACCACGTCCAGCCCGACCCTTGCACGCAAATTTGGCAACTTATTCAAAAAGGCATTAGTATGCCCCTCACTCTTTCAAACCCCATCCCTTGTCTACGTTACGGTTGACACCTAATGAGATTGAAGGCAGGGCGCCCCCCCCCCCTCCCCCCTACCCCCGCTGTGTTACTCACCGCTCTCTTGCCGAGCTGCGGCCCGAAGACGCCCTTGCGGCGCTTGTCTAGCTTGGACATGATAATATTCTGCGTCTGGTTGGCGCTCGTCTGCGCCGAGAAGTTGATGATGTTGGGCTTGTAGACCTCCTTATCCATGCCGCCCAGCAGGAAGTCCTGTCACACAGCAGTGTTACGTGTCATTAACAACCCAAAATTCAACAGTGTCATGGGTAATCGAAGTACATAAGTGTCACTGACAACCAAAATACAACGGTGTCATCGATAATCAAATGTAATAGTGTCACTGATAAGCAAAGGAGAGCAGATTCACTGATAAATCAAAGGTCAACAGTGTCACTGATAATTAAATTTAAAAGGTCAACAGTGTCGCTGACAAGCAATGTACAACAGTGTCACTGATAACCAAATCTCAACATTTTAACAATGAAAGGTCAAGTGTCACTGACAACCACTCGCAAAAACGTCAATAATAATCAAAGTAGTCAGCAGTGTCACTGACAACTAAAGTACAACAATGTCAGTAACACCTGCCCCATGACAACACGGCAGGCACAGTTACGTCACGCAGGCACCACCTCTTCCTCCCAAATCAAGTCCTGTCTCTTGACAAGAAAACACGCGTACTCACGGACATGCATGCACATCATCCCCCCCTCCATTTTCCGTCACCCCGCCCCACCCCCATCCCCCTCCGCCCCCCAACACAGCACGTATACTCACGGTGATATAGGCAGACTTGCCCGTGTCGGTGGGACCCACGAAGAGACAAGCTTTCTGGTGCAGCAGTAACATGCTCATCATTTCCCCCTTTTCCGTCACCCCCACCACCCGCCACCCCCCCCCCCCCCTCCCGTTAACACAGCACGCATACTCACGGTGATATAGGCAGACTTGCCCGTGTCGGTGGGACCCACGAAGAGACAAGCTTTCTGGTGCATCAGTAGCATGCCCATCATTTCCCCCTTTTCCGTCACCCCACCCCACCCCCCCCCCCGCCCCCTCACGCAGCACGCATACTCACGGTGATGTAGGCAGACTTGCCCGTGCCGGTGGGACCCACGAAGAGACAAGCTTTCTGGTGCATCAGTAGCATGCCCATCATTTCCCCCTTTTCCGTCACCCCACCCCACCCCCCCCCCCGCCCCCTCACGCAGCACGCATACTCACGGTGATGTAGGCAGACTTGCCCGTGCCGGTGGGACCCACGAAGAGACAAGCTTTCTGGTGCATCAGTAGCATGCTCATCAGCTCGCGGTAGCGCACCGTATCCACGGTCTCCACGATAATCTCGTTAAAGGCGGCATCCTTCGGGATTTCGGGCGAGTTCTTCAGCGCCTCCGACCACTTCTCCCACCTGATTTCGAATAAATAAATAAATAAAAAATTAAGAAAAACAATTACTCAAATTCCAGCAACGACTGAACACGATTAAACAGGATTAAATGCAATGAGTCAGGTGACGTCATGACTGGTTCACAACCGCAGACAAAACTGCAAACAGTTTAATGACTCCTAGCTTAACACTGAAAACGGCGTGAGAATTGACCCCCGTCGCCAGCCTCTCTCCTCCCCCTACCCACCTCGCCGTACAGGAGCAGATGCACTCACTTGCCGGCTCCGTCCTTAATAAACTTGTAGTCGTAGATGAGCCCGTCCTTGGGGAAGGGCACGGTGTAGGGCTTGCGCGGCGGATCGACCAGATCGATGAGGCTCAGCTTGGAGCGAGTCTCTTCCGTCATGCCGCCCTGTAAACAATGGACCGATTGTGATAATCGTTGTTATTGTTCTTAACCAGCTTCACATGATCACCACTTGTTACACTTATCTGTACTAATTTACACCTTGCCTCTCCTAATTTATATATTTCATCGGACAATTCACTGATTATTCCCCGCTCAACCACACATTACCCCACTAATTCAGCCTTTACCCCTTATAATTCACACATTTCTTCTGCTAACTCACACATTACCTTCGCTAACTCACTCATTACCCCCTCTAATTCACGCAGTTCTTCCCTAATTCACCCATTAGCCTTTTTAATTCACACAACACCCCTTCCAATTCACACATTTCTTCCGCTAACTCACACATTACCTTCACTCACACATTAACCCCACTAATTTACCCATTACCCCTTCTAATTCACACATTTCTTCCGCTAACTCACACATTACCTTCGCTCACACATTACCCCCACTAATTTGCCCATTACCCCTTCTAATTCACACATTACATTCGCTCACGTATTACCGCCACTAATTTACCCATTACCCCTTCTAATTCACACATTACTTCCACTAACTGATACATTACCTTCGCTCACACATTACCCCCACTAATTTACCCATTACCTCTTCTAATTCACACATTTCTTCCGCTAACTCACACATTACCTTCGCTCACACATTACCCCCACTAATTCACCCATTACCCCTTCTCATTCATACATTAATTCCGCTAACTGACACATTACCTCCACCCATTCACAAACTACCGCCACTAACTAAACCTTACCTCGACTAGTTCCCGCACGAGAGTGTCGAACTGGAGACGGCCGTTGTTGTCGCTGCTGGCGCCGATGCTCCACGTCAAGCTGAACATGAAGATGCACTGAAAAAACAAACAAACAATATCGTCATGCAGCGGTTCTGGCTGTCCAGATAGGTCACTCAATGGTTTAACTCTAACGGAGAGATGAAAGAATGAGCAATCCCCTACTCCACAGCTTAACCCCTCTCCCCCCCCCCCCCCCCCCCCCGGCAGCAGGGGTCGGCAAAGTACCTCGAGTCAGGCGATGATTTTCTGGTCCCCTAGCCCGCCCTACCCACCTCCCCCCATCCCCCCACGAGCAGGAGGTGGCAGTGATACCTCCAGCCAAGCAACGACTTCGCGGTCCTTCTACCCTTCTCCCCCCCCCCCCCCAACCCCTCCCCCTCACCCACGGGAAAGCAGGATTTGATGGCGTTACCCCTAGCCAGGAGACGATCTCGGGGTCCGCTACCCCTGCCCCCCCGGGTACCGCTACGCCTCCCACTCCTCCCACCCCCACCCTCCACCCACCCCCCCCCCCCCCCCACTCCGGGCACGCAGTGATGGTGTACCTCTAGCCAGGAGATGATCTCGCGATCCTCCATCGTCGTCATCTTGCTCTCGTCTTGGAATTCATCCATCTGGCAGACGATCATCTGCATCAGGCTGTTCACCAGGTTCGCGTCCGTCGTCGGGGACAGCTCCTGTCGTAGCAAAGCCAACCGCCTAATAACATACCTGTACCGCAAACATGCCTGTACCGCAAACATGCCTGTACCGCAAACATGTCTGCACCGCAAACATGCCTGCACCGCAAACATGCCTGTACCGCAAACATGCCTGTACCGCAAACATGTCTGCACCGCAAACATGCCTGCACCGCAAACATGCCTGTACCGCAAACATGCCTGCACCGCAAACATGGCTGTACCGCAAACATGCCTGCACCGCAAACATGCCTGCACCGCAAACATGCCTGTACCGCAAACATGTCTGTACTGCAAACGGCTGTACCGCAAGCGCACAGTCGCCTGACTCGGGAGACAGCAACTGCAGTCACATGACCCCAGAGAGCAATCGGTCACGTGACTCCAACAGTAAGCAGTCACGGAGCTCTCCACAGCAAAGCGCAGTCACGTCACTCCCAACAGCAATCACAGTACAGTAATTTCACGGTTACACACACCATGCCCCCCACCTCCCGCCCCTACCCCCTCCTCCCCCAACTATTTCATACAACAATGAACACCCACAGTATTGCAGCACAAATGTCCTCTAAAACCATTGTCTTGTCATGAACTTTTTTTTTTCACTTTTTATTTTCATTCCTTTTAAGAGCTGTAGAGAAGCGTACCTTGAGTTTCTTCCTGACGAGGGCGAGGCAGGGATCGACGAAGCGCTCGAACATGTTGTTCAGGCTGTCCGTGTGCTGCTCCGTGAGCGCCGCGGGCAGCGTCTTGAGCCAGGACTTGACGAGCGGCCGCCAGCCCATGGACGACGGCTCCATGTAGATCATGCCGCACCTGCATGGACGTACAAAGTCACGCATTACCCGTCACACAGTATCCGTCACACATTACCCGTCACACATTACCCGTCAGACATTACCTACCACACATTACCAGTCATGCATCACCAGTCACACAGTATGCGTCACGCATTACCCGTCACACATTACCCGTCCCACATGACCCGTCACGCATTACCCGCCACACAGTACCCGTCACACATTACTCGCCACACATTTCTTTATCGTCACACAGTACCCGTCACACATTTTTTATCGTCACACAGTACCCGTCACACATTTTTTATCGTCACGCATTACCCGTCACACATTACCCGTCACACATGACCCGTCACACATTACCCGCCACACAGTACCCGTCACACATTACTCGCCACACATTTTTTATCGTCACACAGTACCCGTCACACATTTTTTATCGTCACACAGTACCCGTCACACATTACCCGTTCCAAGACCTGTTAAACACTATGCTTCAAACATCACCTGTCACCCATCACCTATCACATGTCACCTGTCACAGATCACACACGTCACGTGTCATACATCACCTGAAACACACTACTGTTATCCCCCTGTCTGATTGTAAACATCTCGTAAAATGCAAGTTTGGCATGTGCGGAAATTTGATATTTGGACTATCCCATCCCTTCCCTCAAAACACGGAAGTGTTCTAAACTCGATCCCGTTACATGAGTGGGTACTCATTCAAGAGCATCACGCGTGTGAACAAAAGAGAAGCGTGAACAGTCCGGACAGAAATGTCTGGATCAGGACGTATCGGATGACTGACCTGGAGACGGTGGCAGGGGAGGCGACTTCCAGATCCATGGGCTCGAACATGAGGTTGGTGGTGGGCGCGAGCTGGATAATCTCACCGCTCATCAGACACAGCTTCTTGTTGTCGTCCAGGACAGTGTTCATGTTCTCGATCCAGACGGCGTCGACGGGACCGTCAAACAGCAGCCACTTCCGGTCTGGCGTCTGTCAGCACATAAGCACTACCGGTTCAGCACACACACAGTACGTATTCATTACATACACGATGCATGTGCACCACATTTTCAGTACATGTGCACTCCATATCATTACGCTACTCAGACAGTACAGCAAAGGTACACACACACAACTGTTCAATACACTCACAAGTATCGTGATCTGGGCCAGCGAGGGAGAAGACTGTGGGAGAGAGGGCGGGGGGGGGGGGGGGGAGACAGGCGCGTACCTGCGAGGAGGCGAAGGCGCGGTAGGAGACAGCGAGGACACCGTCAGACCACTCGTGCGACACGGGGTCGAAGCAGCCGTACAGCTGACCCATGGTGATGGCCTTGGGGTTGATGACGGTGATCTGCACCTTGTTCTCTTCCATCAAGCCCTTCTCGTGGATGTCGCCGAGCGCACCTGCAAACAAACAGCGCAGCCATGACAGTTGTAGAGCGCACCTGCAAACAGGCAGCGCAGCCATGACAGTTGTAGAGCGCACCTGCTAAGAGCCTGTTACTCACGCAACAGCTTACAACATTGTCGACGTCTCCTTTCTGATTTTAATGTTCATGTTTGCTCTTAAAAGATGATTAAAGAACTGTCCGAAAAAAACTTACAAAAAAAAAAACAAAACAACAAAACGAACAAAAGCAAAACAGCGATTTAATCAATGGTAAAAGATAAACAGACCAAGAAAATGTATGCATACACCTGCCGACACATGCACACACGTGTATGACACGTGCGGCCATATACACATACCGGCAAGCACTCTGTAAGCACTCGTCTTGCCGCCAAACGGCTCGCCGACAATCATAAAGCCGTGACGGACGATCATCATCTCGTAGATCTGCTGGATCTTCTCCAGGAAGAAGGGCGTGCACTGCAGGTTCATGCGCTCGCACACCGCGATCACGTTCTCGTTGAGCACCTCGTAGTCAGGCTCGGGAAGCTTGACGCCCGGGAACAAGTCACTTGTGATACCTGAAACATGACGGGTAACATGTCACTCATGAGGTCTGCAGCATGAGGGTAACAAGTCACGCGTGATACCTGAAACATGACGGGTAACATGTCACTCATGAGGTCTGTAGCATGAGGGTAACAAGTCACGCGTGATATCTGAAACATGACGGGTAACATGCCACTCATGATGTCTGTAGCATGAGGGTAACAAGTCACGCGTGATACCTGAAACATGACGGGTAACATGTCACTCATGATGTTTTTAACAAGTCACGCGTGATAATCTAACATTAGAGGTAACATGTCACTCATGACGTCTGAAGCGTAAGGGTAATAAGTCACGCGTGATACCTGAAACAGGAGAGGTAACAATTACTCATGATGAATGTAATACGATGTAGCCAGTCACTCGTGATAACGGTAACATGTAAGGTAACATTTCACTGCGTGATACCTGTTAACCTGAGGGGTATCAAGTCACTCAAGATACCTATAACATATGGTCAACATAACCCCCTTCCAAGCCCGCCCCCACCCCATCCCCTTAGCGCTGATATAATTGAACTGCCTGCAAAGTCGTATTATTGCCCCAAATGATTGTCTTTTTGCTAGAGCAGTTGCCTGTGATTGATATTCTATTGTACCTACCACTGAAGAGAGGCAAGTCGTGGTTCAAGAACTTGGGCAGATTGACGTCGATGATGGACCTCAGCAACAGGATGTCCTCGTTCTCCTCCGGGTACTTGAGCTGTAAGATAACGCACCTCGCTACTACCGGTTACGTCATGGAATGTTATGCTTATGCAACAATCGACGGCGGCAAGTCCAGACATATAACATCTCTGCATTCTTTGCACACTAATCAGAACTCTGCCAAAAATATAGGTACTCTAAAAGACGCCTTATCGTGAGGTTGTCGTGGCGACGAGAACAGATTAGACGGATACTGGGGGGGGGGGGGGGTCTTGGAGGGAAGAGTGAAGGGGTTGTTAAGACAATTACCCCACGGGCGGACAAGGGGTTTGGCCGGTACAGGGGGAAAGGCTTGTTGGAGGGGCGGGGGTGGGGCACAGTGAGGTTGGACAGAGCCTGTACCTGGAGGTTACCAGCTGCCATAAGGACAGACTCCGTAGAAGGGAGAGAATTATCGGAGGCGGTAACGGAGAGGGCGGGGGGTGGGGAGGGTTGGAAAACCCCCTTACCTTGAGGTTACCGGCGGCGGTGAGGACAGACTTGACGGCCCTCATGCCGTAGTCGTAGTGATGCTGCGAGGACAACTGCTCCGAGCAGAGCGTGTACGTGGAGACGATCTTGACGGAGAGTGGGCGCGCGTTGATGAAGCCGCACGAGTAGAGCGAGATCTCGGCGATCATGGCGTAGTCAGGCACCATCATAGCGACGGGACGGAACAGCGCCTGCGAGAGCAACCACACTCACTGCTTCAAAACCCATACCCACCGAGTAACCACAGCGCCCAAACTCAGTGCTTCGAAACCCATACACACTGGTCCCGAGTAACCACAGCGACCAAACTCAGTGCTTCGAAACCCATACACACTGGTCCCGAGTAACCACAGCGACCAAACTCAATGCTTCAAAGCCCATACACACTGGTCCCGAGTAACCACAGCGACCAAACTCAGTGCTTCAAAGCCCATACACACTGGTCCCGAGTAACCACAGCGCCCAAACTCAGTGCTTCAAAACCCATACACACTGGTCCCGAGTAACCACAGCGACCAAACTCACTGCTTCAAAACCCATACCCACCGAGTAACCACAGCACCCAAACTCAGTGCTTCGAAACCCATAACCACCGAGTAACCACAGCGCCCAAACTCAGTGCTTCGAAACCCATACACACTGGTCCCGAGTAACCACAGCGACCAAACTCAGTGCTTCAAAGCCCATATACACTGGTCCCTAATAACCACAGCGACCAAACTCAGTGCTTCAAAACCCACACACAGGCCCCGAGTGACCAGAAAGACCAAACCAAGTGCTTCACTATACATGTACATCAGTCCCAAGCAACAAGAGAGCTTAGCAGTGAATCACTGATGCAAGCTTCTCTATATAAATCTCCCCCCCCCCCTCTCTCTCTCTCTCTCTCTCTCTCTCTCTCTCTCTCTCTCTCTTAAAATTATACTCTTTCTATCCGATAACTTAAAAACTTACTCAAAACAACACTCGCTGTTTGGTTTTCGATGTATAATAAAATATAAAATAATTACGTAAAAAACAACAACAAACTGAGCAGTTTTAAAGATGAAACTTGTTAGAAAAGTGAACCAGGACAGACCTTAAGATTATCGGGTAGCTCGGATCTGCCGGCGTATCCAGGGTTCATAGTGATAAAGACGGAGCAGGTTGGATCCAGCTTGATCTCGGTGCCCTCAAACAGCAGCATATCGTTACCGGCGAGGATGCCTCTCTGGATCGTCAGGATCTGTTGCGCTACCACCGATAGCACCTCCAGATCAATGCGATTGAACTCATCGAAGCACGACCAGGCCCCGCACGAGGCCAGGCCCTTGAAGAACTTTCCCAGAGCGATATAGTCCAGACCATCGGAGCAGTTAAACACGACGCATTGCTTAGCGACGGCCTTGGCCAGATCCTTGGTCGTCTCAGTCTTGCCCGTGCCGGCAGGACCTTCGGGAGCGCCGCCCAGGTGGAGATGGAGGGCGCTGAAGAGTGTACGGTAACACCTGTCGGTCAGCGGCGTGATGACCAGGCGACCGGTGTTACCCAGGTACTCGTAACCGTACGCCAGCTGGGCGTTGATCATGCGCGTCACCATGTGACCCTCCTGTGTGACGCCATAGAAAACAGCTTAATCAATCAATGTCTATCGTATCAATAAGCTTTTCAAACATGCTAAATTGTATCTACAAGTCACGATTTGATCCATTGTGTCAATTCTTATCTTTCAAAATTTTTCTATGTTTTGTTTACCCATTATTATTATTATTATTATTATTATTATTATTGCTTTGCAACGCTATTACAACGCATATTTTGCATCAGATTTCTGTTCTCAGCGTTACGACTTAATGACTGAGCCACTCTAAAAGGCAGGTATGAAGCGCGGTGACGTCACAGTACCTCCCAGTAATATCTCAGCTGGGACAGCCAGTTGAAGTCGTTCTCATCGGAGATGCCGAGTTCACACAGGTGGTTGAGCACGTCACGGGCATGCACGTCCAGCACGATCAGAGCCTGCAGCGACACGCGGTTCTGCTTGGACAACTTGCCACGCACCTGCAACAAAGTAAACAAGCACCTTCATGTACCTGCAACAAAGTAAACAAGCACCTTCAATCACCTGCAACAAAGTAAACAAGCACCTTCAAGCACCTGTAACAAAGTAAACAAGCACCTTCAATCACCTGCAACAAAGTAAACAAGTACCTTCAAGTACCTGCAACAAAGTAAACAAGCACCTTCAAGCACCTGCAACAAAGTAAACAAGCACCTTAAATCACATGCAACAAAGTAAACAAGCACCTTCATGCACCTGCAACAAAGTAAACAAGCACCTTCAAGCACCTGCAACAAAGTAAACAAGCACCTTCATGCACCTGCAACAAAGTAAACAAGCACCTTCATGCACCTGCAACAAAGTAAACAAGCACCTTCAATCACCTGCAACAAAGTAAACAAGCACCTTCAAGCACCTGCAACAAAGTAAACAAGCACCTTCACGCACCTAAAACAAAGTAAACAAGCACCTTCAATCACCTGCAACAAAGTAAACAAGCACCTTCAAGCACCTGCAACAAAGTAAACAAGTACCTTCACGCACCTACAACAAAACAAAAATGCTACATTGCCAGCATAGCGAATAATCGTTTCACAAAAGTTTTTCAATGATTTTGCTCGACAACTTTTTATAAATAGTTTAAGACCTTAACAGGCCTCCCGGAGAGCCGCCACCAAAAAATAAAGGTCATTTTAAGAGATCCTTTGTCCAAAAAAAGAGGTTTGTAGAGGTTTTCAATCAGGCAAAAAAGAGGTTTTAAGAGGTTTTAAGAGGTTTTAGAGGCTGCGCCGGGAGGCCTGCTTTAAGTGACACACATACCAGGGCCACGATATCGGAGATCTGGTCGTCACACAGGCGCTTGTACTCCCACATGGCGTCCGTGCCCTTCTTGATGGCCTCCGTGACGTACACGGTCCAGTAGTAGCACGTGACGGCCAGCACCGCCTGGCCCGGCCACAACTTCACCCAGTCGTTGCGCGGCTCCTTGACGTACGCCTCCAGGGCCTCGCCCACCACCTGCAAACACGTCATAATGTACGTCACAGTGTACGTCATCCAGCTCAATGGGCATCACTATGTACGTCACAATGCACGCTTCCAGGGCCTCGCCCACCACCTGCAAACACGTCATAATGTACGTCACAGTGTACGTCATCCAGCTCAATGGGCATCACTATGTACGTCACAATGCACGCTTCCAGGGCCTCGCCCACTACCTGCAAACACGTCATAATGTACGTCATAGTGTACGTCATCCGGCTCGATGTGCATCACTATGTACGTCACAATGCACGCTTCCAGGGCCTCATCCACCACGTCATAATGTACGTCAGAGTGGACGCCATTTGCAAACACGTCACAATGGATGTTACTGTGTACGTCATGCGACACAACGTACGCCTCTAACGCCTCGCCTACCGCCCACAAATGCGTCACAATGTGCATCATAGGCGTACATAACACGACATAACGTACGCCACAAATTACACTACCGCTTTGTACACAGCTGAGGGTATAAAAATAGTACGCAGTGGGAGAGGGGGGATACAATGGAAGGCATAGCGCGGATGGATTTGATTTGGGCAAAAGGAAGATGCGAGCAGACAGACTAAACACTGACCTTGTGGATGGACACGACCATGTCGGTCTCCAGCTCCAGCAGCCACTTCTCCACCTGCCCGCGCGCCTTGGCCGTGCTGATGACGTCACGCAGTTCAATGATCTCGCCCTCTGAGCTGCGCATGTGCGTGATGTCAAGGACGTCGGTGAAGCTCAGCTTGGCGATGCCCTCAAAGCACTTCTTCAAGTGCGGCTGCACTCTGCAAAGGTCACAACATGAGAATGGTCACAACATGAGGATGTATGTGGCAAGCAGGCATACCTTGTAGGATATTTTATGTGAGGTAAGGCAGACGTACCTTGTGGGATCTTTTGTTTCCGACAAAATCTCGAGCAGTTCGTCGTTGGACAAGAAGAAGAAGCGCGGGAAGTACAGTCTCTTCTTCTCCAGGTACTCGTTCAAGCCCTAAACATAGTAAGTACTCATTTTAGCCATAACTATAGCAACTACTCGTTCAAGCCTAAACACAGCGAGTAATAACTCAAAGCCGGCATATAGCAAATTCGCGTTTAAGCCCTAAACCCAAACAGTACTCGTTTAAGCATAAAAAAAACAGTACGTTATTAATTAATTAATTTATATATATGTATATATTTATTTATTCATTTTTTATTTATTCTTGTTATTTATTTTTAACCGGCACCTTCTGGATGAGCTCCAGCAGTTCGTTGTTTTTGCGCAGTTTTTCCAGCATTTTGTCGATTTTGAGCATGGAAAGTACAGCCTTGTCCATCACGGCCTGCTTCATGATATCCCTGTCACAAAAATCATATCCCTGTCACAAAAATCATATCCCTGTCACAAAAGTCACACAGGGAAATGATATCCTGTCACACACGATATCCCTATCACAAAAATCATATCCCTGCCACAAAAATCATATCCCTGTCACAAAAATCATATCCCTGTCACAAAAATCACACAAGGAAATGATATCCTGTCATATACGATATCCCTGTCACAAAAGTCACACAGGGAAATGATATCCTGTCACATACGATATCCCTGTCACAAAAATTATTTCCCTGTCACAAAAATCACACAGGGAAATGATATCCTGTCACACACGATATCACTGTCACAAAAATCATACCCCTGTCACAAAAATCATATCCCTGTCACAAAAATCATATCCCTGTCACAAAAATCATATCCCTGTCACAAAATCACACAGGGAAATGATATCCTGTCACACACGATATCCCTGTCACAAAAATCATATCCCTGTCACAAAAATCACACAGAGAAATCATATCCTGTCACACATGATATACCAAAATACGAAGTGAAAATTCAATCCAACATGGGCTCTATATTATTTATATGCATTAGTCAACAGTAAAAATAATAACTGAAAAAAATTATGTTTCTAAGTTATATAGTGCAACGTTTCGTGATATTAAGAGAGATAACTGGGGAGACCCCCGCACCTCCAGTTCTTGTCGACAGTGGTGAATCGGCGTCCCTCCTCGGGCATCTGGGCCATGATGTCGGGAGAGCTGAAGATGGGCTCGAGGTAGAGCCACGTGGCCTGGCACTTGAGCCATTCGTCCAGAATGTCCTGCAGCGTCACCAGGTTGTTTTCCCACTCCCTGCGCAAACAACCATACCCATGTTGCGTCATCTCTGTAACCCTGACCCGTTCTGTGGAATATTTCTGTTACTACACGCTGGATATTTATATCTTTGGCCTAATGTTGGATATTTTAAAATGGTATGTAAAATTCATTTAAAATGTTTGAGTTTTGTTTTGGTGCCAATTTTACTTTCGAACGTTTAGATTAATGAGAAAGGTTAAATGCACTGAACGTACTTGATTTCATTCTCGAACAGTTTGACGAAGGGTAAATGCATTGAACGTACTTGATTTCATTTTCGAACGGTTTGACGAAGGGTAAATGCATTGAACGTACTTGATTTCATTCTCGAACAGTTTGACGAAGGGTAAATGCACTGAACGTACTTGATTTCATTCTCGAACGGTTTCATGAAGGGTAAATGCATTGAACGTACTTGATTTCATTCTCGAACGGTTTGATGCAGGGTAAATGCATTGAACATACTTGATTTCATTCTCGAACGGTTTGATGAAGAGTAAATGCATTGAACGTACTTGATTTCATTCTCGAACGGTTTGATGAAGGGTAAGTGCATTGAACGTACTTGATTTCTTTCTCGAACGGTTTGATGAAGAGTAAATGCATTAAACGTACTTGATTTCATTCTCGAATGGTTTGATGAAGGGTGAGCCACGCATGGTCTGTGTCTTGACTATCTGGTCGTCAAGCAGAAGCTGGATGTCGTCCACGGAGGACAGGATGTACGTCCCGGAGTCACGGTACGGAATGATCGTGAACTCCATCTGAAATACGCCAGTCAATCTCATTTTTATTCCATTGTTGTAATTATTATTATTATTATCATTATTATTATTATTATTATTATTATTATTTATTTATTTATTTATTTATCTTAGATTTATTTACTTTATGTTTATTTATCACTGAATATTGAACATGCACCTTTAACATCATTGAAAAACTTTTATGGCTGCATTGAATAATTTAGAGAGAATCACGAAGGCTAGCGCCAAAAGAAGAGCGCAAGTGACGCACCTCCTCCCATTCCTTCTGCATCTTCTCCAGCGCCTTCTCCAGGGAGAACTCCTTGCTGGCCGCCTCACTAATGCTCTCAAACTTCGGGATGTACGTGTCGAGCTGCATGTCGACGAGCTTGCTCAAGCACTGGTCCTCGTCGGGGCGGAGAGGGTAGCCCACTACCTCCGAGATCTGGTCCCAATGACGCTGCCGTAAGCCTGCAACAGCAAGGCCATTCGTGACTCCCGCGCACACCTCTCTCTCCTCCATCCCCTCTCCCCGACCCTTTTGTCCCTTGCAGCGGCTGGCGTAAGCACCCAAGTCAGGGGACTTGTGACTCCCTCCCACATTCATTCCCTCTCCTCACTCCACCCCTCACATAATTTACTATTATAAATCAAGTTCAATCATTGGACCAATTAAAAAAAATAAAAATAAATAAATATGCAGCCACTAACCGGGATTAAACAGCGTCTGCACGAGGGGCATGTATTCGCGGAACTCCTCCACTTTTGACTTGACTTTGCCGGCAATTTTCTTGGGTGCTGGGACGTCGGCGAATCCTTTCTCCAGTTTGTACAAGTTTCGCCAAAAGTTGCCCACTTCTTGATCCACCTCGTCCGGATCGACCTCTCCCATCGGCCCGTCCATCCATTTCCTTCACGATAAAAAACAATATGCAAACGTGAGCTCCTACAGATTGTGGTGTCCTCTCCTCCCTCCCCCACCCCCCCCCACCCCCACCCCCACGCCACCCTTCCCTCTAACGCTGTCACACGTACTTGTGTTGAGTACTGAAGTTGACTGTGAGAGAGACCTCTCGGTGGTATCCCCTTCCCCCTCCCCCAACCCACCGCATTCAAACATACTTGTATTTTGTGTTGAAGTCCACCATGAGCTGGTGCTACCCCATCTCCTCCCCCCCCCCCCCCTCTCCCCCGGCTCCCCATCTCCTACGCCGCCATACGTACTTGTATTTGGTGTTGAAGTCCACCGTGAGCTCGTACAGCTGGTGGTACGGCTTGAGTTTGTTGATCGTCTGCTGCCGGAGCGGGTACTGTGTCGTCTGCCAGCCAAACGACTCCTCCTCCGTGTTGAAGGCCTCGACCTTGTCGGCTGCGTCCTGTGCAATAAAGACGTGTCTAGATTCTGAGACACCGACACTAAAGCCACAGCAAGATGTGGAATCTGTTACACCACAACAAGCACTTGATACAACCATGTGGGATCTGTTACACTACGTAAGACAATAACAGCATATTATCGTGAAGATGTGAGAAGAACATACGCCCTTACGTAGGACTGAAAGAAATCCTGTGCTCACATGGGGTGATAAGCTTTTGATGCACTCAATAGGACGATGAGAACTAGGTCCACCACACGGGGCGATGGGAACTGGGTCAACACACGGGACGATGAGAGCTGGGTTCACCACGCGGGACGATTAGACTTGGGTCCACCACATGAGACGATGAGAACTTGGTACCACATGGGACGGTAAGAATTGTAACCTGGCACGCACCTGTAGCTTCTTGTCGAGCTGCTGCGCTTTCTTCAGGTACTTCGTGATCTCGCTCATGTCGCCCAGAGCCTGCAGCTCGTCCACCTGCTTGGCGTAACTTTCCAGCTCCTCCCCAAAGCGATCACGCTTCAACTACAACATAAAGCAAGCCCCAATGTCAACCGCTTTTCTTCTTTCTTTGACCGTGTGCACAAATAATAACATAGCACCGAAACCCCCATGCTGCCCTGGCAAAAAATGCAATACTCACACGATCATTGCCATCTTTATTATCTGAGGAGGGGGAGGTGGGTGAGGGTGGACGGAGGGGAGGGCTTCAACCCCACCTCCGCCCCCCCCCCCCACCTCCCCCTTGTTCTGCTTGTTCCTCTGCCATTCAGAGAGCTGGTGATTCTCACAGACGGCCGGCATAAGTAAGATGACAGAGGGTAAGGGTGGGACTGGTGACGGAAATTTCTTCCTTTTCGGGGGCGGGGGGGGGGGGAGTAGGGAGCATGGGGGGTGGGGGGAACACCAACCTTCAGTGCATCCTCGTACTGCGAGCGCTTCTCGCCGATAATGAGCTGGTGCTCCTCGAAGATGGCCGGCATGCGGCCGTGCCACATGAACGTGTTACTGTTGAGGCGCATCTCTGCGGGCGAGAACGATGTGTGGTCGACCAGAAAGGCCAGCCGGTTCTTCGCCTGCCCCAGCTTCTTCTCCAACTCAAAAATCGTCTCGTTCTCAGCCTGGTTTTAATCAAAATCAATTGATGAAAAAAAAATACAGAAATAAACTAGTAATTAGTTGGAAACGTAATACCCGTGCATGAAGCCCGTAATTTTGGCAACAGGACCATTCGATTCAACAAGAAATCCCATTTTGAGGTTGTCCTATCACAGAACTTATTTTATTGCGTCGAGAATTGGTCCCCATTTTTCGAGGTGCTCTGATCGTCAAAAACACGGCACATTACATCAAAGCCCTCCACAGGTTCCAACCAATACAAGGAGGTTACCTTGGCAATGAAGGCCTGTAGCTCCATGAGCTGCTCTGTGTTTGGCGGGGTCGCCAAGGCTTTCTCCGCGATCAGCTCGTATTCGTCACACAGCCTACACAACAACACAATATACTCAGACTCGTCACACAGCCTACACAACAACACAATACTCAGATTCGAACATTTAGTGTTACTAAAGGCTCTGTTTGAGTGTAAAAACCCCTAAACAAAAAATTAACACACGCCAGCCCACGCCCACCCCTTCCTCTAAGTCCCGCCCACACTCACGCCTCCCCCAGAGGCCAGCCCAGCCCCACCCCTTCCTTCAAGCTAGGCCCACACCCCAGCTCACCCCAACCCCTTCCTCAAAGCCCCACCCACAATCACGCCTACCTAAACGTCAGTTCAGCACCACCCCTTCCTTGAAGCCCCGCCCACACGCCAGCCCAGCCCAACCCCTTCCTCCAAGCCCCGCCCACACTCACGCTTACCAAATCGCCAGCACAGACCCAACCCTCCTCCAAAGCCCTGCCCAAACTCACCCCTCGCCACACGCCAGCCCAGCAACACCCCATCCTCCAAGCTCCGCCCACACTCACACCTCCCCCAGACGCCAGCCCAGCCCCACCCCTTCCTTCAAGCCCCGCCCACACTCATGCCTACCCACGCATGTCAGCCTAGCCCCACCCCTTCCTTGAAGCCCCGCCCATGCGCTAGCCCAGCCCAACCCCTTCCTCCAAGCCCCGCCCACACTCACGCTTACCAAAACGCCAGCACAGTCCCAACCCTCCTCCAAAGCCCTGCCCAAACTCACCCCTCGCCACACGCCAGCCCAGCAACACCCCATCCTCCAAGCTCCGCCCACACTCACGCCTCCCCCAGACGCCAGCCCAGCCCCACCCCTTCCTTCAAGCCCCGCCCACACTCATGCCTACCCACACATGTCAGCCTAGCCCCACCCCTTCCTTGAAGCCCCGCCCATGCACTGGCCCAGCCCAACCCCTTCCTCCAAGCCCCGCCCACACTCACGCTTACCAAAACGCCAGCACAGTCCCAACCCTCCTCCAAAGCCCTGCCCAAACTCACCCCTCGCCACACGCCAGCCCAGCAACACCACTTCCTCCAAGCCCCGCCAACACTTCCGCCTACCCATCCACGCCAGACATGCCCAACGCCTTCCTTCAAGCCCCACCCACACGCCAGGCCAGCCCCACCCCTTCCTTGAAGCCCCGCCCACACGCCAACCCAGCCCAACCACTTCCTCCAAGCCCCGCCCACACATGCCAGCCCAGCCCAACCCCTTCCCCCAAGCCCTGACCAATCTCACCCCTCCCCACACGCCAGCCCAGCCCCACCCCTTCCTTGAAGCCCCGCCCACAGGCCAGCCCAGCCGAACCCCTTTCTCCAAGCCCCGCCCACACTCACGCCTCCCCCAGACGCCAGCCCAGCTCCACCCCTTCCTCCAAGCCCCGCCCACACTCACGCCCGCCCACACGCCACCCATGCCCACCCCTTCCTCCAAGCCCCGCCCACACTCACACCCGCCTATACGCCAGCCCAGGCCCATCCCGTCCTCCAGGCCCCGCCCACACTCACGCCTTGTTGGCCTCCTGGTGATCCTTGGACATGCGCTGTAGCAGCTTCGTGGCGATGCTCTCCGCTCGCTTGGCCAGTGACCGGATCAGCTCATCGCAGTGAATCTCGAACATCCCCAAGCGTATCACCTACATGTCCAAACACGTCAATCAAATGAGATGAACGAATATTAAGCTGAGCTAACTAGAGCCTCCGAGGCACGGTCGCCCGCGTCGTAACGTGAATGACCTGTGAAATCGGTGCTGAAGTCCGTTTGCAAAGTGTCATATTGCTGCCAATTTCATCACTTTTTTCAGTTTTGCAACTTTAAATTTCGACAAAAACTAAGTTATTTTGGCAATTTTCAATATTTTTCATCCGTGTGTGAAATTAAAATAAAAAAATCAATAGCAACGTTTTTGAGACAAAGCCTGGACCACACATTCAATTACACAAAGTTTTATTCAATTTCAAAACGCTGTCATTTTGACAATATTCGATGAATCTGAACAATATGTGTGAGATTTTTCAATAATTGAACAGAAAAAAACGCTAAATTTTTACCAAATTTCAAAATGCTATCGTTTCTGACAATTCTTCATTATTCAGGACAAAATACAACCTTGCACACCTTCAATATATGCTCTATCCGTGTGTGAAAATCCAAAACAATCCTACTAATAGGTTTGGAGATCCAGCGTCTGCTTAGTTAGGGTAACTTACATGTGGACTGTATACCCAGATCGATAATCTGTACATAGTGTATATAATAACAGTAACCAAGTTTGTTCTTAGTGGATCTTAGTCAGCAACATTGTATAAATTCAACCTTCGGGTTGCAAATATAAGAAGAATAATTAAATTTAAAAAAAAAATAAAATAACCTAAGTACCAATAATCGAAGAAGTATTGTCATTTTGACAATTTGTCATGAATCTGAACACAAATACAATGTTGCACGCCTTCAAAATGTAACCTATTTGTATGTGAAATTTCAAAACAATCCCGACCTATAGGTTTGGAGATATAATCCGGATACGATGGTCCATTACGCGGACAAAACCATAGGAATGCTAATTTTTACCAAATTTCAAAATAATATCATTTTGACAATTTTTCATCACTAAAAATATTTCATTCTGATTAATCTACTGCTTGACGACCAAACTATGACCGGAGAACTAGTTTTTTTCAGCTGGTCATCTCCATGACGACCTGATGCTTAAAAGTTTCGCCGCCACTGCCCTGGACCAGCACACTGCTATGCCCACTCACGCACTAAGTGCTACTGCATACCTCAAAGCTCTATGCAGTTCTACAGTGTAGAGCAAAAACCGAAAGATCGCATCGCAAAAAAAAAAACAAAAAAAAAAAAAAACAAAAAACAAAAACAAAAAAAAAAAAAACAAAAGAAAAAAAGATGAGAATCTTCGGATAGTAAGCAATTAGCCGCTATGTAATTATACGATTTCATTTGTAAATGTAATCAACGCTACCTAAAATTATGAATGGAAAAGGCTTTCACTGTATATACAACAGCCGCTAATCTTATCTACTGTGTGCGTAGGTAGAAATAATCTACAGAAAAGAGTGCATTATCATGATTCCCACTGGTCGTGAATTTATTGTTCAAACTAAACTATAGAAGGGAAGATGCCGAGTGGGTCATACCTTTCTGCTATCCAGAATAAAAAAATACAGAGGCGAATCCTGCCTTACGAGCAAAGAAAAGAACGGTAGGTAGGTCACTAAGGCTAAAGCCGAGTAGTTGACGAGTCGCTTTTCTCAGAATTGTTAAAACTGCAATAACACCATTCTTATATTCTTAAGTGATGTGAACAGTTAAATGATTGACAAAACAAGTATTTCCAATTTAAAATGTGCTTGAGTGCTAAACATCGTGCTACTTGTTTACATTTAGGCCCAATAATAAACGAAGTTTTCCACTAATAGGCTTCAACTGTGACTTTTAGCATTCGTTTTAATCGCAAGAGGAAAATTTGTCAAAATCGATAGGCTGACATGGTATCGACTAGATATCGCGACTGGTCGACTAACAAAGTTGCTGGTCGGCTCCAGCCTTACAGATCACCCACAGTGTATGTACAGAACAAACTGAAAGGTAACCACGCCGGTTTTCACATATGAAAGTAACATGCACGTACGAAAGCTAGAGCGATGACGTAAAACGAGTGGTCCAATTGTTGATACGAGATCACGCGCAGGACTACAGCGTAGAACTAGTGTAAAAATAGAAAAAAGTAGGCCGTCTTCACCAATAAGAAGGGATGAAGCAAGGTGGTGAAAGGCGATTGGTGCCTGAGGTGGAGGGCTCGTAACAGTTGGTGAAAGGTGATTACCCCTCTCCCTCCAGGCTATGGTGCGATGGCGGGGGGGGGGGGGGGGTGGGGGAGGGGGGAAGGGACGGAGGAAGGCATACCTCAATATCGGAACGGGTCAGTGGTCGTTAAACAATCAGATGTGGGGAAATTGGTGAGGCAGAGGGGGGGGGGGGGAATCGGGTGGCGAGGGGGGGGGGGGGAGGGGGACACAGGCAATATTGGCACTATGGCGCGTCGGTATTGGGTTACACACACGAGACGCTCTACAAAACAACACGTACTGAGAAAAGAGGTATCACCGTCAAACCCATACGCCAAAATATAAAAATGCAAAGAGAAAAAGAAGAGGAAGCCCTCACACCGGGGAAATATAAAGAAAAAATAAGACAGATAAGAGCATTCCCTGCAGCCACTACCGTCAAAGGAAGGGAAAAGCAACTAATTTGAAAGGACAAGTAAACATTTTTTTTTTTTTTTTTTGCTCTTGGAGTGTGATACCTTTCGAGTAGGGTCAGCATCCCCCTGTTAGAACATAGCTCATGTGAGTTACACGGCGGCCACAAAAGCGCAAGACAATACAATGCTCGTCAATTTATATACTCATTACGTTGCGACACTAAAAATGGCCTGCTCATTATTATGGCGTGACATATTTTGCCGTGACATATTTTCCAATTACAACACACTAAAAACAACATTCTGATAAAAAAAATAAACAAACTATTGTTATGTCTGCGGTGCAGCTTATCTCTCTACCTGTGCATCGCCACGCTTGCAGCTTACTATGTACACCCATTTATTACAAGCTCCCTCCAAACGGTTATCTATTGTTTTCTGTTATGTACTTGGATTATTGGGTTTTTACTGTAAATTCATACTAAAGAACGTTCTCAGGGTTCGGACGAGGGGGAGGGGAAGGGAGAGGTGGGGGTGGAGAGGGGAGGGGGGGGGCGGAGGCATGTGCAGAGTCGACATGATTGGACTTGGTGAGGGTATGTCTGTGTCAGACCGATGGAGGGAGGCTGGGGTGGAAACGTACCGTGTGTGATTTGGCGTACCTTGAGTGAGCGTACATGCCTGGAGTCCGTGAGTGGAGGGGGGGGGGGGGGGGCTGGGTTGGATGGGACAGGGGCGTACCTTGAGTGAGTTGTACATCCTTGGACGTCATGAGTTGGGGGACGGGGTGGGGGCAGGGGAGTACATTGCGCGAGTTGTACATCCTTGGACGTCATGAGTTGGGGGACGGGGTGGGGGCAGGGGAGTACATTGCGCGAGTTGTACATGCTTGGACGCCATGAGTGGGGGGGGGGGGGGGGAGTGGGCAGGGGGTGGGGGTTTGGGGCAGGGGCAGTAGCGCACCTTGCGCGAGTTGTGCATGCTTGGGCGTCATGAGTGGGGGGAGGGGGAGTTGGGCAGTGGCACACCTTGCGCGAGTTGTGCATGCTTGGACGTCATGAGTGGGGGGGAGGGGGGGGGGGGGGTGGGGGTTTGGGGCAGGGGCGTACCTTGCGCGAGTTGTACATGATGTCTTTCTCGAGCTTGGTGTACTTCCTCACTTCTCGCGCGTAGTCGTCAAAACTGTGCTGTTCCTTTAGGAACTTCTCCACATCCTCCTCCGCCTGCAACACAGCCAAGACAGTCATCAAACATTCGGTCAACACAGTCACTACATCCGCCCAACACAGTCATCAAACACTCCGCCAACACAGCCAATACATCCGCCCAACACACGGCCAACACAGCCAATACATCCGTCAACACTCGGCCAACACAGCCATCAAATACTCTGACAACAAAACTGTCAAGCATTTGGCCAGCACATCCGTTAAACACTGCCAACACTCAGTCAGTACAAACAGCAATCAAACACTCAGTCAACACAGCCGCACTCAGCCAAAACATATGTATAGCACTCAGCTACCGCAGCTGTCAACCACAGCCAACACAGCCACGCATATCTACCGTATTGTGGACCTCACCTGTTTGTTGATGAGGAAGGCGTATTTGTCGTAGAGCTTGGCGTGTTCCACGGGTCGCTTCGCCTCCTCGCGTAGCAGCGCCACGAGCCTGTCGCGGTGAGCCTGCAGAATGTCCTCCATGATGATCGGCTTCAGGAACGGCTTCGACTTGCCTCCCTGTAACCGCGGCAACATGCACGCGTTAGGTTTGCAACAAAATGTGAAAAAATGTATATAAATCAAGTAAAAAAACCTGAACCGTCCTCTATAAAACATTGTAATTTTACGTCTGTAAAGAAACGGCTTCGACTTCCCTGTAATACCCCCAGGGACACGGCAACAGACGTAAAAATAAAAAATAAAAAAAATGCAGAATACATGTACCTCCCTCCCCCAACTTCAAAAAAAAAAAAAAAAAAAAAAAAAAAAGTTGTAGGTTGCTGGATTGATGTTTTCCCGCAAAATTAAACCTTTCCTGGCGGTAGCACGCCCACTGTAATGACGGTCCTGGCATCATTGACAGTCGCCTGATTGAACCCCACACACTCGGAGCAGATTGGTTTGATTGACAGGTCACTTGATTGATACTTACCCACTCAGAGTAGAGCTTGGTTTCGACCCGCGGCACCACACCCACGGCTTTGATCATGACGTCATAGACATTCAGCAGCACGATCTCGAAATCCTTGAAGGCGGGCTCGTACTTTATCTCGGTGTTATCTAAGATAAGGCGCAGCACGAATCCCGAGTGCTCATAGGCCCGCGTCGACAGCTGTACAACGAACATTAACTTTTTGTTAAAAATCGTTAAGTAAAAATAAACGTTAGACTATCTACTTTCTAATAAGCCTTGCCCCAGCAAATACATGACTTCCTGGTCGCATATCTCCTTGTAACCACGTGGTCAGATTTGAATGTACCAAAAACAAGACTGGACCAAACAGAATATGCAGCTTCTTTATTCCGTAAACAGACATTCCCTACTGTCTGATAAGCATACACGGTTTTACACACACTTTACATTTCCCTGAATCTCTGCCACTGTACTGTACTTGGTGATCAAGGGTGTTTGTTAAAAAGAGTCAAATGCAAGACCTAGCTGATCTACCCTATAAAGGGCTAAACCGTCACAGAACCACGGAATCCAGCTTCAGTTTCAAAATTACGCCAGAATGCTACGAAGTGGTGAGAAAGAGCATGGAATGGAAAAGACGATGGGGAGAGGGAGGGGGGCAGGGGGGGGGGGGGGGGTCAGACCTTTGGCTGCACGAGCAAATCGGTGTAATCGTCGAGCGAGTCGAGAGCGAGGTTCTGCAGCTGTTCCGTCATAAGCGTCGCAGCGCAGTTGAAGAAAGCCTCGAGACGCTCCTGGTCCTGGTTGCTAGGCACCTGCTTGCGCTTGTTGCCCTGGTAGAAGATGTTCTGCACCTCGGGGAACCACCTGTGTGACGTCACAAACATGCAAGTAGTGGCCTTTAAATAACTGAACTCGGGTACAGAATCAGTGGAACAGGCATTGCCCTGTTCAGAGTTTGTATTTAATTACGGTCCAGCCGGGCTTTATTTTCGTGGGAGGGGGTGTGGGGGTGGGGGGGGGGGGGGCAGGGCGCAGGGACTGGCCACTTACTTCTTGAGCAGTTTCTCCTTGGCCGCCTCGATGTGGCGCATACAGAGGCTCTGGAAGACAGACAGCTCCATGGAGTCCTCGCGGTTGTGAAACTCTTCGATGTCCACCAGTCGCAAGCCACTGTCAACAACACGGGAGAGCTGTGCCGCCCTGTCACCTTACCAACTGTACTTTTACGTTCTCTTGCCATTCTTTGTTATATGCAATATTTATTTGTATATTGTTTATTTATTTATTTTGTTTGATTACTCAATAAAGACAATGTTGTTGCTCAAAATATTTAGACCAAGTTGAATCGAATCGTTCTATTTCAATTACAGGTTTTGGAGACAACCATCGGTTTCATCTGTAAGCACAAATATCGAACCATTCGATGGAACTAAGTGATGGTATATCTGTCATGCCCCCCCCCCCCCCCCGGAGGTATGAGAGCTGCCCCCTCACCTGAAGGACGTGTGCCACAGATGGAGCACCTGCAGCATGCACGGGTTGGTCACGTGCAGGTTCTCACGTGACTCCTCCAGGGCCGCCACGTAGGACTTGTTCCAGGGCTTGGGCACCACAGCGAGCTCGGCGCGGTGGTCGGGAACTTCCGCTCCCTGCTCCTCCTCCTTCTCGCGCTGGTCCTTCAGCACGAAGTCAACTACACGGACAAATAAATCAAGTATAATAGAAATAAATATAGATCAGAAAGATAAACAAAAAAACACAACACTCAAAAAGCAAATACTCAGATTTAATCGCAGAAAGAATGCTGCTCCACACCGATTTTCCGTCACGAAAAAATTACACTTTAAAGAATTGAAAACCAAGACATTAAGAATTTTGAGTAAGTCAGAAACCGTTATGGAGATCAAGAAATGAGTTATACAGTCTTTATACGGTTTGAGATGCGAGTACATTTTTGTTTTTGTTCTGACCAGATCTCTTACTGACCTATAGCCTTTTTGACGGAGAGTAGATAGTCCTCTCTCATTTCATCTGTCAGGTTTTCAATCGTCTCCTCGTGTCCGTCTTTAAGGGTGAAGGGCACGAGCCTGAGCACGTGATCAACCCATGACTCCTCCAGAGGCGCCACGTGCTCCGTGTCTATGCCGTGGTGTATGTAATAGTAGTACCTCTGTGAACAGACAAACATATTGTATATGTGGTGTATGTAATAGTAGTACCTCTGTGAACAGACAAGCATAGATTTGTAGTGTATGTAAAAACAGTATCTCTTTGAATGAACAAACAGAGATTTGTGGTGTATGCAATAGTAGTATCTCTTTCAACAGACAAAAACAGACCTGTAGTGTATGTAAAAAGAAGTTAACATATTGATCTACTATCAGTTTATGCGCAGGCTTCGTTTTTTTTTTTTTTTTTTTTTTTTTTGTCTTTAAACAGATAACCATGTGACGTAATTAGGTAATTAGGTACTAACGAGAATGTCCTTCTCAGCGGCCGTGGGTGACCCGCTACGCTCCAGCGGTGGTAACTCCCCGCTGCTACGCGATGACGATCTGCTGCTGGTGGGCGGGGAATCCCGCTGCCTGTCAATCAAAGCCAAGACACGCCCATCAACAACTACATCTCTAGACGTTACCATATCATATAAGGCCGCATCATTCTGCCATTAGATTTATCAAATAAGAAAACACTATTGTTCTGCATCATTAAGGCATGTCTGAGATTGATGTCTGGGAGAACCTCCAACTTACAAAATGACGTCTACGACAACCTTTTTAACGTGATGTCTACGCGTCTTATGGGCTTACACGGTGATGCCTTTATCACTTAAGTATAATGATGTCTACGAGTGTCTCGCGGACTTACATAATGATGTCTACAACAGCCTTGGCGACTTACATAATGATGTCTACGAGTGCCTTTCTGACTTATATAATGATGTCTACGAGTGCCTTCCCGACTTACATAATGATGTCTACGAGTGCCTTCCCGACACACATAATGATGTCTACGAGTGCCTTCCTGACTTACATAATGATGTCTACGAGTGCCTTCCTGAAGGCCTCGCGGTCTTTCTTCGGCTGCTGGAAGCCCGCTGTCGTCTGTGATGCGCCAGTTTCCGTACCTTTTCGCGGACCACGCTTCGGCCGCTTTGGTTCTTCTGAAAAACAAAAACAAAAATTATCAAACAGAAAAACTTTCAGACCTACTTTGAATCTTTATTTTTAAAGGGGCTCCCGTTTTGTCACTGGAATTTTGGCCTACATTAATTTTCAAAGCCACGCACTGCATGTGACTGAGGTTAAGCAACATTTCCATTCAGGGTTAAACTTATTGCAACAGGCGAGTGACGAACAGAAAAAAAAAACTGTAGAGAACAACATCATAATTACGGAAGCGCCTGACAAACGAAACTACATTTGCACCACAATCGATTTACACATGACAACGTTGGACAGCTTTTTTTCTATAAATATGAACAAGAAAAGAGGAAACATACAGTCGGATCAAAGCTGATCACCGAGCATCGGACCAGTAGCGACAAACTAGTCGATTAAATGAGTTTTTCATAATCGCAAAATTTTACTTACGATACTATTTATATCCATAATTGTAATAAAAGTGAGTTTTTCTATGCCGATTTTCCAGACAACCTGCTCAAACCGGTTTACAATGTGCGCATACATACACATATATATATATATAACTAACAAGCTATTATTTAAAATAAGAATATGTCAAGCAAATAAGAAATATTATTATTTTTAGCGCAATTACTTGTCTGCTGTGTTATGATAAATTGTTTAAACGTAACACCTTGAGTGAAAGTGATGTGTCAGAATAGCCTACTCCATTTTGTAGTCGTATATACACGGAATATACGACATTTCAATGTTCGGTCGTATATGCACGGAATATACGACTTTTCAAATTGCCGTCGTATTCTTGCGGACAAGTTCACGTCACAACCTTACATCCACCAATGAGAATTAACATTTTCATCACGTGATCAAAAAGTACCAGTGCCTGCGTCAGGGCAAAAAGCATATTTTCTCACTCTTTTATACCAAATATAACAGGGCATTTCTCTTGTTCTGGGCCGATTGCATGCGTTTTGGCCTACTTGTCACATGTCAGGAAGTTAGTTCTTTAAATAGTTTTTACCGTTTAGAAAAATTTTATTACTTAACTGAAATATCGAAGAATTTGTGTTGGTATAAAACAGTGCAAAAAACTCCAAATATCGCTAATTTCGCCCTCAGTTACCCACAATGCATTGCACGAAGCTGTCCGCAAGAATATACACGGAATATACGACTTTGAGTGCTCGGTAGTATATACACGGAATATACAACTTTCAATGTTTAGCAGTATATATACATGGAATATGCGACTTTTATAATTGCGGTCGTATATACACGGAATATACAACTTTTCAAATTTATAACATCCCTTTTTTTAATTTGAGGAAGTGAGTATACACATAAGAAAGGTTATAAGACTTATAACCTTTGAAAAATATGAAGAAATCAATTTTTCTAAACTTTATCAGCAAACAAAGTCAAATTGATAGGTTGATTATATACTAATCGGTTTATCGTGTGTAAAATGATGTTAAGTGTAATTATTAAAAATTATTGCACAAACACTGGAGTAAATAATTCTACACTTAAATGATTATGATATTGGTTGTTGTAAAACTCTAGTTTGTTTACTTTTTTGGCGGCCATTTTGGTGAACTACAAGTGTTTTTTCTCTATTTGCAAGACCAAATATAAATTCAGTTTACTCCATTGATATCTGGAATTTGTTTTTATTTGAACAATCTGGAGTATGTTTAAAGCCATCGCTTTAATAGAAAAGTTCTTGGAAAGGGTGACAAGCTTTCAATCTTGAGTTACAGCAGTTTAAATTTGGTCTTGCAAAGAGAGAAAAAACACTTGTAGTTCACCAAAATGGCCGCCAAATAAGTAAACAAACTCACGATTTCGTCACAGATTTTTCAACCAATTGCACAAGTAAGCGTCTAATACGTTCTGGACTTTTTTTTGCGCTGGTGTCAACATAAACAACGCTAGCAACACAGTCGTAACCCTCTACGACCCGAACTAGTTCACTTCGTTACCAGTACTTTTACCACTAAACACTACTTTGAAATATATAAAACTTTAACAATTATTTTTATACCAACTTTCCGATATTTCACCAATAACTACATTCAAAACGCTAAAAATTAGCCATTTTCCCCTATTTTTGTGAATAAATTCCTACGCATCTGCCAAGGCAACATGTAAACAACCGCCATTTTCAAATACGAACATTAAATATGCATTTGATTCTTAAAGGTTTTGGGACGTTGTTCAAACCTCCCACAGCTGAAAACGACAATATTATTAAATTTAGTAACTATCTTCGTACCATAAAAAGGTAAGTTGGTAAATTAAACGAGAAATTAAGATAAACATTAGAACCTCAACTGGTCACGAATACCAGCTATCACGAATTATCACCCATAATTTTAACTTAAATTTTCCCCCTTAAAACGGTCTTAATTTCTAAAATAAATGTCATGTAATATTTTCCAATACCCATTTTAGTTATTCCCGGCATATGAAATATAAAAAAACGTTTTTAAAAATCCTAAAATGGAATTTAAAACAGTTTATAATTACTTCTGGTTTTCACAGAACCGCCAAAACACACGTTTTAAATAGCCGTTTAATCGTAAAAATACTGTTTATATGCCTAAAAATTTAATAAATACCTAAACTTAAAAGCACGATGCGCCTGAATTATAAACAAATTCATTTTTTAAATAGTTTTCTACGAGTTTCATTAGTTTTGAACACTGCTTTCCCAGTCAAAATGACAAAATTTTAACGTTCGAGTAAAAGTCTCGATGGGACTTGAACCCCAGGCCAAACGATTTGAAGTCCCACGCTCTATCAACCACGCCACTGGACCAGTTGTACGACTGAGACCTGTCATTGTAATACACGTAAAAAATCAATATTTCAGTCCTGGACGAAATTCACATTATATTGCGTCCTTACCACAACCGCAATTTGGAAAGTCGTATATTCCTTGTATATCGATACGACTGAACATTGAAAGTCGTATATTCCTTGTATATACGTCTGAACATTGAAAGTCGTATATTCCGTGTATATACGACTGAACATTGAAAGTCGTATATTCCTTGTATATACGACTGAACATTAAAAGCCGTATATTCCGTGTATATACGACCGAACATATATAAGACCACTAAATAAAGGAGAAAAATTTTACACATCACTTTCACTTACGGTTTTACGTTTATATAATTTACTATAACGCCAGTTACTAATTGCCAATAAGCAATTGCTCTGAAAAAAAACAGGGTTTCCTATTCACTTGACATATTCTTATTTTAAATAATAGCTTGTTAACTGATGATTACATTTTTTGAAACTCAGGATTATTATAATTTCGACGTGCCCATATAGTGTCTCTGAAATGCCTATCTAGTGGCACATACGGCTTACAACAATGCAGCTCGGTATTAGAGGACTATATAGGCTCACCGACATCCCTTGGGGGGGGGGGGGGGGGTTGCAAACTGTCATGATTGCTGACCACAAGCGAGATTCAAACCCGTGCTACAGAACCACAACTGCATGGCTGGCAAGCGGCTTTAATCACCAGGCCACCGAGGATCCCATAAAAAGTGCCTGATAGCACACTGGCATCAAATATGCAATTTAGTGTGTGTGTATATATATACTTAAAATAAAGTTAACATCGTACGTTTTTAAAATAACAATCCTGAACCAAATAAGAAATCAGATAGGCCGCATAAATAAAAAAGTATGTTTAGATCGTTTTTATTTTTCAATATTTTTCATGTTTTTCTATTTATCAGTCAAGAAAATAAATTGTTTATCTAGTTTACAAACCAAAAGATAAGACAATGAAAAGGTTTCGATTTCTGTGACGTTCGAAAAATCGATGGTGTACTCCGGATTAGTCCACCAAAAAATACGTGCTTTTTATTTGCTTCAGAATTCTTATTTTAAATAATACTGTGTTACTACTATTATCACTGACCAAACTCGTTTTCTCCTCTCTCTTAATATGTAAAATAGCAGTTGCTGCTCATTGCGTTACGCCTTAGATTTTCAATTAACATAAGATAAGGGCGTGAGTGGTAGAAAAACTGTAGCAGAATATGCAACAGCCACCGGTGCTTGTAGACAAATCGAACTGCATCAGCTGCAAAGGTGCGACAGGGCGCGATGCAGTGCAGGGGGGTTTGGGGGAGGGGGGGGGGGTCTGCAGTCTGGTACTTCAAAGGGCATGGGTGGCAGTGCTAATGGGAGGGAGTTTGCAGTTCTATAATGCAAAGGGGAGACGGTGTACAGTCCAGCAGTGTAAAGGGGAGGGGTTTACAACGCAGTAGTGCAAATGGGAGGAGGTCTGCAGCCCAGCACTGCATAGGGTAGGGCGGTATGCTGTACAGCAGTGTAAAGGGAGGAGGTACACAGTGAACGAAAAGGGGTGGAAATTCCCAAAGGTCGATGTGCAGCGTGTCCGCGACACATTCGTAAGAAGGTAATGACGTTTAACCTGGGCCATAAGACGGTTTAAAATTCTTAAAGAATGGAAGATTTTTTAATAGGGGCAGCAGACCATAAAAAGGCGGTAAAATTGACCCATTTTGATGACTGCGCAGAAAGTTTTATTTTTACTCGCATATGTAATTTCTAAATATAGCATTTACGTAATTAGAACAAATAAGCGCACAGTCTGGATCCCCTGATCACTGGCAAGCAACAGAGAATTGGTCAAAGAACTCGGCAGTAAGCCGTCTTTGTCGGTCCCCACAAAAGGCAGTCGAGGGCTTATTCTCTAAATCAGTTTACGCTCTGGAGTTCAGACATAGAGCAGATTGGCAGAGAATCTATGCGGATCAATCGATCGAGGGACTGTGTGATTCAAACACTGGATATGTTACTTGCAAGAACATTTTCATAATCTTGTTGCGTAACTGCTCTGTCCATGGGATCTCGGTAATTTGGCGAGGTTCCTGGCGAGGTTCCTGACAATTTTTCCCATGTGAAAAAATAATAATAAAGTAAGAAAATAAACACTAAAGACAAGCCAACACAGCAAGTAAAACTTCGACAACACAGCCTTGAAACGTTGCTATGACCTTGTGGGACCACTCAACGGAAGAAAATGTTACCAAACAAAATTTCTAGCCACATGCTGATATTTTTTTACCACAATTCGGCTTCCAGCAAAAACAACCATGCTCAAACCACATATAACAGTGAAAAGAAATTACCACAATAAAGTGAAAACAGGAGAGGAAAAGAACGCGGTGACAGAAAAGTCGGCGCGGAACGATAACTCCGAACGCTGCCTGCCGAGCGCGCTTTGGTGCGAGGCGTGTCACACGTGGTCACGTGATGTGTCACGTGCTGATCACGCGCATGCGTCGTTACCAGATCCAGCAAATTTGCTTTTTTTCACAAACAAGCATTATTTTGTCAGTAAAGATAAGTCTTTTTTAAATGCATTGATAACTTAACCTTTACAACATCACATTTCACTTTTTAGCAGTACACTGTGTTCAGAATTGACGGTTTAATTACGAGATTAATTATAAATCGGGAGATACGCTGTGTTGTTAGACGCTATAAGTTCGATGTATATTTAAAAACATCACCATAAGGCTTAGACTCCAAAACCATAGAAAAAAAACCCGAACCTATTAATAAATTAGCTGGTGTTAATGTGCAGTGCAACAATTGCGCCCGCCCTCCTCCCTCCCCACCCCCTTCCGCAACAGATATTCTAAGCGATTACTCGGTGGCGTGGACTTACTTGCAGTGAGTTCGTGCACGATATCGTAGCCATTCTTTTCCTGGCTTTCTTCCGGTTTACCCGTTAGCATGAAGGTGGGCGGATTGACTTGCCAGGCAGGCTTGTGGCGGATGTCAGGCAGAACGGGCAGGAATTTGATTGGGTCATTGGTCGATTTGCCTTTGCTACCCCGTGGCGTTGGCTGAAAGGTAAACAAAAGAACACTATAAAATGATATTAATATTCAACAACTATACTTCTACGGGCAAAGAAACATGTATATTTACGGCAGATAACGATCCGCCTTGATAAGATCCATAACGCAGTTAAGATAAATTTAGCCCCACAAGTTAATTTTATCCTCATTTCTGCCCGTCACCAACCATTTCTCGCCTGTTTTTCCACCATCAGTTTGAGATGAACAAACATATAACAGTTATACTGTTAAAGCGTCAAAATATGGGAGACGACCTCAAGCCTGTCCGTATTTAGCAGCCGTTCGAGTCGACTCCAGGATATTACGTGCAAATTTGTGCACGTAATTACTTATTTCAGCAAGACACAGATGTTCCTAGAGACATATATATGCATTGCAATGAGTCCACTGGCAATGAAGGTCCAAGATTTTAGTGAAATGATTCCTTTAGGAAAAAATAAATGCACATTTCAAGAACTAAATGCACTCGAAATGAAGCATTTCGGTACAATAAAAGCTACGCATATTTCCAATCGAGTCAGCTGCTATCACCCCGTCCAATATTCCACCTGCCGCGGCATCGTTTACTGAAATTTTATATGGCCATAAGATTGCTGTAACTGACATAAAATCACTCCTCTCAAAAGAAGCTCAAAAAAAAAAAAAACACAAAATTTTCTGTGTATGACAGAGGTCTTAAAATCTGCTAAAAATCCAGCCAGTCTAATGTCACGAAGTGCACAGCTGTGGACAAAATATGAACAGCTAAAAGAGTCTGCATATTTGTCCACATGGCGTTCATTTGGAACGTGAAAACGAGAATATCGGTAAAACATTCAATCTCTTTAAGCCAACCCTGAGTGATTGTTGACGAGGTAGAAACAGTATAGGCACGCATGCGTTCATCAGTAGTTCGGCAGTAGAATTCACATTTATTGGGTTTAAGGCTGCAGAATTCACATTTATTGGGTTTAAGGCTGCAGAATTCACCAAAAAAAAAAAACATTTCTGAATTACTATCCGCTTCCCCCTTTTTTATTACCCCCTTTCGCTTAATTATTGATAATTCCCGTGTTTATTTTTATCACCTTCTGAAGTGTTTAAAATATTCAAATTATTCTGCTGATTGATATCGATAAAAACTTTTTAAACTTGATAAAATTGATTGATCAGTTTTGTGCTGAATGTATCTGTAAAAACGATTAAAACGTAATAAATCTGAATTCTGAATAATTCAGAAATAATTCTGAATTATTATCACTATTATTATTATTTTATTTGAAAGGCATCTCAAGTAATTTAACTATCTGCGTCCATGTCTTTTACCGCTATACTTATTGATCTTCTTCAATCGTCTTGAACACCAGAAAAGTGCACTTTCCTTAACAAAACTCTGCAATGTCTGTACAATATTAATCAGGGTTCGCGCTGGGTTCTCAGGAAAGCAAGTCAAAAAAGGAAAGTGTGTCTCAGTTGGGTCCAGAAAGACTCTGTGGGTTCCGAAAAAGTGAGTCATTTCGTAAAAAATGCCCAAAAAGTGGACAAAAAACCCAGCCAACGCGAACCCTGTAAATACTATTAAAAATGCGCACTCGAAACCCAAATTTTCATAGCTAAGCGATCTGAAGTTCGTGTTTAGCACACAGACGCCTTTGCAACATCTGAGTAAAATTTTTCACATTTTGGGTGCCACATGAAAAAAACCGAAAGAAACACTGCCGGAAAAACGGAACAAATATAGCAAAAACACCTCATACTCGGAACATAGAAGAAACATTTCTTCCATTTTTACCCGATTAGTTCGTATCCGAAACACAGAACTTTCACGCATTTCATTCGGAACGCCCAGTGTGAGTTGGCTTATAGTCTGGTGACACATAACATATAAAGAGAAAAAAAATAAGGAGAAACTGACTTGGTTCTCCCACATTGCCATACACAACAGGTAGCTTTTATAAACCAAATCACACTTTGGGCGTTTAAAATAAAAATTCTAAGTTTCGAATAAGAATAACCGGATAAAAAATGAAAGAAATTTCTCTTGCACCAAAGGGCAATTGGGTTTTTAACAACCCGTTTGCTATTTCAAAAATTAATTGAAAGTTTTAACAAATAGTTTCAAGTTTCAATTTCTTTAATGTTCAATGTATGAGCTGTTTTTGCGATATTTTTCTATCATTTCCTTAATTGTTTTACTCAGTTCCCTCGCAGCCGAAATTCAAAATTCTTAGGCATTTTATTCAAAACACCCAAAGTGTGATTTGGCTTATCCTCCTTCAAGCGGACCCTTGGCACAAGTCTAGCTCCAAGAAGCCGTACGCCACAAAGTTTCCATCCACGATGCTATACGAGTGAGAGCTGACTCCTAGCTAGCTAGCTCTGAGTCAGCTCTGACTTGTACTTGTACAAGTATAACATCGTATATCTCTGTCAGAAATCTTTGCAGCGTCATCTAGGACGTTTTCCACGCCCTTTATGTGAATTGCCATCTATTACAGACCAGTGGAAAACTAAATCAGAGGCATTAGCCATAGAGTCATCTGTAACTATCACAGATTTAACCTACAGTTACTGTGCACAGGTTATTCCACTTGAGACACGAAATGCATAGGTATGAAAGTTGGTTGCGACAAAAACCCACCTGAAAGTCCGCCATAACGAGATTTCAATGCGGTTTCGTTGCTCTGTTTATTTTCTAAGGCTTAACTAAAGCTTTAAGTTATTCGATTGCCTCAGATACTATCATGTCACAACATATTTTTTTCCTTTTCAACCACCTCAAAACTCAAAACTTTACTTTGTTTTCAATATGGCGGTGTTCGTGTACATGTCACTTGGCAACACCGGAAGTGGTTCTGTTTTGTAACAAAAGTATGATAAGAGCAGCGGTGTTCATAAAAATTGGATTGATGGTACTGGCGACTAGAGAGCAGACAGTACGACGACGAGATCGATAACGGTGTGATTTTTGTTGGTTACTGTAAAAGTTAGCAGCACGACCCACTTTCTCTTGCTTTTTAAAGTTTGGTAAAGATGCACCTGTCAGATAATAGAAAACGTGACCCTTCAAACCTTAAATCAGAAGCAGAATAGTTGGAAAAGGTGCAGTTTTTGTCAGGGTAAAAAAGTGCGTCTCTTCTAGCTTATTTCTTTCTGGAACAACCTGTATATAATCCAAAATAAAACTCCAATAAACAGCTGAACTTTGCATGAAATTTGTTATTATTATACTAGTTTTCATGAACAAATTTTGCATAATTTCTTCCTTGCTGCTTTCTTCTACCTGTTCAGTGGAATAGGTCTGAGGAGTCTGCAAACGTACACAAGATTGCATAACCCTGTGTAATTCACTGTGTGTCTTTGTAACTGCATAAGACCATCTTGTCCAGTCTCTTATGCATCTTTATTCCAAGGCTATCCAAAGACAGCATCCAAGAGAGCCAAATACAAGCCGAACTCGCCTATGGAGGAATATCGACACGACATCGCGGCAAATTTGTTGCAAAACAATTATCAGAAAGTATTCAAAATAGGTATGGCGATGCAGCTTTTCTTAAAATACAAAGTGAGCATGTTATGTTCTTTAGAATGCGACACCGAGTATCAGGAAATTCGCAAAATATTTCTTTGCCCCCGATTTCTCTCTCGTCACGGATTGCAAAGTGTCTGCTTCCATTTTCAAACCGAAAAAGGTATAGACACAACTACCTCTTTTAAGAAGCAGCGATACGGCATTTTTATTTCTGAATATAATTACCAGATCGAGTACCAAAACAGCAATATTGATGTTTTGAGTAGACTGCCACTTGCGGAAATCCCCAAGAGTTCATTTGAACAAAAATTTTGTTTTATGCTTTGCTCCTGGATAATTTGCCAATATCCCTTAAATAGATTGCTGAGGCTACAAGAAACAATCCAGTTTTTTTTTAATTTTTAAATTCATCAGAAAAGGATGGTCTAACAGGGTTGACCTGATGCTATCATGCACCATTTAACTCAGTTTGAGTTTTGAATCTCTCAAGAATGCTTTCTACTGGAAAACACTATGGTCGTTCCCGAGAAATTCCGCATTATGTTTTAAGAGCTCCATAATACCCACACTGGTATTGGAAAATGAAGAAATTTGCAAGAACTTACATCTGGTAGTCTAATGTCTACAAAGATATTGAAATTCATAGTGGATCTTTAGCAGATCCACAGTTCACCCCTGGGAATAGAACCGTGGAAAAAGAATAAACTGCGATTTTTCCTGTCCATTTTAAGATCACATTTTCATCATCATCGTTGACGCACATTCAAGATTAACCAAAATAATTATCATGATTAAAATAACCGCATCCGAAACGATAATAATATTGAAAGAACTGTTTGGTGGTTATGGAATATGTGACGTCATTTGAAGCATCAATGGTGCTACCTTCTATTTTGACGCCTTCAAGAAATTTTTGAAGTAACATGGATTTGTTCACAAAAAAATCTGCGTTTATAATCGGTCAACCATTGAAATCGCGAAATGAATGGCAAGCTCGTGGGAATCAAGTCTGAAATCAATGAAAAAATGAATACTGCTTGATGCAAGAGAAATTAATCAGATTTCTTCTGAGGTATCGTTCTACAGAAACTGTCACGACGAAGAAACCCAGCATTATTGTTTTTGGTAAAACAAAACTCGATTTGACCTGCAAAACAACATCTCAAACATATTGTCTACTGAAATGTGAACACCATAAATCATATCAGACGAAAATATTTCAGTGTTGTAGAGGAAGTGCTTGGACGTGATTACCCACAAAAACACAATAAATGGACCTTTACTGTTATGACCGGGAAAAAATCGATACTCCCGTGTGTGTAACCTCTGTGGACTATATTTTTTTGGAAACTTAATGTTTATCAAATGCACCATTCACAACACCCAGCTGAAGAAAGATCCAACCAGAGCGAGAATATACCTGAGTCAAGAGTCAGAGTGCTGAAATCCAGTACTGACCGAACTATGATTTCAAGTAGCAAAAGTCCATCTAGGAACCTTCTAGTTCGATGATTAAGCCAGTCAGAGGTAAATCGATTGTTTCTATACGAAAACTGTAAAAATTCCAATTTTGGAACTTTGCCCAGGTATTTCAAACACCGTTTCTTCCATTGAAATAAAAACTGAAATCACTAGATTTGGCATCGTAAAGTCGTGATCTCGTTGTTCTGTGCATGTGAGACCCCCAGAGTAGTATGGATTAGAAAACTAACTTTGATGTTTTGTGTGGTTTAGTTTAGTTACATTATGTCACAGTAATTGGTAAAGTTATGATGTTATTATATTTATTTACATCACAATTAACCTTTCTTTCTTTAATGTTATGCAGGGCTGTTTTTGTTACAGTTTTTAGCAAAGTTAAAGTTACGGCAAAAGATTAAAGACAACTTTCAGCCTCTGTAAATTAGTGTGATAAATATAATAATTTTATAAATTAAGTAAACATTGCTCTTAAAGGCCTACTTTATCAGCTAAGGATAAAATATAAGGTTAATATGCTTAAGTTTCTGAAGAATCTTAGAAATGACTGGTTTTTACTTTCGAGATAGCTATTTAGTTCTTTAATAGGCTAGTGTAAATAGTTTTTGAGTGCAGTTTAAATCGACTGTTCAGCGCTTAATTTATTCCCATATTGCTCCTATTAGCTACAATACAGAAGTAAGCAAATTGAAACAAAAATGTTAATACTTGAATTATCTAGCAAATAAGTAATTTCATTATGGTTGGATTAAGATATATTCTTGAAGACAGAATTTTTGCTTTTTTCTTCAATTGGATGAAAACTAAAGTTTAAATGTTGTAGCAAAATAGACTCAAAGCATAGTGATTAATAGTTTATTTGAATATAAATAAACATGGCGACAAAATAAGTTAAATAAATTTTAAGAAATTTATCAGTGTGTCTTTCTATAGTTCCACGAAATCGTCTTGCGCACAACAGAACAACAGGGGCAGCAGGGGACCTTTTAACGTTACCAGATGAATTGCATCGGAATTTTCGGAGGCCCTGTCTAAGAACCTTGCCTGCTTTGCGTGCATTCTAAAAGCCCTTTACTACATTTTAAAAATATTTATAAAACAAAAGGCACGACAACGTTAGGGAGGGGTCTCGCTTTTTCTTAATGAATTGACTTGACTGTCTAAGCCTTGCTGGCCCCTTTCACACCCCATACTATACCACACATCTCTCTCCCTGGCTCTTCTTTCTGCCCCTTTTATCGGTAATACAGTGTTGTCCTAGATCTGTCCATCTTTTGGGTGAGGTTCCTTTTGGTCCAGGCTGCAGAAATCATAAAGGTAGTACTTTGACACCGTGCTGTTGGAGGCTTTCTTGCAATGTGCTCAAAGTGTTTTGGTCTTTTCTCACGGAATCTTTCTGTGATGGTTCTTTGTATGTCAAGGAGAGGACGTATTTTTGTGTAGTTCATTCTGACTCGATGATTCCTATGATTGCTCGAAGACATCTCATTTCAAACACTTTTAGTTTTCTCACATCTTAGGCTGTTAGAATCCAGATTTATGAGGATTGTATAGCAATGAGAATAAGTGCTTGGTATAGTCTAGCTTTGAGTCATCTGCTTATTGAATTCTTTTGTTCAGATGTGTGCAGTCTGAAACTTCGCTATCCAGGAATGCAAACTCTTCTAGATGTTATACCGTTTGTGCATCGATGTTTATTCGAATATTTTAATGTTATAATTTCACATATTAAACCGTTTTTTCATACCCCATCTTTTGCATGGGCCTTCTTGTTCTTGCACCTAAAATTTTAGCATTTCAAATATGGCACAAAGTTGCATGGTGTTATCTGTGTATCTGATGTCTAAGGGGAGGTTTGAAAACGTTATTTAATGATATCAGTTCTGTCCACACAAACACCAGGAAGATATTAAACAGATCTGAGGACAGAAGACACATTTGACATTCTCCAACTTTGAACCTTTCCGTTAGCTGACCTTTTATTACCACGGCGCATTCAGTGTGCAGATATAACTCTACGATGATCGAGACAATTTTTTTATCTAAGCCTATTGTCAACATCATTTTTAACAGTGCTTTTCTCCATACCGCATTGAATGCAGATTTGAAGTCAACAAAATGGAAGTGTAGTGGTACTTTGTGTTCCTTTGGTTTCTCTTTCATGTGTAGTGCAAAAAATATTTTGCCTTCTACTCCTCTTGATTGTCTGAATCCAAAGTTCAGCAATACATGTAGGATTTTAGGGAGGAGGGGGAAGGAGAGGGAGCAGACAGGTCATTAGAGTCGAACTCTATGGAAGGTATGGTATACGTATACTTACTAAGTACTAAAAGTGCGTCATACTAATGCAATGGTAAGGATTTTGTGACCCTTAACTTATTAAAATCTCATTGAGAGAGAGAGACAGACAGACAGAAAAACAGATACATATCTAGACAGATAGAGAGAGTAGAGTAGAAGAGACCTCTGAATAAAGTGGTGTCATGTGTATTACTGTGTAAGGGATACACACCGTTAATTCATCTCTAGTCAATGCAGAAGACAATATGCACAACAATCTCTTATAAACTAGCGAACCAATTACCTCCCTCCTGAGATGCAGTTGTAAGGCTTTTCTTCGCACTTTTTTTTTCCTCGATATCAATTCTTTTGATATTTTGCATGTTTATAGCATCAAACAGTGTATGCATAGCCTTCGCTGCTACTGAGGGTATATGTCATGTAAAAGATAACCACAATGGGCAAACTCTTGTTTGAAGTTATTACACCGTGGAGAAAAAAGTATCAATGTGGCAAAATATGGTTACAAAGTGTACCCCAATGTATCGCAAATGTAATGCATAATCAATGTTTTAAAATTATGAGGGCGTGATCACTTAGGAAGGAGCACTTGCCAGTGCTTTAACCACCCTTACCTCGATATTTAATTTTCAACGCTTAAAAAGGCATGATGTTGAGCGAAATGTAACATAATATATCCTTAACTATAATTAACATTAAGTCAGATTGATATCAGGATCTCGTCACCATCCTTGCCTTTGGCAAAAACTGTTTTTTCTGGTGAGAATGGGGCAGGGTGGTGTGGTGTCACAAGTTTGAACTCCCTGCGCATTTCATCGCCTATTGGCGAATTACGTATTGACCGTTTCAACCAAGAGTAGTGGCCTGATTTTGACTCCTATGGGAGCATCACGCATTGATCTTACGAAACAAAATAAAACAAGGCATAGTTACGTGACTGAATCTCCTTATTACCTCAAAAGTAGACTGGAGGCATAAATAACTCCTCTTCTCAAAAACCTATCTTCAGATCCTAATATCTCGAAAAATTTTCAACCCGTATCTAATCTTGAATTCCTTTCGAAGTTGATTGAAAGACTTGTGGCAAGAAGAATTAATCACCATTTGTTTGCATATAATATACTAGATATTATTTAGTTCCATGCTGTTTTCATAGTAGGTTTCTCCGATATCGGATTTACCTTTCATGCACAATGTATTTTATAATTTTTACGGCAACTATTTAATTCGAATCTCCTCACAAGTCCAAGCATAAACACTTTTCTGTCCAACCATCGCCTCCTCATGGAATGCCCGTAATTTACAAACATGGTGTGCTTTAGTAATTGTTATAAATTAGGAAACAGTAAATGTATAAAACTGACTCGTACCTGTGCCAGTCTACCTGTGTCAGTCTGCTTCTGCCAGTCTGCCTGTGATTCTGATACCACTGATGACTTAGACTAATTAAAAAAAACGTGAAAAACGTACCTTTTTAGAAACTATTTTGTTTGATAATCAACGTTCAGATAAATTTACGTTTTTGTTTAGTAAGACCTTATATTATACGAGTCAATACCTCCTTCTTAGTTTGTACTTAATTTATGCTAGGCACTGCATCTTAAATTAATGTTCATGTATGAAGTGTTTAGAGCATAAGGATAATGATAATAGTAATAACAGTAATAATCATAATAATAAAAATAGCAATGATAATAATGGTAATGATACTAAAACAATATAGATTTGATTATATAGATATAGATACCCAAGGTAACATTGGTCTGGATTATATAGATGTGTTTCTGATTAATTCCAGTTGCTCTAACATAATAAAAAAGCAAACTAAATCTTGGTCTTTTATGCAAATTAAACACTGTACATTTCTGAAATGAAATAAGACTCGATATCTTCTATGGGGAATGCGCATACCACGCTTCGTAGAACTACCTTCGCTCAACACTGGTGTACGCATGGTATTGATTATTCATATCGCCCATAAAGTTACTACAATATATTACGCTCTAATATACTCTACTATAATATCCTATACCATGCAAGCAATTGAAAGAATCTCAAGGCATATCTATTTTGAAACGAAGTTAATTACAGTGATTATTCGCGTTTTTTATATTAAAAAAACAGCTAACAACAAAAGTGTCATGTCATTAAGTATTTTAGAAAGAGGCTGCCTAACGTGACTCAGTGAAACGCTTTGCAGTGCATTGCCAATTATTTATTTTCAAATACAAAACAGCTGATTCCTACTTGATTCAACCGAAGACGAGGGACTATCTCAAAAAAATAAGGTAAAAGTTAAGAGCTCAATTAAAGCAAAAAGAAGAAGAAAAATTAGTCTAATTAAATGTAAAAAAGGAAAAAAAATGGACAGTAGTGAACATTTGCCAACCAAGTGTGACATAGAAGATGAGTGGGAAGACTGTGACCCAGCATCTGAATTCGAGAAAAAAATTCGAGTCGAAAATAGACGATGTAATGAAACGCTTGACATCAAAAATCGAGCATAAACTTGAAATAAAACTAGCTACCCTATCAGAAAAAAATTGAAAGCAGGCTTATAGACAAAATAGAAGAGAAGTGAGCAAAAAACTAGCAATTGAAATGGCTGGTATGGATAGCAGAACTGACGTTGTATCTAGGACTCTGGATAGCTACAAAGCGGCGTTGACTGATCTCTGTGTTAGGAAAGAGATCTCTGTGTTAGGAAAGAGCAACTGTGCAAAGACTGGAATCCCTAGAAGCGAGGGTGTCCGAGGACAGTGGCGTTACTAACCTTAGGATGCAGTTGCACGGATTACAACTCCAGATGAAAAACACGTTGCGTCACTGTGACCAGCAAATAGAAAAACTGGAAATGCACGGGCGAAGGATAAATCTGATTTTCGAAGGAGTTGCGGAACAGGAGGGCGAGAACATGTGGTGGAGAGCATAATCAGGAGGGAAATGCATTTTGAGATGCGATCCCCTATCGACATTGACAATCGCCTAGTCAAGGTTAGAAGCAATAAATCAGCACTCATCATTGCTCGGTTCAAAACTTTTGCCGAAAGGAATAAAGTGATGTTTAATAGTCACACCTTAAAAGGCAGTAGTGTCTTCTTACGCCAAGATGTTTCCTTAGGATACTCCCAAAGAAGGGAATTTCTCGCCAAATCTCTTCCAACCGCCAAAGCCACGGACTCACAAGCGAAATTAGTAAGGGATACACTCAAGTACAATGGAAAATTTTACACTGTGGAGGACATTCAGACAAATGCTTGAACAAAATGGAATTTCCAGGTTAAAACCATCTTGGAAAGATTCTGGAGGAGGTAAGAAAAGAACGTCAGGGCAAAATATCACTGTAAGAACTTCTAATGTGAGCTTGGCAGTGTTTCTAAGTAGCAGAGGATTCGTCAGTTAAAAGGATACGCTGAGTTGGTCCCTTAAAAAGAACAGCGTGTACCTGTTTGTTTATGGAATATATTGAACTTGATCTCGTTATAATATTGCTCTACAAAAAGGTATGAAATCATGGGATGTCCATGGAAAGACTACGGTGGGCATAAGGAGGGTAATGACCTAATAATTACTTGAAATTGGAACAATAATAGTCGATAATTAATTATCCATTTAACGCGACTGTCTCAAATTAATATGAAAACAACATAGGATACATACTGGACACCTGAGCGCTTTTTATAGCACTATAGCAACTGTAAAATAACCGTGAGATTCCCATGGTCATTTTCATGTGCATGCTCTAAATACTGAGTTGACAGCTGAAACTTTGCTGGCAAAGCAGGCCTGCGAAACAATATTGCAGTCGAGGTGGGGGGGGGGCGCATGAAAACTAAAGTATTGAAGTCAAAACACTATTGCATGTTTGTTTTTATGTCAATATAAATGATAGCATATAAATCAATATAGTGACCTCCCCGAGCTTAAAACTGGCTCTGGAATAAAATCTAAGTTGAATTCCGCAACTTTACTTGGTATCCATACTTAAAAGCCCATGTACACAGCCATATCAGGGGATGAGCGACAACTTCCGTTTTTTAATTCAAGGGACTGGTGAATAAACTTAATATGGAACAAAATGTGTGAAGGCGGTGTATATGGGAGATCAGGTAGATTTTTGGGCTAGCTGTGGAGTGTGTGTGCTGTGAGGGTCGATTGAAATGGCTTAAAGGTTGGTTTGAATATCTGGAATATTTTACGCTCTCTATTCGAACTACCATAGCCATCCTAGGCTGGGTGTTTGCTTTTCTATTTCAATATGTTCGGTATGTTTAATATGCCACATGAAGTATAGAGACAGTCAGACCAGCCGAAATGCAATGGTTGAATGCTCAGGTTTAGCCACAGGAAAATTGCCACTAGCAAACAAGAAGCGAGCTGGGTTACGCATGATGTAACAGTATCTTTAATATAAGCCTTATGTTTAATATGTCTCGTGGTGTAAAGGGCATGTCGGGTCAGGCGAAGTGTAGCGATTGTTTTCTGCTGTTCAATGCATGTATGCTTTGTTTTGTTTTAAATATATAATTTAATGTGTTGGCAGTCGATAAGGCCAAGCCAAATGAACCATAAGTAATCTGTACGAAGGCCAGGCAAATAAAAATATTGTTTCTATTGTATAAAGATAAGAAATTGACCATAGGTTGCATATAAGGCCAATTCTTTACCCAGTCTATAAGTAAGTACGAAATAGTTCCATTCTCTCCTTTCGTATATCAATTTATACATGGCCGACTTTGTTGGTTTCAAATTGACTTGTCTACATGCAAATATTAATGTTATAATGTTTTTGTGTGTTATCTTAGTTTTTATCAATGGATGGTCTTATTTACTGACTCGCTAGAGCTCGTGAAGGATTCGTATAACTGTGTGAAAAGTATAAATGACCCTTAAAATAATATCAAACAATGTTAGGGGAATAAGGAAAAAGGAAAACACCTTGCTATATTCCACCATTTTAAAACTGTACCTTGTGATTTAATCTGTTTGCAAGAGACACATTCTGATAAACATTGCGTTGAAGTGTGGAGAAAATATTGACAAAATAGGATTATATTTAGCCATGGAGGCTCACGCAGTGCTGGTGTAGCAATACTCATAAAGTCAAACTTCCTAGACCATGTAGCTGAAGAGGATGACACGTATGCAGCAGTGAGACTTAAAATGGGCTATCGAACTGTATCCATCATGAATGCCTATGCTCCAAACGATGACCTAAATCAAATTACATTATTTCCAAAAATTACTCGTCTCTTATCAGAAATTACATTTTATGCTATTATCTCATGTGGGGATTTTAATGTGTGCATTAATTACAAACTTGATAAAATTGGAGGGTTTATACCTCAGAAAAAGAGCTTGAGGTATTGAACCGGGTTAAATAAAGAACTTAATCGATATCTGGCGTCACAGAAACCCTGCAAAGAAAGAATATACCTGGTTGTAAAAATCTCCTCGATTGATGTGCAGACTCAATTACTTTTTTATATGTAGACATTTAAATACCAAAGTTAAAAAATTTGATATTTCCATTTCACCACGTACTGATCACAAATATATTTCGATGTCATGTGAGCTTACTGATGAGGGACGAGGACCATCCTTTTAGAAATTCAATAACAGCTTGCTAGAAGATCGCAAACATATAAAGGGGGCAAAAGAAGTGATTGAAACGACATGGCAAAATCAAGACATGCAAGATATTCATATAAAGTATGATTATCTCAAATTTCAGATACAAAATTTTACAATAAAATACTCGAAAGATTTGGCAAGAAATTAAAAAAATTTGAAGAAAGGCTACTAGAACTTGACAAGAAGCTTATTGACCAATCTATTTCAAATACAGAATATACAGAGTATGAACGCTGCAAAAATATACTGGGAGATCTAAATGCGGTTAAACTAAGGGGTCTTAGAATTAGATCAAGGGTGGAACAGATTGAATGAACGAAAAAAGTACATCTTATTTTTACAATATGGCTAAACAAATATATGATAAGAAAACAATAACTTCACTCATATTAGATAATGGGGAAATAACCTTTGACAAAGACAAAATACTTATTGAAATTCGCTCCTTTTTCGTAAGGCTGTATCAGTCTAAATTGGACGACGGAGTAAATTTCACAAATTTAATGGATTATCTCGATCTTAATGGTTTACCTTAACTGACAGTAGAAGAGAAAAGTCTCCTCGACGAGGATGTCAGTGTTGAGGAACTACATAAATCCCTAGCTACTTGCAGCAATGGTAAAAGTACTGGCTGAGATGGACTAACTTTTGAATTCTACAAAACCTTCTGGTCTGAACTAGGCCCGAAACTTATGGACGTGCTAAAACACTCTAAGAAAGAAGGAGTTCTCCCTCTTTCACATCGCAGGGCAGTTATAACCCTTTTACATAAGTAACGTAAAGATCCTATGCCGGTAAAAAGTTACAGACCCGTCTCATTACTTAAGTGCGACTATAAAATAATGACAAAAGTCTTAGGATAGCCCCGATTTTAACTAAACTTATAAATGAAGACTAGGTGGGCTTTATTAGGGGAGATATATTAGGGCGAATATCTGTTTTCGTCAAGATTTACTTGAATATACTGATATAAAAAAATACCAGGGAAACTTCTCCAGTAAGATTTTGCTAAGGCTTTCGACAGTGTTGAGTGGCCTTCTTATTCAGAGTACTTCATAAATTTAATTTCGTTGATAGTATAATTGCATGGGTCAAATTATGTTACAGAAATGTATTAAGTACTGTACAAAAAATGGCTTCAGCACGGACTGGTCCAATCAACTGCGAGGAGTAAGACAAGGCTGTCCTCTTGCATGTTTCCTTTTTGTGCTATGTGCCGAAATCGTAGCAGAATTAATGAGAAGAGTAGGGTAAAAGTGGGGCTTCTAAAACAGGAAGTGACGTCATAATGACGTTAGGAGGTGTTTTAGAAGCCCCATGGGGTTTCTAAAACAGTGACGTCATAATGACGTCACTGTGGGGAAAACCCGATCGATAAATTTCAGAGTGCACTCGTACAGGTGGTGGGGGAAAACCCGATCGATAAATTTCAGAGTGCACTCGTACAGAGTGTGGGGGAAAACCCGATCGATAAATTTTAGAGTGCACTCGTTCAGAGCGTGGGAACGATCAATAAATTTGAGAAGGAATGGGATTTTCAGCAGGATAAAAGTGTGGCTCCGAAAACAGGAAGGGACGTCATAATGACGTCACGAGGTGTTTTCGGAGCCCCATGGGGCTCCGAAAACAGTGACGTGATTGTTTTCGAATTCGCATGGGTATTTTGAAACAGGTAATCGAAAGAGCGCGCGCCCGTTCAATGACGTCATGATGACGTCATGATGACGTTATAATGACGTCATCATGATGACGTTATAATGACGTCATCATGACGTTATCATGACGTCATCATGATGTTATGGCATATTAAGACAGTTCTAAGCAGGATAACCCTAAGTCGCCTGTCAATCATCATGACGTCATTAGTCACGTGACCTGTCAATCATCATTGGTCACATGACCTGTCAATCATGTGTGATGTGATTCCAACCGCATATGAGGAATATTTTCCTGCTGATTAACCTTCTGGCCTGAATGGCTCAGTTGGTAGAGCAGAGGACCCGTAAGCGGACCCATGATCTGAAGGTCGGTGGATCGAACCCGCCCTCGGGCATCACTTTCATATCATGGGTCCTCAATCTAAGAAGACCCCTCCCCCCAGGATCAAGACATGACATGAATCGGACCCCCCCCCCAGGACCAGGACATGACATGAATTGACCCCCCCCCAGGACCAAGACATGACATGAATCGGACCCCCCCCAGGACCAAGACATGACATGTATCGGACCCCCCCCCGGACCAAGACATGGCATGTATCGGACATAGTCATATAGCTATATGACTATGTAATTGCTATGTGAACATAATTAGTTTCAAGTATGTATGTCATTATCAGATCGTTTAACAGTCAAGCCACGATAGCTCACTTGGCAGAGCAAACGGCTAGCAACCTGAGAGTCCCGGGATCGATACCACATCGGGGCAAACTTTTTTTGGTTTTTTGTTCACTTTTATGACTCTGTGACATTATGTGACAACATGTGACTGTGACATCATGTGACTCTGTGACATTATGTGACTGTGACTGTTTTTTTTTTTTTTTTTTTTTTTTTTTTTTTTTTTAACATAATGGCTATATTTCTATGTCTATTTTCACTATTATTATGATAATATTTAATTAGTCATATTTCAATGGTTCTAACCACACAGCATAGGAATAAGTACATGTGTACAGAGTGTGGGGAAACCGATCAATAAATTTTAGAGTGCACTCGTTCAGAGTGTGGAGGAAACCGATCGATAAAATTTCAGAGTGCACTCGTTCAGACCGTGGGAACGATCGATAAATTTGAAAACATCAAAGGCCTAGACCGTGGGAACGATCGATAAATTTGAAAACATCAAAGGCCTAGACCGTGGGAACGATCAATAAATTTCAGAGTGCACTAATTCAGAGCGTGGGAACGATCAATAAATTTGAGAAGGAATGGGATTTTCCACAACTCTATGTTTTATGTTATAGTAGTTGGAAAATGACACTTCTAAAGCACATTTAACAAATGTAGGTTTTAACACCATATGATATATAAAATAAGTTTGAACATTTTAGCATGCTACTTATTTGAATATTCTAAAGTCATAGTAGTGGAAAAATGATGGTTCTAGACCAACTTTAACAAATTTTGTTTTTTGACAAAATATGATGTATAAAATAAGTTTGAACATTTTACCATGGTGTAGTAGGGTAAAAATAAGGGTTCTAGACCAACTTTAACAAATTTAGTTTCTAACACCATATGATATATAAAATAAGTTTGAACATTTTAGCATGCTAGTTATTTGAATATTCTAAAGTCATAGTAGTGGAAAAATGGTGGTTCTAGACCAATTTTAACAAATTTTGTTTTTTGACAAAATATGATGTATAAAATAAGTTTGAACATTTTACCATGGTGTAGTAGGGTAAAAATAAGGGTTCTAGACCAACTTGAGCAAATTTTTGTTTTTTTGACAACATATGATGTATAAAATAAGTTTGAACATTTTACCATGGTGTAGTAAGGTCAAAATCAGGGTTCTAGACCAACTTTAACAAATTTAGTTTTTTACACGTTTCAGACGATTCTACCACTTGGTTGGTTGGTTGATTGTTGGAAAATGGGAAGTGAAAATGTGGATAGTTATGTAGGAAAACTGCGCCCATTCAAAAGACGTGTTCGAATGGCAAGCCCATTTTAAAGACGTGTTCGAATGGCAAGCCCATTTTAAAGACGTGTTCGAATGGCAAGCCCATTCAAAACACGTGTTCGAATAATTTTTGAAAGATATTACGTCGTGGTATTGTTCAACAAATTGTTCAACATGTTCAACACGTTCAACATGTTCAACATGTTCAACATGTTCAACAAGTTCAACATGTTCAACATGTTCAACAAGTTGTTCAACATGTTCAACATGTTCAACAAGTTCAACATGTTCAACATGTTCAACAAGTTCAACAAGTTCAACATGTTAAACTTGTTCAACATGTTCAACAAGTTGTTCAACATGTTCAACATGTTGTTGTTCAACATGTTGTTCAACAAGTTGTATATAGAGCTATGTTTAAAGACTTTCTCATCATTTGAATAGTGTAGGTTGAACCGAAAGGATGTATACATGCAACATTTGTTCGAAATCTTACAATTGGCTGCAAAGTCGCATATGGTAAAATTATTTCTAAACATTTTAGGACATAGTGTGTCCAACTTCGAGTGTGGCAGCTCCCTATAGAGCATAAAAGGTACCTACCCTCAGACATAACGCACATTCTGTATCAAGATACTGAAGAGTGAACATGTCTGCAGTGAGTGAACAACAACTACCATCTATGGCAATGCCTGCAGAAAATTTTATAGCAAAGCCTGAGACAATACCTACAGCAAAGTCTAAGGCAATGCCCATGGTAAAGTCTAAGGCGAAGTCACGTCAGCAGCGTCAAAAGCGACCACATCTTAGAAAGATAAAAAGAGATGAGTTACCAGCTATGACGCCGCCGTGTAAAATGCGAAAAAATACGACAGAGCCTAATGTGAAGCGAGAACCGGAGCGTAAAGCTGATACCACTATGAAGAAGATGCGTGTAGACGATTCACCGGTTATGATACCCATTAATGGAGAAACATATATTAAATTGGTGAATTATCAACAGAAAGTGATGGTTAACATTCGTAAATATATTACGAATCATGCATCTGGGAGGTTATATCCTACCAAGAAGGGAATTTTGTTGTCATTGAAAGACTGGTACATGTTGAAGAAGCAAATGACGTCAGTGGATCTCATGCTTCAGAAAATGGATCTGTATAAATGCAGTGACTGTCAGAAGATGGTTGAGTAGACAGCGAGATGACTGTATACAGTTTTAACAGCATGACGAGCTTAGTGGATGCTGTGATTTCATCACAGTGCAGAAGATTGGACCGACGGTTTTGAAGCTTGACAAGAACTTAGCTTTGACTCATATGGACATGTACATTTGATATGTAGTTCAAATTAAATTGTCTTCATATGTAGACTATGAAATTAACTTTATCTATGTTCATGTGAAGTCAGTTGTTATAAAATTTTAAGTTTAGTTCTTCTGCACATGTATTAACATAATATGTATTTGAAATAGTTTTGTTTTTATCATAATTGTACATATTTGTAATGTTCAATAAAAACACATATGATGCTTTTCAACTTTTTATTTTTCTCATATAATACTTGGATATAATACATAATAAAACAATACTTGAATATAATACATAATAAAACAATACTTGAATATAATACATAATAATACAATTCTTGAATATAATACATAATAATACAAAATTAACTATAATACCCAATATATGATATATGGTTTACGGGTCAATTAAAACCGTGTCAGGAACCTTACGACTTTATATGTTGTAAAGCAAGACATATATTACACAACGCTTAAGTTAATAAAATATTACAACATTTATAAAGTCTTTATTATAAAGTTTAGTCAAATAAGTCTATTTTTCTGCATCTGTTTCACTCTGTTCACTGTCCATGCCACTTTTGTTGTCACTGCTACCATCCTCCTCCTCCTCCATATCTAGTAGCTCTTCAAAGAATGCATTGTTTTTCCTTATAGCCGCCTTTAATGCCTTTGAATACTTATAATGTTTTTCATCAACAAAGTAATTTAAGTCCTCTAAAATCTTTTGATAATGTTTGCTTAGTTGTAGACGCTGGGTATAGTTGAACAGTCTCATAAACAGTTGCTTTAGTCCATGCTTATAAATGGGTCGAAGGTCATAACTTGCTATTTCACGCGCATCTTCAAGTCCTTGTTCTTCATATTCTGAAACCTTTTCTTGAAATATGTTATCATAGTCATCGTAGACGTCTTGAACCATATCATGCCAAACAGAGTCTATTTCTGACTCACTTTCAGAGTCTGTTTCTGACTCACTTTCAGAACTCCTGTCATCAGCATCCGCACCACACTGCTCCATATGTTTGAGCAAAGCTTCTTCGCTGTTGTACAATGCACCACATTCTGTACAAGCATGTGCATTCTTTTCAACTATGTTGACGCTTTGACTTTCCATAGAAGACTCATCTAAAGTTTCCGTGAAAGGTAGTTTTACAGGGTTTTCCATATCCGATTCTTCATCCACTTCTGAAGCGTGAGCAACCTTTAAGTCTTTTAAGACTTTGCGGCCAATTGTAAGATTTCGAACAAATGTTGCATGTATACATCCTTTCGGTTCAACCTACACTATTCAAATGATGAGAAAGTCTTTAAACATAGCTTTATATACAACATGTTGAACATGTTGAACTTGTTGAACATGTTGAACATGTTGAACAACTTGTTGAACATGTTGAACATGTTGAACTTGTTGAACATGTTGAACATGTTGAACGTGTTGAACATGTTGAACAATTTGTTGAACAATACCACGACGTAATATCTTTCAAAAATTATTCGAACACGTGTTTTGAATGGGCTTGCCATTCGAACACGTCTTTAAAATGGGCTTGCCATTCGAACACGTCTTTAAAATGGGCTTGCCATTCGAACACGTCTTTTGAATGGGCGCAGTTTTCCTACATAACTATCCACATTTTCACTTCCCATTTTCCAACAATCAACCAACCAACCAAGTGGTAGAATCGTCTGAAACGTGTAAAAAACTAAATTTGTTAAAGTTGGTCTAGAACCCTGATTTTGACCTTACTACACCATGGTAAAATGTTCAAACTTATTTTATACATCATATGTTGTCAAAAAAAACAAAAATTTGCTCAAGTTGGTCTAGAACCCTTATTTTTACCCTACTACACCATGGTAAAATGTTCAAACTTATTTTATACATCATATTTTGTCAAAAAACAAAATTTGTTAAAATTGGTCTAGAACCACCATTTTTCCACTACTATGACTTTAGAATATTCAAATAACTAGCATGCTAAAATGTTCAAACTTATTTTATATATCATATGGTGTTAAAAACTAAATTTGTTAAAGTTGGTCTAGAACCCTTATTTTTACCCTACTACACCATGGTAAAATGTTCAAACTTATTTTATACATCATATTTTGTCAAAAAACAAAATTTGTTAAAGTTGGTCTAGAACCATCATTTTTCCACTACTATGACTTTAGAATATTCAAATAAGTAGCATGCTAAAATGTTCAAACTTATTTTATATATCATATGGTGTTAAAAACTAAATTTGTTAAAGTTGGTCTAGAACCACCATTTTTCCACTACTATAACTTTAGAACATTTAAATAAGTAGCATGCTAAAATGTTCAAACTTATTTTATATATTATATGTTATAAAAACCTACATTTGTTAAATGTGCTTTAGAAGTGTCATTTTCCAACTACTATAACATAAAACATAGAGTTGTGGAAAATCCCATTCCTTCTCAAATTTATTGATCGTTCCCACGCTCTGAATTAGTGCACTCTGAAATTTATTGATCGTTCCCACGGTCTAGGCCTTTGATGTTTTCAAATTTATCGATCGTTCCCACGGTCTAGGCCTTTGATGTTTTCAAATTTATCGATCGTTCCCACGGTCTGAACGAGTGCACTCTGAAATTTTATCGATCGGTTTCCTCCACACTCTGAACGAGTGCACTCTAAAATTTATTGATCGGTTTCCCCACACTCTGTACACATGTACTTATTCCTATGCTGTGTGGTTAGAACCATTGAAATATGACTAATTAAATATTATCATAATAATAGTGAAAATAGACATAGAAATATAGCCATTATGTTAAAAAAAAAAAAAAAAAAAAAAAAAAAACAGTCACAGTCACATAATGTCACAGAGTCACATGATGTCACAGTCACATGTTGTCACATAATGTCACAGAGTCATAAAAGTGAACAAAAAACCAAAAAAAGTTTGCCCCGATGTGGTATCGATCCCGGGACTCTCAGGTTGCTAGCCGTTTGCTCTGCCAAGTGAGCTATCGCGGCTTGACTGTTAAACGATCTGATAATGACATACATACTTGAAACTAATTATGTTCACATAGCAATTACATAGTCATATAGCTATATGACTATGTCCGATACATGCCATGTCTTGGTCCGGGGGGGGGGGGGTCCGATACATGTCATGTCTTGGTCCTGGGGGGGGGGGGGTCCGATTCATGTCATGTCTTGGTCCTGGGGGGGGTCAATTCATGTCATGTCCTGGTCCTGGGGGGGGGGGTCCGATTCATGTCATGTCTTGATCCTGGGGGGGGGGTCTTCTTAGATTGAGGACCCATGATATGAAAGTGATGCCCGAGGGCGGGTTCGATCCACCGACCTTCAGATCATGGGTCCGCTTACGGGTCCTCTGCTCTACCAACTGAGCCATTCAGGCCAGAAGGTTAATCAGCAGGAAAATATTCCTCATATGCGGTTGGAATCACATCACACATGATTGACAGGTCATGTGACCAATGATGATTGACAGGTCACGTGACTAATGACGTCATGATGATTGACAGGCGACTTAGGGTTATCCTGCTTAGAACTGTCTTAATATGCCATAACATCATGATGACGTCATGATAACGTCATGATAACGTCATGATGACGTCATTATAACGTCATGATGATGACGTCATGATAACGTCATGATGACGTCATTATAACGTCATCATGATGACGTCATTATAACGTCATCATGACGTCATCATGACGTCATTGAACGGGCGCGCGCTCTTTCGATTACCTGTTTCAAAATACCCATGCGAATTCGAAAACAATCACGTCACTGTTTTCGGAGCCCCATGGGGCTCCGAAAACACCTCGTGACGTCATTATGACGTCCCTTCCTGTTTTCGGAGCCACACTTTTATCCTGCTGAAAATCCCATTCCTTCTCAAATTTATTGATCGTTCCCACGCTCTGAACGAGTGCACTCTAAAATTTATCGATCGGGTTTTCCCCCACACTCTGTACGAGTGCACTCTGAAATTTATCGATCGGGTTTTCCCCCACCACCTGTACGAGTGCACTCTGAAATTTATCGATCGGGTTTTCCCCACAGTGACGTCATTATGACGTCACTGTTTTAGAAACCCCATGGGGCTTCTAAAACACCTCCTAACGTCATTATGACGTCACTTCCTGTTTTAGAAGCCCCACTTTTACCCTACTGAGAAGGAATAGAAATATCAAGGGTATAGTTTCAAGCAAAGTGGAAAGAAAATTGCTTCAATTTGCAGACGATACAACATGCATCGTAACTGAGATAAATTCAATCAAGGAAATATTTCAAGTAGCAGAGCGTTTTGAATTTTTCTCGGGTCTAAAACTCAATAAAGATAAAACGTTTCTGATTTGGTTGGGTCCGTGGAAGAATAAGGAGAATTCTGTTTTGGGTCTCGAAGAGTGTAAAGGAAGTTTTAATTGCTGGGTATTGAACCTGGATATGAAAAGGGCCAATGTTGGAAAACTAATTTTGATGACAAACTAAGTGAAATAGCGACGCAGTTTCAAATATGGAAAGGTAGTCAACTGTCCCTGATTGGCAAGATTCTTATTGCAAAAAGCCAGGGCATGTCGAATCTCATATATTTCCTCAGCAATCTGACAAATGACGACGAAAAAATTAGCAAAGCGCAAAGAATCTTAGCAGATTTCATTTGGTCCTCATTTTACTAACAATGTAACTTCCTTAAGTTCAAGTAATGTAAATTCTATATGACGTCACTATGACAGCTAACATTACGAGCATGTCTAGAATAGCTTGCCAGTGAAAATAACTTTGGTGACAGGGAAGTAAAATCAACAGCTAGTCCTTTTGAGGCATATAAAAACGACTTTATGTTATGAGAGAGAGAGAGAGAGAGAGAGAGAGAGAGAAAGAGAAAGAGAGAGAGAGAGACAGACAGATATACAGACAGACAGAGAGTTGCGTGTGTAATGAAGTAACTAATTAAAACCGATACCCGATAACCTCTTTTAATGACAACTTCACCTCAAACTTTATATTTTAATAAGTTTATAACTTATTTTCTCCGCGATGATATGGGGAAATAAGGTTGAATGACTTCATCATCGATTACAGGTGTAAACTGACGGTTCTCAAACCCGATGATTTCAGTCTATGTTTTGAGATGTCACTGTAATAGCATATTAAACTAAATAAAAGCAAAACAAGAAAAAACATAGTCTACCTTTTGACTTTAAATTTAAGGTAAAACTACACCATGCACGCCAATGGTGCCCGTTTGCATGATTTTTAGCAACCGAAAATCACCACATTTTGGACAGAAAAATAAGTGCCTATCGCAAGCGCAGTCGCCATTAAGATTCATGGGTAGAAGAACGGCTTCTACAAATTTCATATCACAAAGAGGAGACGAGTGTCCATTTCATTCCAAATGGAGGACGAGCATTATATATCAGAAACTGCAGAGATTATATATCAGAAAAGACAGGTACATCAGAGGTAAGGGCCAACCGGACTTTTCAGAACACACACGAAAATAAGTCATTTCAGTTAGAAATGTTCTTTTCGTAAATGTTTAACTAGCAACCAAATCTAGCGCAAAATTAACACAATGGAACCAAACGCAGCAAATTACGTACCGTAACCCGTAGTTGTTTAAACTCGTTACATGCCTTGAAGAATGGGAAGAAAAAATTAGAATTATAGCTTAGGGCACAAGGGGGCTAAAAAATTTGGGAATTTGAGGGGGAAAACTCATCGGAGAATTGTTGAGAGAAATAGAAAGAGCCGGTCTTATTGCAAAGTCCTTTGACCTTAACTTAAAAGTGTTGGCTGCAGATTTTTTAGCTCGTATGTTTAGGTTGCACCCGTTTTAACCAGACATACGGAAAGAGACCATGGTCTAAATTGCACGACGGGGACAAACAATAAATTTTGTAAAAATTCAATTTGGTAAAAGTAGGTGAAAGTGAAAAGGTGAAAGGATTAGGACTCTTAGATACAGGGCTGATAGAAGTTTACTTTTGGTTAGAAGCATTTAATGAAATTGAACAAAAGTTTGTAAAGAAGGAATTAGAACGCCAAGAAAAATTATGATGTGTAACAGGGCATTCAGTCAAAATTAAAAAAAAAACTGATTGCAAATTCAAAATGAGTCATAAAAGTTTAGAACACTAATTTCACGTTGTTTAAGATCCAAAATATTCGTCTCCTATTGGTATAGATTTCCTAGCATGTCATAAATCAAACCTGGATTTCGAAAGGTAAACTCTAGCAGTAGGTAATCAAATCGTGCCTCTTCAGGATTAAAAGAACTTAAATGACAGAGCTGAATTAGCAACCACAAAAAGCAGGGGTTTTATCGAACCGAGGTCAGTCACATTCGCATAAAGGGGAATTTTCTCGTAACACCTTTGGAAACTTCACAGCTTTTATTGAATGAACCAGGTTAACATCCACAGGTATATTTGTCATAGATAGTAATTCCAGTTTCCAACGAAGGTTCGAAAAGGCTTACGATCAGGAAAGGTCAACCACTCACGGAAACCGTAGAGGACAAAGACACATTAAACTGAAACACTCAAACATAAAAAATGACTCCTTTTTACACTGGACCATGCTGGGAAACACGTCAAAGAGTTACAAAAGCTATTTTGTGTGTGCCGAAAAAAGATGGAAGTCAACCTCGAATATGTCAATTATAGAAAGCTATTTATTTGTTCAGAAATAGCTATCCTTTTTCAAACATGCAAGATATTTTGGCTTCAATGTACTGTGCAAGTGTTTACAGTGTTCTAGATCTGAATAACAATTTCAACCAGTTGCCACTGGATCCTAAAGACCCAGAAAAGCCTGAATTTATTTGTCAATACAGGCTATGGGAATTCAATTAATTGTTATTCGGTTAAGTACGGCGCCCTCCTCGTTCCAAGAGCTAATTACCACAGTCTGAGGGGATGTCCTCAATTGCTTCGCAGTTTGTTACATTGATGACATCATCACTTTCTCACAAAGTACGAGGAACATTTAAAACACCTAGAAGAAATTTTTCATACTTCTAATGATGCGGGATGAAAACTCGAATAGCCCAAATGCAAATTCCTTCAAAGCCAAGTACATTATTTGAATCACATAATCTCAGAGGATAATATCCGACCAGATCCGGAATCAGCGAACACAATAAAAATATTGCAACAACCCACCACTGGTAAGAAAGTTAGATCACTCATTGGAATGGCGTCTAATTAAAGAATTTTAGCAAAATTCTCCAACCAGTCACAAAGCTCACAAAAAAGCGCACAAGATTTAAATGGAATGAAGGACGACAAAAGGCTTTTGAAGCATTGAAAGACAAATTAAGTTCCGCCCCAGTATTAACACACCCACAAACCTTTTAAACTTTATACAAAGTGATCTGATTACAGATGGTCACGAAAGACCGCTGCAATACTTGTCAAAACAATTTTCTTGTGGTCAACAAAAATGGCCTAATACAGAAAGGGAAGGGTACGCAATCATTTATGTTGTAAACAAATTAAGGCATATTTTGTATGGTAATAAATTTACGATTTCGTCCGACCACAAACCGGTAAGGTAACTGTTTAGCGCTGAAATGGGAAACGTCCGAGTCCAAAGGTGGACAATTGTATTAGAAGAGTATGTCTGTGACATTTAATTCAAATCTGGATCCGACAATAAGGTAGCTGACATGCTCTAAAGGATTAGGGACCCAAACCTGAAAGGCCACGAAAATATCAACACAGTAAATATTTCCAAATCCTCTGAACTGTCAACAGAACTCGAGCAATTTGACAATATGAAATTAACTCATGAATTGTAGGAACTCTGTGAAGCCAAAACCCACATGCAAAAAGTAAAACTTTGGGCTAGAAAGAGATTGACTGGATACAACAGTGTTTACGAGATAGTTGCGATACTGAGTTTACCCCTGGACATCCTTCTATCAATGTCACTGATAGTTCAGAATTGTCTCCACCAAAATTCAAAATAACAATAAAATATGTAGAGAAAACATGAACAGAATTTTCGGCGTCAGAAGAAACAAATCTTTTGCAAAAATGCGATTAGGTGATTCTCAAATTTCCCAAATTCTAAAAAGCTTAGAACAAGACCCGAACTCAAAATTTTTGAAGAATTCAGCCATTAGACAATGTGCTCTACGATATCTCTACGCAAATGAGTAATGACTCAAGCTCTCGTTTACATTAGTAATCATCGAATGCTTTAAAAATGAAATCTTGGAAGCTCACACATGTGCATTTGGAGGAGGACACATAGGTCAAGAGGAAAAGTCGCCTCATTACTGATGGAAAAGTTCATTCCTAATCACGGTCGCCCCAGAACCATACTTAGTGACAGTGGTACCATATTTATGTTGTCGCAAAATATGCCTTCAAAAATAACCTTGACTGGCCAAAATATTTGCTAGAACTTTAGATGGCTTATCGAACGTCAGTCAAGAACACCATACGTTCTACCTCCTTTTCTCTAGTTTATGTTAGGCATCGTATTTTGCCCATAGACACCCTACTAAACACAAAATTTAAATATAAGGGAGAAGATCACATGCCATGCATATTTGAAAGGATACATATGGCTTGTAAATAAGTGCAAAATTTACGTATGACTCTCCAGAAAATAATAAAACGAAGTTAGGGCGTAGGGCAGCTTTACAACCACTTCAAGGTGGGGGACCTTTTTTCTATTTAGAGAGATCTCCAGAATGCTCCAAGTTTTTATTAAAGTGGAAACCATTCTACCGAGTAGTTCAGCGCACTGGATGGGCAAATCATAGAATTAGAAACAAGCACACTGGTAGAGATAAGGTTGACAATTCGGAAAATTTAAAAACCGCGAACCCTGACCAAGTTTGAGACACCCTACGTAAATCACCGAACACATTGTGTAACAGTGACCAGTCTAAAAAATGTTGCAGTGTATGGGTCCTTAGGGACAATACAGCATTTAGGTTAGTAGTCTTCAGTCACGAGTATTTTGAGCCGGACCACAATTAAATTATTTCCTGGTTGCCCATGGACAGGAAGTGTATTTGAAAACATAGGGCTATCGAATTGTGTTGTGAGGGTAAGTTCCTATGGCATGAGAGGCTTAAAAATGTGCAAACAAATGGTGAAGATATTAGACTATGATTTTGAATTAGTTTTATTCGTCGCATGTTTCTAGTTTTTGAAATATAAGTTTTAACTTCCGGTTGAAAATTGTTGACTTTTAGTGTTTGGAGAGGTCGGGCTGAGGGGTAGCAATTTTGTGAAGTTGTGGCAAAAAATTTAATTGGTCAAGCCCTATTTCAGTCCTCATTTTTAGTCATCCCAAGGGTCAAACTCTGTGAAAAAGTTGTTGGTTTGGCTCAACGAGATGTATGGAAGGGGCCAGAATACCGGAAGTTACACAGAAAGTCAATGGTAAATTAATTGTGGTCCGTGGCCTGATATAGGGTGTGGCGTAATTTTATAAAAGTTATATTTCTGCAAAAATAATCGCCTAGATCACATCAAAGCAACGTAGAATTATCAAGAAATGTACATAAATGGATTTTGATTATCATTTTGTCAATAAAAATTATTATTTACCTTTCCACCTTTTGGATGAGGCCCCCCTGATGTATATATATGACAAAATAGCTTCAAATGGCGTCTAATTTCTTTTATTCGTTGTAAATGTGTCAATCTATATTCATATGCCGTATTATTGCGGCAAAACTACATAAAATAAATGTTAAAATGGGCCAATTGCCTAAAAATTGAACTTAGCTTGAAAAAGAAACATCCTGTCTGATGACACCACGTAACATCAAAGGACATTTCAAAGACCCCCGGAGATCACTGCAGTGTAAAAATGTGCCTTTTCACGTGTATGTCTTATCTGCCTGGTTATCTGTAGGCATTTTTTGTCGAAAGCTGCACGAAAAAATGAAAAAAATTAAAAGTTATAGGCAAAATGCACATATTCAGTGGTGTCATCGGCATATCAAAAGCTGCAATGTAGCATTTCTTTTGACCCGGGAAGTATTTATTGCTGCTAAATTTATTCAACATCTTATATATTTAATTTTTTAGCTATAAATAGTTGCAAAACAGATCGTTTTTGTTACTTTAAAGTGAAAAAATGATATTTAATTTTTTAATGGAAATACTTTTCAAAATTACATTAAAAACATGTACCCTGTATTTAAAATCTTTGTTTCAATTCATTTCTATGCATCAATAAGGCATTGTTTGATTATTTCTGCTAGATACTACTTCTTGTAATTACAAATATGGCTTCTTATAGGAAATCACACTTAAATTTGATTTTGTTAAGCTGATTTTTATAAAAATTTCATAGAGCCCGTAATAACATTTTCAGTTCAATAAGAAATATGTAAAAATTTTCTGACTTTCTTTTTCACACAACGCGAAATTTATGTTTAATCGTAGCAACACAGTTCAAACTACTACAAATAAATACCGAAAACTACATCTAGGCTGTAAAATATTACGAAATCTCAATATTTATTGTTTATTTAAAATATGCTAAAAGGTTATTTTTAGGCTGATGCACATTATTTAATTTTTTTAATTTAGAGCTTTAACCCATTTAATGTTATTTCATTTTCTAATTTGATATATTAAAGCGTATAAGCTTATTAAAACTACAACTTTTGACAACTTTTAATGCTACAAAATAACCAAAATATAAAAAATCAATGCTGAAATTCGATAAATATTACAAAAATATAACATTTTTCTGTCACTGTCTTAAGTTCTTCCGCCGATTCGAATTCAAACCTCTTCAACAGAAAACAGCAATACCAATTTATTAATAGAAATGCCACAATAAGCTTAATTATGCCTAAAATGATTAACAAGAATCATGAATTGTACTCGGTGGAGTGCGATTTTCTTCAAAATAGGGATGGGGTAGCCCTATTAGAAATATTTTTAAAATATTATTATAATAGTCGGGTAAATTATATATACAATTTATCATAGCAGATATAACGAAGTATATGTACAAACTACTTTTGACAACTTCGAGTTTTAATAAGGCAATAAAAAGTAAATTTAGAAGAAAAAACTAGGTAAAAAAATTTGCATTTTTTTAAATTTGCCTCAAAGACTGCTGCCAGGTGCAAGATGGCTTCTTTATCGAATGATGTCGAATGTATGCCTCACCTACTCTGAAATATTGTTTATAAAAATAATTTAACTCATACACCAGGGATTGTAGGAAAACTGAAACTTTTGAAATTTTGATTCTCAAACATCTCACCTTCAGGAATTTCCGGCGAGGGGGTAGGGTTAGATATATCTAATTTTTTCACTTTATGAATGAAACAAATAGCTTCATCTTTTGGTATGTGATCACGAATAAACAACTCTATTTTATATTTGAGTAATTGTTAAAAATTCAAAATAATCCGTCCCTGATAGGAGCGGGACCACAATTAAATTATTTCCTGGTTGCCCATAAACAGTAAGTGTATTTGAAAACATAGGGCTATCGGAATTTTGTTGTGAGGGTAAGTTCCTATGGCATGAGAGGCTTAAAAATGTGCAGACAAATGGTGAAGATATTAGACTATGATTTTGAATTAGTTTTATTCGCCGCATGTTTCTAGTTTTTGAAATATAAGTTTTAACTTCCGATTGAAAATTGTTGACTTTTAGTGTTTGGAGAGGTCGGGCTAAGGGGTAGCAACTTTGTGAAGATGTGGCAAAAAATTTAATTGGTCAACCCCTATTTCAGTCCTCATTTTTAGTCGTCCTAAGGGTCAAACTCTGTGAAAAAGTTGTTGGTTTGGCTCAACGAGACGTATGGAAGGGGCCAGAATACCGGAAGTTGCACAGAAAGTCAATGGTAAATTAATTGTGGTCCGTGGCCATTTAAGCAGCGGATTCGCGAAATTTCATTCTTTTTGCATTCTCGTGGAAAAGAAGGAAGACACATCTTAAAGGAAGCTTAGGAACAGAAAAGGAAACTTGAACAGAACTTAGGTTGGTAACTTAGTCATTTTTCAGTTTGCATAGTTTGCTGTCCATGGTTAGTAAAAGTGTGGGCGATATTGAGAGGTATTTATATAAGGACGATGTTTATTAAATAGCGTTTCGCCAGCCATTTTGTCTTGAAATTAGCAGTCCACTGGACTTGTATATTGGTAAGCAAATTTATGTCAAAATTTCTCTGCGTAAGTTGTCGGAATTTAGAAAGCAAAGTGAATTGAAATCTCACTCCGTTCGTACATACAATGTAGGACCAGTTATCTGGAATCAGAAACGCGTGGCTTTTAATGGCTTGTACCACAGTCCTTGTAATGGCTTGTTCCATAGTCCGTGTATTTGGGAAAAACCTAGATAAATTCTATCCCTTTTCGTTGGTGGCTTTTGCCTCGAGTTTATAAGTAAACTACGGCGTGTTCGGCGCGAAGAATCGTAGAAAACATTATTTATTCGTTGCGAAATCGGTCTACTGGCCTAGCAGTTATTCCGTTTTGATTGGATTCTAATTCTGACTATCTTCTTAGCTTTGTTTATGCTTTAAACACAAAACCAGTTTGCAATTGGGACTTCGTTAGGCCTTAGTTTGATACATTAAGTCCTACATTGGCCTTCTTTGGAAGATTTTTTTTTGGCAAATTATACAATTTGTACAGTTCGTACAGTGTTTAGTGTAACAAATTAGAGTTGTTTCAATGAGTGCTTTAAAGGCAGCGTTAGTGCTTAGGCTCTATGTGTTCAGCCGGTGCACATGTTCTATCACGTGACTTTAGCGCGCTGTCTAGTGATGGGGGCGACCGGTTCACATGAGCACGTGACCTAACATTCGCCCTTAACTTGCACTTTTACACTTATACTTTATATCAGGGTCACTCAGTCGAATGTCTGTTTTTGTTTATTTGGTTAGTCAGTCAGCGTGTTAGACACCAAGTAGTATGGCCATCTGTTAGCCGTACGTTATGTAGAAGCGTCATGGCCAAACTTCGGTCAGTATTTGGTAATTTATTTATTCATTATTTATTTATTTTTTTATATATATTTGGTACCTATTTATTGTGATTTTGGAACGGTTTTCATGTTACAATTCGTGAGACATGCCGTGTAATAAAGCATTCGATATGTGCATGTTCTGTCTGTCTGTGATTTCGGTGAATATTTAGTGCATTTAAATAATTTGGTGTAGATTTGGCCATCGTGTGATTTAATACAGATCTCTTCTTGCCAGACCAAATTTTGTAACATTTGGAATGCAATCTGGGTGAACTGTGCATGCAACCAGTTGATAAAAGATCAAAGAAAGAATTAGTAGGTGCATTTATTATTTATTTTGGTTTATTCATGCATGATTATTTATTATTTTTGTTTTGTTTTGACTTGCAGTTGTACCATGTGAAATAAAATGAGTAAAGCATCAGCCATGATCTTCTTCACTTCGTCCGCTCGTCTGTCGGTCCGTCCGTTTTGAGTCCGTCTTTCGGTCTGTCTTGCGCGAGTCCGTCACACTTTGATTTCGAAGAAAACGTTGACAACGCCATACATACAAAGTTATTAACCCTTGACACCGAAATAGGTTCAGGTGTTTACAACAAAGAACCTCGTCAGTTTAGTATACTAAGGAAAAGAAACCGGCTTTCATTGGATGAAATGGAAACCAAAGAAACAGAGGATAATAATTTGTTAACAACATATCATTTTTCTCATCATGGTTATAATCTGACATCAAACGATGAAAGAATGTTTAACGACAAGTTCGAGTTTTGACAAAAAATGAAGCCATAAAAGAGCAACGAACAGGCCATGTTAGTTTACATGATGCTTAAGTTTAGGGTTAATTTGACTATAATGAATTGGCCATTTATTACGTTTTAACAAATTAACCACGTTTCACATAATCTGGGATTGGTACAGTCTTATTCATTTTGATGGTCTTGTTTTCTATGTATGTGAAACGCTTAGTATATTTATTGATATTCTGTTTACGGAACCAGTCTTCATATTAGCTTTCTTGATATTCATCCAGTTGGTTATGGGTCAACGTGGCGTGTACTATATTCAACGATAACGCGTGTAAATATCATACAGCACGTGGATTGTAACGTTTGCTATTGAATTTGAGCCCTACAAAAAGCAAATTCATGTTACTCGAAACGAAATTGAAACTTTTTATACAACCTTTCAAAACATTGTAATTAACGCTGTCGAAATTAATGAAACGCAAAACGATATAAATCATCGAATAACCGTTGTCCCATTTTGATAACGAATTTGATGAGATTTGGTCTAAATTCAACGATTTACGTACTATCGCTGTAAAAATGTCGGAAAAAATGTCGGAAAAGAAAGGTTTACTGCCTTTCGGTCGACGTATTCTTAGCTTCATATTTTCCATTCCGACAAACGCTAATTTACGGAAACTTAAAGAAATTATGTTCATATCATTGATAATAGTTTACCTATATTAAACACAAGTCACACCCAAGTTAATGAAAATTCAGATATAATTATGAGCCTCCAAACTTTTACAAAATCCATTCACGAGGGAGTGGAAAGTTTGCACTTCATCGGAAAGTGTTGTATTTGATAAATTGTCCATTATCAAATATAAAACTATAAACGTAAAATTGCAAACATTTAAAAATCTGTTGAAAAATCTACCTACGGTATATATTTTTATTACGAAATCGTTATTTCATTATATGGCATTTAGTGTAGAATTTAGAGCTTTTATGTTCTAAAAATGATCAATATCATCATATTTAAAAACTTCTCTTTGAAATTCTTTCTGACATTAAAACTTGTCATGGAATGGATAATCTTTGTGATCCTCGACCCTGGAAATAGAGAATACAGTGTGTTAGAATGAGTTCTAGACTGTGACCAGTCAGTCTAACTTTACTTATGCAGCAATTCGCTGTGCACGGCATAAATGCTTTAGATTCTGAACAGCACTATCATTATATATCTATCTACTCAGATCAATTTATTGCCAAATATGAATCAATTCTTGAATATTTACTTCCACATTTAGCCAAAGACACTAGTATTGTTGTTTTTTACCTAATACGGGAAGTGTTGCGCAAAAAAGACTTACATAAGAAACTTATAGGCGCGTAGATTTTTGTTCATCGTTCGCAACGTGTTGATGTCATCTTTACTGATTTCAAAATCAAATATCTGCCAAAAATATTTGAGAATAAATTCAAAAGCGTATTCACTCAAAATAGCTTAAAACTTGTCAATGTTAAAGTAATGTTAAAGTCTTTGTTCACTTTTAAAACAAAGGATAGTCATAATTATTATAATAAATGGAAATGAGATTGACAACAAAGTGATGCAACTCTCTGAGCTCTGTATGTCTTGAAACTGATTTATAGTATTACAAAACTGCTGCAGGCAACTAACTTGGATATTTTCGCGGATTCTCTCCGGAGTCCCACTCTTTGGAATCACAATGAGATTTCTTTGGGTGAGGAAGCGGAGAGCGACTTGTGCGGCGGTTCTATTGTATTTCTTTGCCATTTTAATCAAGGTTTTGTCCTGAAGAGGAGAATCCCAGTCTTCACCAACCACAAAACTGGTTCACAAAAAAGAGAAATATTCTTCTTGGTCTAATCTTTAAAAGCACATACTTTTGCTAAACAAAGTTTCATTGTGTGTGTGAGTCATCTATCCGAGATACTATTTGTGAGTGTGTCATTTATAAGGGTTGTGAACTGTAAGTCATTTACAGAGGATAGTGTTTGTAGAGTAGTTGGAAAACGACAGAACTGGAACAGCCCCCTCCCCCCTCCCCCAGGTCGGAAGGTTAATTATCTGGAGTACATTCCTCATATACGGTTGGAGTCACATGACACATGATTGACAGGTCACGTGACTAATGATGATTGACAGGTCACGTGACTAATGACGTCATGATGATTGACAGTTGACTTAGAGTTATGCCTCCTTGGGGGAGGGGGCAGGGGGCGGGAGGAGGGGGTGTTCCAGTTCTGTCGTTTTCCAACTACTTTGTAGGTCTGAGGCATCTGTCTGGTACTTTGGCTCTGATTGCGAGTCATATACGTGGAATACTGATTATGAATGTATGTCACCTATGAAGGATGCAAGGATGCTCAGTGTAATTGAAGAGCAACTATAAGAGACACTGATTGTGATTGTGAGTCATCTAAACGACTACTTATTTTGAGTGTAAGTGATCTATACAGAATAGTGATAAGGCAATATTGGTTATTGGTTAAACTCATCAAGTAGGAAACAAATGTACCTCGTGTTTGATCTTTTACTTTCTTGTAAAACTTGATTTTTATTCTGCTCTGTGATTTATTCTCTATCTTATTATGCCAGCATCCTCACGACACACCGTTTATTAAGTAGAATGTAATTTTAAACAAAAATATAGTAGCTCAAGCATGTATTTAGAATACATAAATTCACCAGTCAGCGAATTTACCAAGCTAAATATCTTGTGTTATCTTGTGTTAATTTGTACAATTATTAGTGAGAAATATGCTTCGCTAGTCAATTCATAAAAACTTATTTGTAACAAAGCACTTAGTGCGTAAATTACAAAAAAAACAGACAAGCCCGCTCAGTGTATAATATCTGAAAAAGCCACACAGTGTAAAAAGTTCTAAAAATGGCCTTTCCTTGGAGAAATTTATCTTGATATTAACCTTTTAAAGCACAAATGAAAGAAGAATTTTGGCCAATGCAAGATCAATGAAATTTTGCAAAAGCAGAAAAAAATGAAACGGGTCAAGCAAAAATGTGATAAAAATACAACTATTTCTCTTTATCGCTTGAGAAACTCGAAAAAGCTATTGCACACTATCAGGGAAATCGCTCTCCAACATTGTAAAGTAACAGTTTTACCTTGCAGGCTGGCCGAGGGGAGTATATGCTGTTACATGAACATCACGTGATGTGCAGTAATCAATTAAATCCTCATTTTGTAAGTACACGTGCACTTCACACTGGTTTGTAACAGGTTTTATCCTGCAGTTGTCCAGGATATTTTGAACTTGTTTGGCGTTAAAATTCGACACCCCGATGCAACGTACCAGTCCTTTATCTACAAAGTCTTCCAAGACCTAAACAAATCAGACGGTAAAACAAATATTGGAGAAAAGTAGGGAACATAGCTCTTTTGTTTATCCGTAAAGTCAGATAGGACGTCTTTAGGACCTATTTGATGTGGATGGATAACAATGAGAGCTGAACTTTGGTGTTACTATAGTCGAGAATTAAATTGACATGCGCTAACATTCTTTGTCGACATTGTTTCTGTTTCATTGAAAATGTATAATGTATATAATACAAGGAAAAACATTAAAAACCTTTATCACTCAAAACGAATAAAAGTTTGTAAATGTTATATAGTAACAATTGTCTTTTTTGCTCAAGAGATAACATTGCAGAGCCACTTACTTTCCATATAGCCACGTGATCGTTACTTTGATTCAAAGGCCAGGCAACAGGAAAACGCCCACTATCGGCTGCCAACTGTGTTCAAGCACGTTACTGTTTGTTATGCAAATTTCTAGTCTTAAACATTTACGAGTAGTTATTTTTTTTCAAAATTAACTTCGTCTAATCCTACATTTTGTCCGGATTTACTGTTATTTTCCAATGCAGTTCGTTTGGTGTAACTTGGTCATGTAGAGTCTTGGCATTTTTTTGATGGATTTCCGAGAGTCTTTGTTATTAACCCACTGGCCCAGTTAGAGTCTTAATAGGCCAATTCGAACCATGTTAATCGTCCCGCTATGACTGAACCAGTTTCTTATAATAATGGTTTAACGTGAATTTTATAATGCATAATTTCAGTATGGTATGACTGAATAATATTCTAAAATTATAAATATAGAAGTTAATTTTCTTAACAAAAATAATAACTAAGTGTTTAAGATGTTCATTATTTTCATCATAATTTTAAATCGGGATAATAAAATCTCCAACAAAATTTGACAATTGTTATCATTAGATTACTGGTCTGAATTGGTTAGATTTCGCATCATAAACACAAAGTTTTTCAGGCTAACTATAATTTTCAATTCCAAAAAATCCGGCTATCAATATATAGGCTGGCTTTCTTCAGACCATTTGTTGTTGGTACGACTGAGTTCGGCCATATGAAGATAACCTGGTCTTTTCCATCTAACAATAGATAGCCCAGTTATAGGCACGGCCTGAAACATGTGTGCTGATAAGGTTAAGGTTTTACCTTAGTGTTGTCTACAGCGAACGGATGATGAATCAGGTACAGATCCAGATAATCTAGACCCAAGTCCTCCATACTCTCCTTCAGCGCTTTTCTCGCATCATCGACATCATAGTGACGACAAAACAACTAAGTATAAACATAACATAATACATAAAATTGTTCGGTTACCTCAGAAGAAGGATCTTGGGAAAGTATGCGACAGTTTATCATTTTAGATCTCACTATGCTAGTCAAACATTCACTTTTATATATATGTAGGGGCATGTGTTGATGTATTGTGGAAATTTTGTGCTGTGACCAGAAAGTGCGGAAGATCTTGTCAAGTTGCTACCTTTGACGTAATGAAGAGCTCCTCTCTCGTCACCACGCCTTGTTCTATTTTATTCCGAATCGCCTGTCCAACAGCCTTTTCATTGTTGTAGATCCACGCACCGTCGATGTGCCGGTAGCCACAATCTATAGCAGTCTCCACCGCGCGGATCACCTGTTCATCGTCCTGTTCATTACGAATAAGAATGATAGTGATTTCTAACTTGATATATAAAATAATAGTTTAAAAGCTACAGTCAGATGGGGCAGATGGGGCAGAAAAAAACAAAAGCTGTTTTATCCTGAAAGGTAACCATACGGGGGGGGGGGGACAGGGTACTTATGTACAAATTGGTTATCATGTCATTGGTTTTTAAACGTCCCCTAAGCGCCAGATGTTAATTTGAAATAATGCAACCATTTTGTACCAATCGCGGAGTGGAATTCAGAAAGAGACAACTGATTAAGCAGTACCAATCCTCCTTTTTAACGGATTTAGTACTCCGCCCGGACTCCGCACGGTCTCAAAATTATCTTCTTTCTCCGCTGTTTTTCTATTTAGTTCTTTTCTTCTAAGTCCTCCGGTCGATAACACAAACTGCAGCTGAAATTAGCCAACGAATAACGTCGATGAAACACTGTAGAGGGAGCTCTGTTCAGAAGGCAGACTGGCATGGTATATTTTTCGGAGGGGGACAACTTTGGTTTGTGTACAGTTTGCAGAAGTTTCACATTTTACACACAGGTGGGGCACATGGCGCGATATACACTAGCATATATGTTAAAACAAACGGAGAAAAGGGGATATTCTGAGACCTGATGCGGTCCGCGTGCCATCTTCGTTACAAGCGAGGGAGTGGGGTCACTTTTACTTTTCTGTTTATCTTTTCTTATCTTATCTTTTATCTTATCCTTGTTCTGAATAAAGGTAAGAGAAGGGGTCTTTCGGAGCTACACTACGCGTCCAAACAATTGAGACACAACAGACTTCTCAATGTAAGAATAGTATGTCTGTGCGTTTATCTGTGCGTGTGTGTGCATGTCAGTGTGTGTCCAGTAGTTGTGTTCCCTTGTTTGAGGTGTTTTTATGTAAATAATGCACTCCGCGGTTAGCTTCAATTTAAAAGGGTATCAACGTTTAAGGCACTTGCGCTCAGGGGTCGTTTGCGAAGTTCACGGCACGCCTTTGTAAGCAATTTGCACATGAATGACCCCTCTCCCCCCTCTGGTATTTGATATTTCAGGGTTAGCTTTAGATCGTATGCAGCTTGCTGATGTATTAAATTATAAAAAGGGTAGTTGGTAGCATATTTTCAGTACCAAATTATAGTATGCCTAAACGTACCGAATTTATAAAAAGGTTTCTTGTAGTCATTTGTGGCAGCACTTCAAGTATCACATCAAGAACCGAATTCAAATCGTGCAATACCGCAATCGAGAATCGTAACCATACCGCCATGAGATTTCAGTATTGAATCAGTACACCGAATTCGAATCGATTTGGAACTGTCCAACAAACGGAACGACAGACAGGTATTGAATTGGCATACTTGCAGTTCCTGTGCACCAAATTCGCATCAGGAACCGGCACTATTATATCGGTATACCGGTCGGGTAGTATACTGGATATGACCGATTTACATACCAACTGCAAAATACAAGAATCCAGTGACAAAGAGTGATGGACTGAAAATAATTTACAACCAGAAAGTATTATTCTTTTGTATTATTCTTATGACAAAATTCATTCATAATTTGTTCATTCATAATATGCTTTTATTATTCACTTGCAACTACCATTAAAATTTCTCGAACTAAAATGATGTATAACAGGTTAATTATGTTTCTGTTTTGCACTAAACATACATACCTTTTGGCCAAATAAAAAATCAAATTACAACACTTTAACAAGTCGCCTCCCCACAAGCTTTATGGCTGAACTTCATGGAAATAGCAAAATAAAGGAGCAATACCTTAACCTTTACATTCTATGACGAGGAATGCAAACCTTAAGTAACGTAGAGATGCCTCTTGGACTGTCGCTGAATATTTTTTTCATTGGTTGACTTCGTTTCAGTGTTCACGTATCAATAGCTTCGAATAAAAACTACACGGCTCTAGTTAACCAGTTGCATTTCTAACCGTCATCGGTAACCCAAATTCGTACGTTATTGAATTAATTCGAACGCTGTAGTCATTTTCTATACACAGGTAATCTTATATGTGTTAGTTTCCGATATATGCAAGCTTTTTAAAGTTCACCACCGGTACCACTGCAGTTAAATGCAGTACTTTTGCAGTTAGTGTTGAAAAATGTACTGGAGGTTTGCAGACTTGTGCAGTCGACTTCGAAAGAAACCTCGGGAGTAATGCAGAAAGCTGCGGTATTGTTGCGGTCCTGTTATTCCTTTCCGGTTCAGTAACGATACATTTGTGGCATACTTGCAGCGTACCTTTTTTGCCCAGATTTTTCTCAGGTATGTTACTATTATGTCGGGATGTGTGGCATAATGTGCCCTAAAATGGTTATTACTTGGGAATCGCATTTAGGGTTAAAAGTGTATTAGGGATTTTTCTATAAAATTAAAACTAGCCGTCTGACGGACAACATACAACATACAACGTCGGAAGTACAACGTCCGGATGACGTAAAGATGCGCAAAACTATGTTTACACTTAGATATATATATACGTACAAAAAGGTGTTTTACAGTAAGGTAAAATGGTGCACCACATAGTCGCATAACAGATACAAGTCTAACAGCACGCATAGATTACAACCGAGTCATCCACATCCATTACAATTACTGTTTCATAAATGTAAACACTTTCAACCCCTTAAGAACACTTGCTTTACTCCAAATTCTAACTCCAAATACAGATCCAGATGAGCTTCGATCCGATCAAAATCCCCCAAAAGCACATGTAGATATCTTGGTTGTTAGGCATACCAAATATGAGCTAGATCCGACAACTAGTTTCGGAGATATCGTCTGGAAACAAAACTGACGACTGACAGACGGTCGGACCAACGAGAGGTATCTTATGTGGTGGCTGCATTATGTGGTAGCATTTGATATGCCTGAAATGCATTTAAGTGGCAGGTCACGGACAAGATTATTTGGGAATAAAAAATACTTACGTGGTGGTTTATATTCGCCCGTGCCCTTATGTGGTTCCCAGCAGGCGTTATTTCAGTGTCAATAATATTTTATACTTTGTGTGTGGCATTTGTAAATAAACGGAATTCTATATGTGGTACTTTAATGTATAAAGATATTTTTCGTTTTTTTTTTCGTTTCCAGAAAACTCCTCCTACAGAGGGAGATGAAATTCGGTACACGTGTAGAGGGCGACGAGATCTCCATGAACCCGCATTTTTTTGGATCTTAGTGGGCAATGTCAAATTAAGGTCACTGACTATTATCTCGAAAACCGAGATAGAGCGATTTCCAGCTGACTGTCAACCTCTTAGGCCTAAACAACGTTACATAAGAGGTACCTTGGTGGCCTTGGCAGTCTCGGTCACGGTCAAGGTCAAAAACGGAAGCTGACTATTATCACGAAAACGGTTACAGATAGAGCCATTCTGAGCTCATTTTCGACCTTTTAGGCCCAAATAACGTTGCATAAGAAATCTCTCGGTGATCTTGATGTTCTCGGTCACGGTCAAAGTAAAAAACCGGACGTCGACTATTATCTCGAAAAAGATTAGAGATGACCTTCTTGGTGACGGTCAAGGTCAAAAAGCGGAAGTAGACTATTCTCTCGAAAACGGTTAGAGACAGAGCTATTTGAGCTCGTTTTCGACCCTTTGAGCGCAAATAACGTTACTTTAAAAATGCTTCGGTGACCTTGATGTTCTCGGTCACGGTCAAGGTCAAAAACCGGAAGCTGACAATTATCTCGAGAACGATTAGAGATGGAGCGATTCTGAGGTCATTTTCAACTCTTTCAGCCAAAGCAACGCTACATAAGTGGTACATCGGTGACCTTGACCTTCTCGGTCACGATCACAAACCGGAAGTTGACTATTATCTCGGAAACGATTAGTGATAGAGCGATTTTTAGTTCATTTTCAATCCTTTCCACCCAAATAACGTTACATAAGAAATTCCTCGGTGACCTTAATGTTCTCGGTCACGGTCAAAGTCAAAAGCGGAAGCTGACTATTATCTCGAAAACGATTAGAGATATACGGATTTTGGAGCTGACTGCTGACCCCTTGGGGCTAAACAATGCTATATAAGAGTTACCTCGGTGACCTTGACCTCGGTCACGGTCAAAAACCGGAAGTAGAATATTATCTCGAAAACGATTAGAGATATAGAAACTTTGAGGTCATTTTCGACCTTTTCAGCCTAAACAACGCTACATAAGAGGTATCTCGGTGACCTTGACCTTCTTGGTCACGGTCAAGGTCAAAGACCGGAAGTTGACTATTATTTCGAAAACGATTAGTGACAGCGATTTTTAATTCATTTTCGACCTTTTGTGCGCAAATAACTTTACTTTAGAAATGCCTCGGTGACCTTGATGTTCTCAGTCATGGTCAAGGTCAAAAACTGGAAGTTGGCTATTATCTCGAAAACGGTTAGAGATAGAGCAATTTCGAGCTGATTGTCGACTCCTTGTGGCTAAACAACGCTATATAAGAGTTACCCCGGTGACCTTGACCTCGGGTACGGCCAAGGTCAAAAACCGGAAGTAGATTATTATCTCGAAAACGGTTTGAGATACAGAAATGTTGAGGTCATTTTCGACCCTTTCAGCTTAAACAACGCCACATGAGGCACCTCGGTGACCTTGACCTTCTCGGTCACGGTCAAAGACCGGAAGTGGATATTATCTCGAAAACGATTAGAGACAGAGCGATTTTTCAACCCTTTCCGCCCCAATAACATTACATGAGAAATTCCTCGGTGACCTTAATGTTCTCGGTCACGGTCCAGGTCAAAAAGCGGAAGTTGACTATTTTCTCAAAACGATTAGAGATATACCGATTTCGAGCTGGTTGTCGACCCCTTGGGGCTAAACAACTTTATATATGAGGTTCCTCGGTGACCTTGACCATCTCGGTCACGGTCGAGGTCAAAAACCGGAAGTCGACTATTATTTCGAAAACGGTTAGAGATAGAGCGATTCTGAGCGAGGTCATTTTCGATCCTTTGTGCGCAAATAACGTTACATAAGAAATTCCTCGGCGACCTTAATGTTCTCGGTCACGGTCAAGGTAAAAAACCGAAAGTCGACTATCATCTCGAAAACGGTTAGAGATAGAGTGATTTTAAGTTCATTTTCGACCCTTCCCGCCCAAATAACGTCACATCAAAAATTCCTCGGTAACCTTAATGTTCTCGGTCACGGTCAAAAATCGGAAGTTGACTTTTATCTAGAACAGGGTTATAGACAGATGGATTTGGGGTTCATTTTGAGCCCGTTGGACGAAAGCGATGATAAAGAAAGGGGTACTGCTTGACTTTTAGGTTTTTGGTCATAATGTAATACAAATATTTTCTTTGGTGGTATTTGCAAGTGGGCCAATTCCGCTATGTAGTGGATTCTTTCTAGTTTTAAACAAATTGTTTGTCTCTTTGGTGTTTAATGTTTTTTTTTTTTTTGGTGTTTAACGTCTCATTCACCAACTAGGATGGGTATATCAGGATGCACTTGCTAAATAAACAAGTGGGGAAAAAAAGAAGGAAGAATGAGGAAATGCACGGAACAGAACACGGTGGGTGTATTCTTAAGATTCTAGTAGTGTGAAAATAAGAGTTCTACCACACTTTTGTGGTGGTTCTCTTAAGAGTTCCACCACACTTTGTGACGTCATACTGTCTGGACCGGAAGTGCTGTCTGGACCGGAAGTGACGTCATAGGCGTAACCAAGGCGTAACCATGGTGATAATGACGTCATCAGTCACGTGACCAATGAAAAGCCAATGAGATCAATGAAGACAATGAAGCCCCGCCCACTTTCTGTCTATCATACTGTCTGGACCGGAAGTGACGTCATAGACGTGGTCATGGTAACGAATTGAAACTTTGTAAACAAAAGTGAACTTTGTAAACAAACTGTGTAAACAAACTTTGTAAACAAAATTTGTAAATAAACTTTATAAACAAAATTTGTAAACAAACTTTGTAAACAAACTTTGTAAACAAACTTTGTAAACAAAATTTGTAAACAAAATTTGTAAACAAACTTTGGTTATTTACATAATTGAAACTTTGTAGACAAACTTTGTAAACAAACTTTCTAAACAAACTTTCTAAACAAACTTTGTAAACACTATTTGTAAACAAACTTTGTAAACAAAATTTGTAAACACAATTTGTAAACAAACTTTATAAATAAACTTTCTAAACAAACTTTGTAAACAAAATTTGTAAACAAACTTTGGTTATTTGCATAATTGAAACTCATTGAAACTTTGTAAACAAACTTAGTAAACAAACTTCCCCCCCCCCCCACACTCTCTCCACACACACCACGACTGAGCATTTCATAAGCCACATAGGTATTTCAACCTTCTGATGACAACTTTTTTCCCCCCTCACACACTCTCTCTCTCTCCACACACACACACACACACCACGACTGAGCGTTTCATAAGCCACATAGGTATTTCAACCTTTTGATGACAACTTTTTTTCCGTCTCACACACTCTCTCTCCACACACACACACACACACCACGACTGAGCGTTTCATAAGCCACATAGGTATTTCAACCTTCTGATGGCAACTTTTTTTTACCCCACACTCTCATGCATACATACCAACACCATGATAAAATGTTTTGCTTATGTTGCTCTTTGTACTCCATTATTCTTTTTTTTTTTTTTTTTTTTTTTTTTTGTTTTTGTTTGAAATGCAGTGTTTACTTAGAAAAGAAAATGGCGTCATACAACCTTCAATCGTCATCAGCAGCATTTCGTCATCAGTGTAATCAGACTGCGTAATTAGATTTCGCCATCAACAATGTAGACAGCGGTGTCAGGCTTTTTGTTTTTCTGAGGCAGCAGTGTCTAACTGCTTGGAGTTGCAGTATGACCCTAAGTGTTATACTTGACCGATTTACATGAAAATTTCACTGTTTAATTCAGTTTTATATCTAGTTTTCACATAGTCATGGACTGGTTGTGCAGCTGGCTGTATGTATCATGAATTCACCTTAAAATGATAAGTTAAAAGTGGAATAACTTTTGTTATGATTGACGGATTTGCATGAAACTTTCACTGTTTGATTCAGTTTTATATCTAGTTTTAGCATTAAGTGGTTATAGGCTATTTGCGCAGTTGCCTGTGTGCATATTTACCACAATTTTTAATTTTGTAAAAAGTGGGATAACTTCCGCTATAGTTGACGGATTTGCATGAAAATTTCACCGTTGGATTCAGTTTGATGTTTTCGTTTAAAGTAGTTTGTGCATAGGTGGGTTATTGGAATGGCGCGCGCCCCCCACCATTCAAACATGTGTTTGAATTATTTTTACGTCAAACTATTGTTCAACAAGTTGTTTAGCAATTGTACAACAATTGTTCAACAAGCTGTTGTTCAACATGTTCAACATGTTGTTCAACATGTTCAACATGTTCAACAACATGTTCAACAAGTTGAACATGTTCAACATGTTCAACATGTTCAACAACATGTTAAACAAGTTGAACATGTTCAACATGTTGTTGAACATGTTGAACATGTTGAACATGTTCAACATGTTCAACATGTTCAACTTGTTAAACATGTTGTTGAACATGTTGAACATGTTGAACATGTTTAACAAGTTGTTCAACAAGTTGTAGTTCAAGCAAAGAAAAAACAAGACATATGTTGAATAGGTTTATTAATACATTTAAATACACTTAAATACACTTAAATACACTTAACTACACTTAAATACACTTAAATACACTTAAATACACTTAAATACATACAGCTTAAATCTATAACAATATTATAACATTTATTGATTTACAAAGTCTTTATTATAATGTTTAGTCAAATAAGTCTATTTTTCTTCATCTGCTTCACTCTGTTCACTGGCATCCATATCACTTTCTTCGTCACTGCTTTCATCTTCCTCCTCCTCATCTAGAAGCTCTTCAAAGAATGCATCGTTTCTTCTTATAGCCGCCTTTAGTGCCTTTGAATACTCGTAATGTTTTTCATCAACAAAGTAATTAAAGTCTTCTAAAATGGTTTCATAATGTTCGTTTTGTTGTAGACGTTGGGCATATTTGAATAGTTTTATGACGTCATCATGACGTCATTATGACGTCATCATTATGACGTCATAATAACGTCATTTGAACAGGCGCGCGCTTTACCAAAAAAAAAAAAAACTGACTCAGCAGAATTTGTTTCTGTTTGATATGCATGTCTCACTCTTCCTTTTATATTACTTTGATGTAATCAAAATATGGTGTGTAACTTGCTCAAACATTCAAACTTGTTATAATTGCTGACTCAGCATAATGACGTCATGATGACGTCATAAAGACGTCATGATGACGTCATAAAGACGGCATAACCCTAACCCTAGACGTAGACAACATGTTCAACAACATGTTGAACATGTTGAACATGTTGTTCAACAAGTTGAACATGTTATTCAACATGCTGTTCAACAAGTTGTATATAAGGCTATGTTTAAAGGCTTTTTCATCATTTGAAAAGTGTATGTTGAACCGAAAAGATGTATAAATGCAACATTTGTTTGAAATCTTACAATTGGCCACAAAGTCTTAAAAGACACTTAAAGAATGCTCACACTTCAGAAGAAGAAGAATTGGAGATAGATATGGTAAACCCTGTAAAACCACCTATCACTGTTGTTCAACATGTTCAACATGTTCAACAACATGTTCAACAAGTTGAACATGTTCAACATGTTCAACATGTTCAACAACATGTTGAACATGTTCAACTTGTTTAACATGTTGTTGAACATGTTGAACATGTTGAACATGTTCAACATGTTCAACAACATGTTGAACATGTTCAACTTGTTTAACATGTTGTTGAACATGTTGAACATGTTGAACATGTTCAACTTGTTGAACATGTTGTTGAACATGTTGAACATGTTGAACAACATGTTCAACATGTTGAACAACAGCTTGTTGAACAATTGTTGTACAATTGCTAAACAACTTGTTGAACAATAGTTTGACGTAAAAATAATTCAAACACATGTTTGAATGGTGGGGGGCGCGCGCCATTCCAATAACCCACCTATGCACAAACTACTTTAAACGAAAACATCAAACTGAATCCAACGGTGAAATTTTCATGCAAATCCGTCAACTATAGCGGAAGTTATCCCACTTTTTACAAAATTAAAAATTGTGGTAAATATGCACACAGGCAACTGCGCAAATAGCCTATAACCACTTAATGCTAAAACTAGATATAAAACTGAATCAAACAGTGAAAGTTTCATGCAAATCCGTCAATCATAACAAAAGTTATTCCACTTTTAACTTATCATTTTAAGGTGTTTTCATGATACATACAGCCAGCTGCACAACCAGTCCATGACTATGTGAAAACTAGATATAAAACTGAATTAAACAGTGAAATTTTCATGTAAATCGGTCAAGTATAACACTTAGGGTCATACTGCAACTCCAAGCAGTTAGACACTGCTGCCTCAGAAAAACAAAAAGCCTGACACCGCTGTCTACATTGTTGATGGCGAAATCTAATTACGCAGTCTGATTACACTGATGACGAAATGCTGCTGATGACGATTGAAGGTTGCATGACGCCATTTTCTTTTCTAAGTAAACACTGCATTTCAAACAAAAACAAAAAAAAAAACAAAAAAAAAAAAAAAGAAGAAGAATAATTGAGTACAAAGAGCAACATAAGCAAAACATTTTATCATGGTGTTGGTATGTATGCATGAGAGTGTGGGGGAAAAAGTTGCCATCAGAAGGTTGAAATACCTATGTGGCTTATGAAACGCTCAGTCGTGGTGTGTGTGTGTGTGTGTGTGTGTGTGGAGAGAGAGTGTGTGAGTGGGAAAAAAAGTTGTCATCAGAAGGTTGAAATACCTATGTGGCTTATGAAACGCTCAGTCGTGGTGTGTGTGTGTGTGTGTGTGGAGAGAGAGAGTGTGTGAGGGGGGAAAAAAAGTTGTCATCAGAAGGTTGAAATACCTATGTGGCTTATGAAATGCTCAGTCGTGGTGTGTGTGGAGAGAGTGTGGGGGGGGGGGAAGTTTGTTTACTAAGTTTGTTTACAAAGTTTCAATGAGTTTCAATTATGCAAATAACCAAAGTTTGTTTACAAATTTTGTTTACAAAGTTTGTTTAGAAAGTTTATTTATAAAGTTTGTTTACAAATAGTGTTTACAACGTTTGTTTAGAAAGTTTGTTTAGAAAGTTTGTTTACAAAGTTTGTCTACAAAGTTTCAATTATGTAAATAACCAAAGTTTGTTTACAAATTTTGTTTACAAATTTTGTTTACAAAGTTTGTTTACAAAGTTTGTTTACAAAGTTTGTTTACAAATTTTGTTTATAAAGTTTATTTACAAATTTTGTTTACAAAGTTTGTTTACACAGTTTGTTTACAAAGTTCACTTTTGTTTACAAAGTTTCAATTCGTTACCATGACCACGTCTATGACGTCACTTCCGGTCCAGACAGTATGATAGACAGAAAGTGGGCGGGGCTTCATTGTCTTCATTGATCTCATTGGCTTTTCATTGGTCACGTGACTGATGACGTCATTATCACCATGGTTACGCCTTGGTTACGCCTATGACGTCACTTCCGGTCCAGACAGCACTTCCGGTCCAGACAGTATGACGTCACAAAGTGTGGTGGAACTCTTAAGAGAACCACCACGAAAGTGTGGTAGAACTCTTATTTTCACACTACTGATTCTCCCCACCCCACAGCAGGATTTAAACAAATGCTGCTCTTCGTATTTGCTTTAGACATTAGCTTTATAGTTGCATTATTTACCAACAGATGGTGTTACAGGACAGTTGATCTACGGACTTTGACGGACTCCCTTATGTGGGATGTTTTGTGCTCAATGGGTGCTTATGTGGCTACCTCATAAGAACCACCACATAAGGAGCAAAAACCACATAAGTGACGGATGTATGGAAAATTCACCACATAACATAATCATTGTGGGCACGGACAGACGGACGGATGGACACAGTGCGTTTCTATACCCCCCGCCTCCGGCAGGACTGCGGAGGATAAAACCTCTTAACCTGGCTGATTTCCAGTTAAATGCACTAAGTTATCCCAGATTAAAGACTATAATATCCACCAAGTTCTAGTCAATATCCTCAGTTATTACTTTAACAAATGAAATGGCTAGATCTCCGTTTTATTCCTGTGATACTGTGGTTGTCCCAGGGAGTGAACTGAGGAGTCTACAATGATACGCTGTTTTATACAAAAAACCCCTGACACGCAAGTTGACCACTAAAAAACTGACCATTCCCTCCGGACTAATAACAAGGCGTCACGGGCGTGTCATTCTTACTGATTGGTGAGCACTGGAGTGCAACTTTCCACTAGCAATAACATTTTTAAATTAAGAAGATGTTGCCTAATTGCGCTGAAAACCGCGTTCCCCGAAGAATGCTTGTCACCTTTGACTATCCTCAATTATTCCTAATCCCTTTAACCTGACAATAGACAAGACCTGTAAGCGTTGAGTCGTGTCACATAAATGCAATTATGTAAAATAAACTATTTAAATTTTGCCGAATTGCCAAAAAGAGTACTAGCCATGTGTTTGGGCTAATTTTTTATTCATTAAAAATTTTCAATATTATATCCGTAACTTTTGTAACGATTTTAGTAAGAATTTGGTTTTAGCCAATTTTAGCAAAAAACAAAACAGTAATACAAGTTAAGTACCAGTTATGGTTATCTTTATCTAAACTTTGAAGAAAGTAAGGACATCTCTGTTCTGAGTTAAGATGTACCGAAGTTTTTCTGCTTTTGCTAATATTTCCGCCAAATTTGGCCGGTCACGAAAACCGTATTACCTCCGGGTGAGTAGTAATGATTGCTTAACAGTTTACGATGATGAAGCTATTTTCTTGGAGTTCGTAAAGATTTTACTGATTTTTTTTTTCCGCTACTATGAACTAAAATTTCAAGAACATTAGGTTGAAAACGTAGCAGAAGATACGATTTTTAACTAAACATACACCACGTACGCACAATGACTGCGGTAGTCCCTGCTTCTTTTTAGAAACTGAGGCTATAAGAAAGAAGAAAGGCATACAGAGCAGTATAGTTTGGGGACCTACGGTCAACATTTTCATGTGTTGTTACAGAATTGCTCTGAACAGAAAGGGGTCACCAAATCCTGTACACTTATCACATGCAACTGTCTGTCTAATTTTCGTTCTATGATTCCAGGCACGCTGTGCATGCATTCGGGAATATATAACTTGGTACTACGCATTTTAGCCCCATCTTCTAAAGAAGCAAGAGCTATAGCAGTCGTTGCAAGTATTTGGGTTTGTACGCTGGCAAGTTGAAAAATCGTATCTCCTCCTAGGTTTTTAGTCTGAATGTCTTGCAATTTTGTTCCTACTTGGTTATTATTTGTTTTTGGCGATTCGTCAAAAATTGGCGGAAATATTACTTCTTTTAAAAGTATCTTCTTCTGGGATTTTAGAGGAAACGTTCTGAAATTTTGGTGAAAGGCAGAGTACATAAGTATCAACCTGGTTATTTTTGGGGATTCCCCAAAAATTCCCAAAAAAAATATTAGCCAAAAACCAACTTTTGTGTAAAATCTTAACTACTTCTAGAAAAATTACAAAACTGTCTTGAAATTTTAAGTGAGAGTAGCAAGTGTCACACTGGCAAACATTTTGGCGAAAACCCAAAATTTTTCAGTAAAACCGTAAGTAACTACTGGAAAATAATCTTACTGTCATGAAATCTTAGGTGAATGTAGAAGGCATTACTACCTGGTCATTACTTTTTTGGTTATTAGTCACAATATGGCGAAAATTTTGGCGAAAACCTTTTTTTTAGTAAAATCTTAACTTTTTCCAAGAAAATAGCCTTATGTGTTGAAATTTAAGTACATGTGGCGGATATTATTATCCTACCTTACTGGCTGAAGCAATTTTTGGCGGCTGGCCAAAAATTAGTGAAAATTTTGGCAAAAAAGTAAACACAAAATTCCTCAAAATATTAAGTAGCTCCCGAAAAATAGTCTTAATGTCTTGAAATTTTAACCGACGGTAGCAGGCAATTTTATCTATTTGGCTATTACTTTTTTGGTGATTGACCAAAACATCGGCGCAAATTTTGGCGAAACACCAACAGTTTTCAGTAAAATCTAAGCGAACTCCAGGAAAATATCCTCATTGCCTTGTAATTTTAAGTAACAGTAGCATACATTACTATTTAAGTGGTTGTTACTTATTGGGCAATTCACGAGTTGGCAAAAAACTAAATTAAGTAGTTGAGAAACGAGAGAATCACCGCACTTTGTGACGTCATACTGTCTGACCCCCCCTGGTAGAGAATCAAATACCATGGGGACCCCCCCCCCTGGTAGAGAATCAAATACCATGGGGACCCCCCCCCCAGGCGGCAGTCGGGACTGACCCCCCCCCCCTGGTCAAGAATCATATACCATGGGGACCCCCCCCCCCCTCGGGACATACTATGGACCGACCCCCCCCCCCCCTAGGATGTGATTCAACACTCCTATAAGAGCACATTGTCTATGCACATATGCATCATTCATGCTCTGACTGCCGTTGGATACACAGGGGAAAAAAAAGTGAAAACAGTTGCTCTTACCTATTGTGTTGTGCTGTTGAAGAACAAGTGAAGGATTGACTGGAATACACATAGGAGACGAATTGGCAAAACAGTCGTGGTAAGTTTTTTTTTTTTTTTTTTTTTTTTTTATTATTATTATGATAATATTTAATTAGTCATATTTCAATGGTTTCCCCATTACAGTAACCACACACAGCATAAGTATATGTGTACAGAGTGTGGTGGAAAACCGACTGAGAAATTTAAGAGTGCACTCGTACAGAGTGTGGGGGGAAAACCGATCGATAATTTCAGAGTGCGCTCGAGTGTGGGAACAATCAATAAATTTGAGAAGGAATGGGATTTTCCCTACGTTAAGTCCAATGTTGTGTTTTAAGTTATAGTAGTTGGAAAATGACACTTCTAAAACATATTTAACAAATGTAGTTTTTTAACACCATATAATATATAAAATGAATTTGAACATTTTAGCATGCTACTTATTTGAATGTTCTAAAGTTATAGTAGTGGGAAAATGGTGGTTCTAGACCAACTTTAACAAATTTAGTTTTTAACACCATATGATATATAAAATAAGTTTGAACATTTTAGCACGCTACTTATTTGAATATTCTAAAGTCATAGTAGTAGAAAAATGGTGGTTCTAGACCAATTTTAAAAAATTTTGTTTTTTGACAAAATATAATGTATAAAATAAGTTTAAACATTATACAATGGTGTAGTAGGGTAAAAATGAGGGTTTTAGACCAACTTTAACAAATTTTGTTTTTTGACAAAATATGATGTATAAAATAAGTTTGAACATTTTACCATGGTGTAGTAGGGTAAAAATGAGGGTTTTAGACCAACTTTAACAAATTTTGTTTTTTGACAAAATATGATGCAGAAAATAAGTTTGAACATTTTACTATGGTGTAGTAGGGTAAAAATCAGGGTTCTAAACCAAAATTTACTTTTCTTTGAAAATATATTATGCTTTTCTTTTCTTAATGCTTTCAGGTATCGTCAGAACACATCGCTCTCCGCTAGATGTCTCTGCAGTACATGCCTAGGCGGTATAAATAGGATGAGTGAGACCTACATTTCATCATATCAGTTTAAGCAATTGACGTGACAACAACAATGGCATCCAATTCAGACACATCAGCCTTCTGTCATGATTGTAATGTGACATTTCCATCTCTGGAATTGTTCGTAGCACATACATGCAAACCAGCTAAGATGAAACGTGCTAATGAAGAGCTTGTTGAGATGATTGAAGCCAAGAGACGAAAGACGGTACAAGATGGTGTTATCAGACCTGATCCGTTCCTCTGCTGTGAATGCATTAAAATATTTCCATCTATGGATACTTATGAGGCACATGCATGCATACCAGCGGAGATGGAAAATGCGTCTCATGAAGAACATGTTTCAAAGAAAGAAAAAACAGGACAAGTAGGGAGAGGTAGAAGGGTTAGTCTGGGAGAAAACGCGCAGGAAAGACGATTTGAGTCTGAGGATGGATCGGATTTACTGCTTGAAATGCGACAACAAGAGAACCGTATCAAGGCACATTTGTTGGAGACCTTAAACTATGGAATGAAATGGTACATTGTCGTTCATGCGCGTTTCAAGAAACTGACAGCGAATGCTGAAGGTGTTATGGTAGAACAAGTGGATAATTCATTTATCAGCAGTCCAACATATACAGCATACAACCCAGCAGATATTGAGCAGGACTTGCCAGACGCCTATAAAGAATTGTTTACTAAGTTTGATGAACATGAGCGACAAGGCTCTGGCTGGGTATTGGATAACATACTGTACATTGAAGTACATACAGCTACGTCAGCGCCACTGGATGCGAGTAGTTTTATTCCACTGCCGAAGAAAGTGAAGAATACATTAGGTGTGTTAAACATTCAGAATAAAGACAACAAATGTTTCTTATGGTCTGTACTGGCTCACCTTCACCCTTCAACAAGCAATGACCCACAGCGTGTGCATCAATACAAGCTATTTGAGAACGAATTGAAGGTGGAAGGCATGACATTTCCAACACCGATTACAGACATTCCAAAGTTTGAAAAAGAGAATGATGTGTCCATTAACGTGTTTGGATATGAACATGATGTCGTTGTTCCCATACAACTCAGTCGAAACACCAGTGCGAGAGAAATCAACTTGCTTTTGATTAGCAATGACAAGAAAAGGCATTACTGCCTCATCAAGAATTTCAGCAGACTTATGTCTTATCGATCAAAGCATAATGGTGCAGCTTTTTATTGTTTCAACTGTCTTCACGGGTTTATGCGACAAGAGCTTTTAGATGAGCATCGTGAAGTGTGTGGCAAGCATGGCGCGCAACGTTTATCATTTCCCAAGGAACCATTCGTTAAGTTTAAGAATGTAGCCAAACAACAGCGAGCACCGTTTGTGATTTATGCAGACTTTGAATGTTTCACGCAAAAGCATGAAGAAGGAGACAAGTATCAACATCATCGTCCAAACAGCTTTGCCTATGTAGTTGTGAGTCAGTACAACACACGTGCACCAGTCGTGTATCGAGGAGACAATGCTGTAAAGGTCTTTTTAGACCATATGTTGAATGAACGTGATCGTATTGTACGTGGTTTAGAGCGACCAAAGGAAATGGTGATGACTCGCGAAGACAAAGAGAATTTTAAGAACGCTGTTGATTGCTACATTTGTCATGAACCTCTAGGAGCAGATCGTGTGAGAGATCATGACCATATCAATGGCAAATATCGCGGAGCAGCGCACAATGAATGCAACTTACAATTCCGACTTAGAAAGGATCAGCAAGGGGATAAAGATTCTTTTATCATTCCTGTGTTTTTCCACAATTTGCGAGGCTATGACAGTCACCTTATCATGGAGGAAATTGGAAAATTCAAAGATGAAACGATTACAGTCATTCCCAACACCATTGAGAAATATATTGCATTCACCATGAGCAATCTGAAATTTACAGACAGCTTTCAGTTCATGAGTACCTCTCTACAGAAGTTGGTATCCAACCTTGCAGCAGAAGGGAAAGATAACTTCTACAACATGACCTCTCACATTCACGATAGTGATCAACAAGATTTGCTGCTGAGAAAGGGCGTGTACCCCTACGATTACGTGGACGAACCATCCAAGTTTGCTGAAACACAGCTACCATCAAAGGACAAGTTTCATAGTCAGCTTAGCGAAGAGGACATTAGCGATGAGGATTATACCCATGCGCAGAAGGTGTGGGATACATTCAACTGTACCACATTTGGTGAATACCACGACCTGTACCTGAAATCAGATGTGTTATTACTAGCTGACGTGTTTGAAAATTTTCGTCAAGTATGCCTCAACACGTATGAATTGGATCCTGCTCACTACTATACAGCACCAGGACTGTCGTGGGATGCAATGTTGAAAGCGACAAAGGTCAAGTTGGAATTGATCAATGACATCGACATGTACCAAATGGTTGAGCAAGGCATACGTGGAGGAATATCCGTAATCACGCACAAGTATGCGAAAGCGAATAATCCCTACGTAGCAGATTACAATTCTGAGATACCAAACAACTATTTGATGTACCTCGACGCAAACAACTTGTATGGTTGGGCCATGTCACAAAGCATGCCACAAAGAGGATTTATGTGGGTGAGCGAGCCAGAATCCCTCGACTTCATGGATATGGATGAAGATGACGACATTGGATTCATTTTGGAAGTGGATTTAGAATATCCAAATTCAATCCATGATCATCATAATCACTACCCAGTGGCTCCAGAACGGAAATGTGTCAAAGTTGAAGAATTGTCAGAGTACAGTCAGAAGCTGCGGAAAGATCTAAACATGAAAGAGAAATCCAGTGAAAAGCTCATTCCTAACTTGTCTGACACGAAGAAATATGTACTTCATTACAGGAATTTACAACAGTACGTCTCACTGGGGTTGAAAGTTACTAAAGTTCATCGCGCCATCATGTTTGAACAGAGCAAATGGTTGGCAAAATACATTACCTTGAACACGGAAAAGAGAAAATTGGCAAAGAACCCATTTGAGAAAGACGTCTTCAAACTGATGAACAACTCGGTGTTTGGCAAAACCATGGAAAATGTGAGAAAGCGAATCAATGTTGAACTTGTTCACAAGGAAAAGCGGTTCAAGAAACTTGTGGCCAAACCTTCTTTCCACAAATTCAAAATTTTCAACGAAGATTTGACCGCGGTACATTTACGCAAAGTGGATTTGCTTCTGGATAAACCCATTCAAGTTGGCTTCACCATTCTTGACCTCAGCAAAGTGCTTATGTTCAACTTTCATTACAACTACATCATGGTCAAGTATCCCAATGCCAAGTTATTGTTCAGCGACACCGACAGTCTATGTTACGACATAGAAACGGAAGATATCTACAAGGATATGCAGCAGGATGCTGACCTGTTCGACACAAGTGACTATCCGCCGGATCATTTCCTACATTCCAACGTGAACAAAAAAGTGCTTGGGAAAATGAAGGATGAGACGGCAGGCGTCCCTATTGAAGAGTTTGTTGGACTCAGACCGAAAATGTACAGTTTATTGTGCGGTGGGAAAGAAAAACATACAGCTAAAGGCATCACTCGAGCTTGTCAAAGACGCATTAAACATGTGCAGTATAGAGACAGTTTGTTTAAGAAAACTCAAACGATGGCTACAGGACACATTATCCGAAGTCATAGTCACCAGCTTTTCTCGGAGAAGTTGAGGAAAGTAGCCCTCTCCCCATATGACGACAAGCGATATGTGATGAGTGATGGCTATTCCACTTTAGCGCATGGACATTACAAAGCAATGTTATAAAAGGGGGAGGTCCTCCAACGGAAGAGTTATTTGAGGTGTGAACATTGAAGTGTTAACATGGAACGTGAAAGTCGTAAGAGATCTACAACTGATATGGATACTCTTGCAGATGCAGTTAAAGACTTAAAAGTGAAAAATCCTACCACTACCATCAAGAAATTGAAAGTGGAGACAGCACCAACACCACAGTCGTGGGATGGAATGCTTTCTCTAGGAAATGGAAAGTATATCAAGATTATGAAACAAAGCAATGAAGGAGTGGTAAACATTCGCAAGTACCTGAGAGATGAGGGGACTGGAGAAAACCGTCCAACGAAAAAGGGTATCTTGCTGACAATACCTGAATGGAAAATGCTGAAGAAGCAAGTGAAAGAAGTGGATAAAAGGCTTCGCAGACAAGAAGACGGCTCATAACAAGGTAAAAACATGAATGCACTCATGCTGAACCGTGGTGCTTACCTTACTGTAAATGATAGGAATGAAGTGATACTAGATTCTCAGAGAAGTTATCATCGGTTTAAACCTGAAGTGTGGAAAGACTTTAAAAACATACCACTTGAACATGGGTTTAAACGTAGACTTGAAAATAAAGTGGAAGTGACGGTGGCTGAATATGATTCTAACATACGTGTAGAAATCTGTAGAAATCTTTTACAGGATTATCCAAAGGATTTTAAGGGAGTTGTGCCAGATACACCGTATACAGATTTGATTATCTTTGATATGAAGAACTGGCGCGCAGTCTTACGATTCCTAGAAGTGATACAACATCCACTCTTCACCATCTTGCGAGCATAAAAAACGTCTTTGCAGACAAGGAGACAGCTCATAGTTCATCTGACTGTTGAACGAGATGGAAGACTTTTTATCGGAATATGAACCCATTACGCATGGATTCTCATATCTGAGAAACGTATATGATGACATCGTGCTAAAACGTTTTGGAAAGTATATCATTCTATCAACTGACGAACAATCTGTGTTGAAAGACCATCTAGAGAAGCTGAGGATACCTGGCTTTCTCCTGAAACTCTCAGAGGATTTAGAAGTGCGTGTGACTGAGAACTATTTAGACGTGTTTGTACGATTTCGCCAATATGACGAGCTTACAAAATGCTACGACTACATCACCCTCAACACAGTGGAATGGCACGCTCTGTTACAAGCATTGGATTGGAAAGAACCTGACGCTTGAATTCAAAGAGGAAGGAGTGCAACTCATGCGAGGCACCAAGTCCATTGAACTGACGCATCCCATGTGTGTTTTGGTGATGAACATTGACATGAATGATCATGGATATGAACTGAAACTGTCTGAACATGAAGATGTTAAAATAATAAAGTTTGGTAGTGGACAGTGTTATGCTAGTTTTCATAGCATTTACAAACGTGAATGTAGTGTCTATGATACATATATTAATTTAGATTGGTATGAATGGCATGTGTTTATTGATGTATTGAATGTATTTGTAAAATAAAAATTCAATGTAAAATAATTGTTGAAATGTAAATAATGTATAACACAATAAACAAAGAATGTTGTATAAAACTGTCTTGTTTATTTACAATATTCATAATACAATTCACAATTACCAACAACTTAACTAATACAACTTAACTAATACAACATCAATAAAATAATGGTTTATACTGTCTATATACAAAATCCTTTACAACAAAATCACCATCACTTCTTCTTAATACATCAATGATTTCAAAAGGACTATGTCCTCGAGCTCTTTGAATTATATAATATATACAATAAAATCCACATGTAGAGGATATTGGTGTTTGTAATGGAACTGAATTATAAATGAAATTAAACTTTAAAAACTTATTCAAACGACTGTCTATAGGTAAAAGTCCATAAGAGTCAAAATATTCTGCAGGGTCTTCGTCATAATATACTGCCACCCAATGCTCTCCTGGCTCATCATGATCGTCTGTGTTGATGACATAGGCACCGCGTTGTAAAGATGGTAACTGGTCCATGGCAAACACACCTTGAAACAAGTCTTTTGTCGTGGCATCATGGGATAGGATGGCTTCTATCTGCTTCGTGTTCATGACTGGTAGTCGAATTGAATGCTACGATTTGCACTTATTTCAACAATGTTATCAAATTCAGCATACACTATAACATTGACTGTATTTTGCAAGGCACCAACAAAATTCATTTCTAGTCTCAAATTCCCATGTTTGATAAGGGCATAATGATCAGCACCATCATAATCAGGTGTTAAGTCAAAAGAAAACAAAGAATAACCTCTAGGCCAATCTTCCCGTTTTATAATGGAACTTTTCTCGCCATCCAATCTATCAAAAGATTTGTAAAGAGTTTCAAAAGCATCAAGATATTTGCCTTGATTTATATTAAGCTTGAGAGGTTTGGATAGGACTGGTTCACCATCAGAGTAAAGCTGCATAAAGTTAAGATTAAAATGTTCAAAATTGTATGGATTTCTCAATACTGTTCCAGCAAAGGATTCATTATGAACCATTCCAATGACAATACGTTTTGGTAATTGGCCTAAAAAGATGCTATCTTTCACAAAAGATTGAAATCCAGTTGGAATAGCTAAAACTTTACATTCTTTTCTATTAACAATAAACTTAGCAGGACTTTTCATCAATGCATCTGCATGTCCCAATTGAATACCTGGACTAACCCTCACTTTGCGAATGGTTAAAAACGCTTCTCTCACTTCTACTTTAAAACCATTATTTGCAGCCATTAATACATATTCATCTTTTTGTCTATGTAAACGTAATTTCATACTAACACCATTGGGAAGATAACGATCCTGCTCAAACAAATCTACCCTTAAACCACCTGTAAGCATAAACTCACGGCTTAGACGTGTATACAAATAGCGATTATGTAAACCATTATTTCCTGTTTCAGCTATATCACCACCTTCAATATTTACATGAAAACCCGATACATATCTTTCATGATTAGGTCTTTTCACCTCATGAGTATTCATTGACCCGGCAGTATCTTTATAGATGAGACGCATAGAACGCTCAGAATGGAGACTTTCTTTCGAGTCATGAATGAGATGAGATATGATGCTGGTATAACCATGGGTATTGTTACTATGTGATACCAATCGATCATTTAGAAATAATTCAATATTGGACCATAACCCATTAAACAAATCATTGATACATGACACGTTATCATCTACACCACACGGTGTACCATCAGCCTTTACAATGCGACATATAATATGGAGTTTACTGTTCTTTAAATCTAGATATTCTTCGGTACTCGCAGGAATGTAGAATTCTATTGGAGCACCCTCTCTAATGGTAGTCATTGGTTGATAGTCTACATTATAACTTTTTTCTACAGCAGTTTGCGTTGGTGGTATGTGAAACCATTCTAATGGAGAAAGACTACATTCACAAGAATGATTATGAATTAAAGACATGATTAAAAAATATCTTTCTTATATTTTGTTGATGTTATCCGTTTAGCTGCCTTTCGCCTTCTGACAGGTTTTGCTGGTTTCGCTCTCTTTTGTCCTCCTCACTCATCACCAAACATACGTTGTGCTACTCGACCTGTAACATCTTTCGCGACATCTTTTGCAGCCTTTTTAAGATGTGGTGCAACGATTTTAGCCCCTGCCTTAAGCAGTGGAATAGCTTTTCGAGCCAATGATCCCAGTATTGAACCAATACCATCTCCATATTGTATTCGCGCTCCTTTAAATCCTGGTAATTCTCCACCCACTTGACGAAGAAAATGGTTGCGATAAATAGATGGATTGTGTGTGTATGCTTTCATAATGCTTTTGGTCGAAAATGAAGTTTACAGATCACCTTTCCAGTTTGAAATGGAACATTATGGCCTGTGTCGTCCTTAATATTCATTTCTATCACGTCAAATTTGGATGTGTTTACAGGAACATAATGAGGTTCTCCATAAGTTTTCATGATAATGTCTCCATCATGTCCTTGTATTCCAACAGAACGTAGCAAAGGAACATAATAATCACCAACAACTTGTGGCTCACAAATACTACAGTACACATAAAGTGTATAAAATCCCTGTTTCACATCGGCTTTATGTTCAGCTGTGCACGTTTCAGTATACCATTGATCTGGGATAAATCCTAAAATCTCAGCTAATCCAGTGGAGAATGACACTTCAAAGCCGTAATTTAGAAATAGAAAAACACGTCGTCTAATTTTATCATACTTTATCTGAATAGCTTCTTTAAGGTCATCTTTCATAGAATTAGTTGCTTCTTTATTGACTGCCTGACATATCTCTTGTATGGATCTGTAGTAACCATAAGGAATATTGATTGTGTCAAGAACAATATCATTCAGTGGTTGTTGTCGATACTGAATAGAATAGTCCATTCCATGTCTCATGGTTGTCCATGTATGTGGATATTGAATTTCAGCTAAAGCCACTTCATATTTTCCGTTCAGATAGATGGTTCGAGGCATACGAATTTGATAATTCGAAGTATTGTTGTTGGGATAATAGTTCATACTAGCATTGCTGGGTAAAGTAATGTAAAAACTTGTTGACTCCATGACAGCTAAATCGCTTATGTGATGTAGATAGACTAGATGTGTATATACATTACTTCATGTTTGACACTCTTCATCTTCACTTTCTACTTTGTTGTCTACATTGTCGTCTAAATTGCTATCTACATGATCTACATTGGTATCTACTACTTCTCCCTGACAACAAGCACTAACACACCTAATTTTTACAGGAATAGTATTTTTATTTCCATTTTCTTTACAACAACAACACCATAACTCTTTAATCCATGTTAAAAAGTTTCCCATCCTTCTGGAAACAACCTTTGTTGACGTTGTTGTATCTCTTTTGTAATATCTTCACGAGTTGTCTTTTTACCAAAAACAGTTTTTGGAATATTAGCATCTACAATTTCCTCAATAAACTGCTTCCAACCATGCGGTGGTTCTCGTTGTTCTTTTCTTCTTGTAGCAACCAATGCTTCTTTCAACAAATCAATAATGTTGGAATTTGTAATGACAGTACCCGTTTTTAAAACAAGTTCATTTTTATCTGTCCATCTCGTACCATATTTCTTAAGTTCTGCTAGAAGTTGTGTTAGTTTTACATGATAAATAGGTTGAAAATGGATTGGAAACTGTTGGGACTTTTCTGATTTTTCTGCTTTGGATGATGTAACAGACTTTTGTCGCTGTTGTTGCGACTGAATTGTTCGTAAATGACGGCCAAGAACTTGAGACATTTCTATTGCCTTTTCACGAGTTCGTTTCCCACGTAAAAGTTTATTCACTTTCGTTTTGATTTCACTATTTTTTCCCTTCTTTTCTAACAACATTTTATATTCATATTCAGGAATGAGGACCATTTTCATAGTATGTTTCATTTTAACAGCAACTGAGCTAACAAGGGTAATGCAAATTTAGCAATAGCTCCAATGAATCCTCCTTTCTGATTAACCAACTTCTTTTTTCTTTGAAGTGATATCTTCTTATCTGCCAGTGTGCGTAGGGTATGACGTTCACGCTTGAATACCTTATACCTTTTTGAGCTTAAGGGTAAATGTCCTCGCAATATATTCAAACAAATTTCAAACAAGCTAGTTAATTCTTCCTTAGTAGCTTGTTGTAGCAAGGTTTTACGTCGTTTAGGCCCGCTGCGTGCGAGCAAGTGAAGAAAAGGTTGATTCGCTTGAATACGTTTAGACATCTTGGCTGCGAATGGTCAAGTGACTTGGTTCTTGTTCATACGCCACCTTATCAACATATACGTAATGTGTATCTTTTGGTAAAATGCCTGTACGAATACGTAGTTGATCATTTGTCTTCGGCTTCAAATCAATGAATAAATAGCCGTGAGGTTTGCTCGTAGCATCTTGATAGGCTTCTATGAGAAATTGAGATTTTCCAGGATACATTTGTCGCGCTAATGTACTTATTTGTTGACTGTCTCTAGGATTTTTAAACAGAATGATGTAATGCGTATTCAAACTAATATTTCGCATTTCTCTACCATGATGAAACAAATTATGTACAATAAAAATAATGCTAAGATTTTGATGACTGCTACCAACACTAAAGAGACGTGTCATACGCTCATCACTATGACATTTAGTCATTAAGTCATCAATGATGAGTAAGTTTGGCTTTTTCGGGTTAAAGCGCTCTTCAATGTCATCTGGAATGCCTTGGTAAAATTCCACACCTTTCATTCCCTTGTACAAAGGCTGATCTGCTGCATAGAGCCATAAAATGGTTTTTGGAGAGGGTTTAATTAACTTTTGTTCTAGAATTTCTCTAACTAGAGAAGTTTTACCACTGCCTGTAGGTCCAGAGACCAAACATGTGAATGGATGCTTCATTTTCGAATATCTGTTTCTTTCACCCAACTGTTAAACTTCTTTGGCCAACCTAACCACTTCACAAATAATTCTTTAACACCTCGTCTTTTTCGTGTTTTCAAAACCTTTTCAATTCTGTAGACTGATTCAATATCTTTTGTCACTTTCTGTAGTTCTTCTTCATAGAAATGTCCATCAATATCTTCATCCAAAAAGTCTTTCACACGATACAAGTGTACTCCTTGCTTCTTACAACGATGTGTGATAATGAAGACTTCTTGCGTCCACTTTATATGATAATCTCGTTGAAATACATATTTTATGTGAGAAATGCGAACCTGATCACCAATTTTAAATTTGTAGGGTTTTTTCTTCTTCGGTTTTAATTTCAATTTGTCTACGTACATATATTTCCACACTTTCGATTCTATGTCTTTACGAATGTCTGCAGGAGCATACTTATTAGGGAGGGAGCCATGTGGTCTATGGTTGTAATTATACACTAAGTCTGGAAGGATGTCCATATATCGATACGTTTGATTATGTAGGAAATATCGATACATCATTCCCTTTAGAGTACGAATGACTCTCTCAGCATAGTTGGCTTTGGTTTCATTCTTTGTCGTATAGGCATGTATTCCCTCCTTCTTCATAAAAGCTTTCACCCATCTGTTCTTAAATTCAGTTCCCTTATCCGACCTTAGAGTTCGTGGTCTTCGTTGTGTTTCATGAAAAATCTTTTGAAATGCTTCTATGACGCTGGTATGTGATTTGTTAGGTATTGGTTGCACCCATAAATATTTGGAAAACACATCAATGACAACCAATAAAAAACGGGTGTCATCATTATAGGAAGCTATGTTTCCCATGTCAGCTAAATCAATATCCCACATGTCATCAATTCCACGCGTAATGACACGTTGCCTTTTAAACCTGTATTTTACAGGTTGTAGTAAACTGAAGGCATCTTGATCCTGTAGCCATTTCTTCACTTGCGAATGAGTGACTGGTTGATCATGTTTTCTTAATATGTGATAAAGTTTGTATAGACCAGCAAATGCCCCGGGTTGACCAGGTTTAAAATAAATATTGGTTAGGTAGTCTTTCCACGTCGACATGTTAACACTAAATGATTTACACTGTTAACATATCTTACATTTTATTTTATCAACACATCTTGCATTTTTTCAACATATCTTACAAATCAAGTATTGATACAATGGTGTGAATAATTGGAGTCCATTGATCTTCAATGAACATTAACCAACTACTTAATTCATCAAATGTGATAGCATCTACACCATATTTTTCACAACGTTGATTTGCATTATCTAACACTTTATCTAAATGAATGTAATATTTAGCTTCATTCCAATATGTATAGACACATGCAGAATGACAAGTATGTTCTGAACACTCTTCATTTTGACAAGCAGGACATACTAAACATGCAAACTTTTTTACAGCTAATAACATTTCTTCACAATATGTCTTTCGCACAATATATTGTCTCAATGTAATGTCTGTCATTATACTGCAATGTAGATTAACCACTCTCTCACTTCATCAAACAGTCTTGGATCAAATCGAGCGAAGTGATATGCTGCTTCCACATCAAACTCCTCAGCTCCGTCAATGTTTGAAAGCACACACTCTTTGATGAAATCCTCACGTAATTTCGGTACGTTCAGCGTGGAATGAGCAAGTTCCCAATAGATGTCAAAGTGTTCCAGTTGTTGTTGAATAGATCCAAAACGCGCCAGTTCACTTATCATGTAGTCCACATACGTCTCCTTGAAAAACGTTTCTACATCCATCTTTCACATATCCATATGACACGTCTACACACTTTGACGACTGGCAAGCAAATGACTTGTAGTCTTACTCGGCAGATACTGTTAGTGAGCCGCACTTGTTGCAGAAGTTGTCAGGTTCACACAACTTGCAATTGTACTTGTGGCAGTGACAATCATAATCCTCAGCATATCCGTAAGCACCACAATATTCACAGGTAAGTCCAAGTTGATTTTGCACATCCATATTCTCCAATCGAACTTCAGACAGTCTTTTCTTGGATAGCTTTGACACTTTCATTCGATTGTCCTTTTGCAGCTTAACAGGAGTTTTCTTCCCATGACATTCCGTACATGGCAGTAAGGTTGAGGTTATGCTATGGATTTCCTGAAGCAATGTCCCCCATTCACCATCATTCATGTTGATGTAACGCGTATATTCTTTCCCTTCAAACAGTGATGTTTGCACAAAACTCACATAGCGCATATCCAAGTATGAAATGACTTCAAGCCACTTCGTTTGCGTTAAGTACAGTTTGAAGCCAATGTTGCGTAATCTTGTCAAGTTCTGACACACAATCTTCCACAAGGATGGTGATAAAGCAAGCCATCTCTCTCCACGTTTGATTCGAAGAAATAGCCCAAATTCTCCATGCTCCACAGTAATGGTTAAGTTTGCACTAATTTTAAAGCTGCTTGTCTTCTCCATGGCTGCGCGTTGAATGATGACTTCACTTCACCCTTCTCCTTTTATGCCATTAGAAATTGCAGAGTCAGCTTTTTTTATAGTTCTTCAAACATTTTACAAAGCTTTGAATTCACTTCAACTCGTTCATTGTTGAATCGAACAAGTTCTGATGCATTCGTCGTCAATGGAACGCCATCATCATAATGTAAAATAATTCTAGCAGCTACAGCTAGCATGAGTTCAGCTGCCCAAGTTGTCTTCGCGCGGATAAATGCTGAATCAATGTCGTAAGTTGATGGTAAAAGTAGTTCTTCACATTCCTGTAGAAATGAGTGGATGAATTCATCTCTTGGAATTATCTTTCCAACAGCTTCCCAATGCTTATGCAAATTCTACACTTGTAAAATCCAATTAGATTCAAAAGCAGGAAGCTTTGAAAACACATAGTCAACATAGTTCACTTTGAAGACGTCATCCATGGTCTCTACACATCGGTGAAGAAGTAATGGGAAACCATTGAAATATGACTTATTAAATATTATCATAATAATAATAAAAAGAAAAAAAGAAAAAAAAAAAAAAAAAAAAGAAAAAAAAAAAAAAAAAAAAAAAACAAAACAAAAAAAAAAAAAAAAAAAATATGGGGGGGGGTCAGTCCCGACTGCCGCCTAGGGGGGAGGGGTCAGTCCCGACTGCCGCCTAGGGGGGGGGTCCCATGGTATATGATTCTTGACCGGGGGGGGTCAGTCCCGACTGCCGCCTGGGGGGGGGGTCAGTCCCGAGTGCCGCCTAGTGGGGGGGGGGGCCCCATGCTATATGATTCTTGACCAGGAGGTGGGGGGGGGGGGTCAGACAGTATGACGTCACAAAGTGCGGTGATTCTCTCGTTTCTCAACTACTAAATTATTTTCAGTTACATCTTGATGATCTTCAGGAAAACAGTCCGCAAGTCTTAAAATTTTAAGAAAAGATAGCAGGGCTTCCTATTTACCTGGATGGTTCAATTTTTAATGATTGGTCAGAAACTGACGAAAATAAAATCTGTAAAATCTTACGGAACTCCAGGAAAATAGCCTCTTTCCCATGTTATTTCAATAACAGTAGCACACGTTTCTACCAAAGTGGATATTGCTATTTTGGCAACTGACCAAATATTGAAGGAAATATTTGCCAAAAATCAATATTCTGTAAATACTATATCGTAGGGTTTTCTTGGAAACATTCTGCAATTTACGTGGGAGGTAGGTTGCATTGGTGTCCACCTATTTGTTATTTGTTTTGGCGATTCGCTAAAAATTGACGAAAATGTTGGCGTAAAACCGAATTATTGTTTTGTTGAATCTTAAGTAACTCTAGGACGATAGTCTTACTGTCTTGAAGTTTTAGGTGAAGGTAGGAGGCGTTACTAAATACCTGGTTATTACTTATTTAGTGAATGGCCAAAAAATGGCGGAAATTGTGGCGAAAAAACCAAAACATTTTCAGTAAAATCTTGACGATCTCCATAAAAATAGTCTGACAGTCTTAAAATGTTAAGGAAAGGTAGCAGGCTTCATACCTTCCTGTTGTTAGTTTTTGAGCACTGGTAAAAACTTTGAGAAAATTTTGGCGAAAAGCTAAAAAAATTCACTAAACTCTTAACTAACTCCAGGAAAATAGTGTTAGTGTCTCGACATTTTAAAGAAAAGTAGCAGGCAGTTATCATCTTATTGGCTATAACTTTTTGGGGTCACTGGCCAAAAAATTGGCGAAAATATCATTCCATTGAAATTTCAAGTAACAGTAGCAGACACTACTACCTAATTGACCGTCTTTCAATTTTAGATAAAGATAACCATTGGTTATTTTTCTTTTTTGGTAAATAGTGGAGAAAAACCAGCCCCAGTTTCTATTAAAATTTTAATTGACGAACGGTTAATGTAATCCATTCTAAAAATTTTGTTTATTATTATTATTATTATTATTATTATTATTATTATTATTATTATTATTATTATTATTATTATTATTATTATTATTTGTTGCTATTCCCCAAAAATTGGTCGAAATATTGCTGATAAAACGTTTTTTTCCGTAAAATCTCAACCAACTCCAAAAAATAGCCTTATTGTCTTGAAACTTTACGTACAGGTAGGAGGATTTATTGGATACCTGTCCATTAATTTTTTGGTGATTGGCCAAAAATTGGCGGAAATATAGGCGAAAAACGAAAAAAAATTCAGTAAAATCTTAACTCACACCACAAAAATGGCCTTACTGTTTTGGAATTTTGATTGAAGATAGTGGTCATTGGTACTTACCTGGTTATTGCGCTTTTGTGTAATTCGGAAAAAATTGCGGAAATATTGACGAATAACCAATTCTTACTGACATCTTTACTAACGACAGGAAAAAATGTTCCTTCTTAATTTTTAATTACGGAAGCGGAAATTAGGACCTATCTGGCCAAAAACATTATTGAAAACGTATATGACTCTAGGTATTTGGCCTTAATCTCTTGAAATTTTGATTACAGGTGGCAGGCTTTGGTACCTACCTGGCTATTACGTTTTTTTGTTTTTTTTTTTTTTGTCGTGAATCGCATAAAATTGGTGAAAGTATTGGTCAAAAACAATTTTCATGAAAACGTATCTTCTACGATTTAAATGGAAACGTACTAAAATTTGGATGGAGGGTAGTGGTACGTATTTTTTCCTTTGACGATCCGAAAAAAAAAATTGGCCGAAACACGTGACGATTCGCCCCAAACTGGCGGATATATTGGCGATAAACCATTTTTCCATTAAAATCTTGACTGACGCAACCCTGTCTGTCTTGAGATTTGGGTTACAGCTTATACATATGTTATAAATCTTCACATTATATAACATTCTGAAGCTGGGACATTTTCCATGGACCATCTTGTTTTAATGATGTGACACTCCGCGTTTTGGGATGTGTCAAAGGGTGTCCGCGTTTTCTTAACGAGGGAGTGTTTTTCAAACTTGGCGGTGCGCTTTTCTTTTTTTCAAAGGCATAGTCAGGTATGAGAGACCATTTATAGGTAAGTTACCCTCCCCCTACCCTCCACCCCGAAATCGTCTCTTTCCCATCACTCCATTCGCATGATAATGAAAAAATTGTTTTAAAGAAATGATATCGTCAAAGCGCAGCCACATGGGGAAATGTGAAATATTCAAGAGTTTTTGTTTCATTCAATTTGTTGTGATCCTGCCAGTGCCCCATAATCGAGTTCTTTCCATTCGCCAACCTCAAGTGTTCAGCAGTCTCAACAAACCAAATTGCTCTCTCAGTTTGAAAAACATCAAGGAGTTTACTTGCACCTGTATTGTGAATCAACACCCTTATTTTTAAAGAGGTCATAAAATGTACTCAACTTTCGGGACCACATTCTGATATTTTAAAGGGGTTAACTTGGGAAACGTGAGTATCGTATCAACCCTATGATGTCACTTGCTTTAGAACAAAGTCGTTAAATTGCTGTACCGCAACTTCAATAAATAATTGTTTCGTAATTGTTCTCTCTCTCTCTCTCTCTCTCTCTCTCTCTCTCTCTCTCTCTCCTCTCTCTCTCTCTCTCTTTTTTTTTTTCTTTCTTTCTTTCTCTCTCTCTCTCCGCTTTCTGTTTCCCCTCCTCCCCCCCCCCTCTCTCTCTCTCCTCTCTCTCACTCTCTCTCTCTCTCTCTCTCTCTCTCTCTCTCTCTCTCTCTCTCTCGGATCAAAAGGCTTGCACGATAACACTTTAATCAACTTCTATAACCGGTAACGTTTTCAAGAAATTATTGAAGGAAACGAGAACCTTAATCTCAAAGCGAAATATCAAACATTTAACCAAAAAAATAACATTTTAAAAACCACAAAATCACAGAGAGAGAGAGAGAGAGATTGAGCGAGAGAGAGAGGGAGAGAGAGAGAGAAGGAGAGATGAGAAGAGAGAGAGAGAGAGAGAGAGAGGAGAGAGAGAGAGAGGCCGGCCCGATACTGCAGTGTACTCCTTTCAAGTCTTCGACTTGCTAAGTGTAAATAACGAAAATAAATGCTCGACCTTACCGGATTAGGTGTGTTGTAGAAAGTTCCAAGGCCAAGCTGTGCGATTTCTACGCCATTATTCAGTGTGACTTTCGGAGTCTCAAAAACTTCAGTCATTTTAATTTATAGTTGTGTATCCACTACAAAAGAAAAAAAATGAAATGGAGGAAAACAGCCAAACACTGTTTTGTTTAGTTGTACGCTACACGAGCTGCAACTCAAGGCCAAACACGATCAATGCCCTGATTTATGTCAATGCACCTTGTATGTATTGGTTATTGAGCGGTCGCGAGTACTGTGGGGAATATGCTGTGCCCGAGTGCGAAGCACGAGGGTTCTGCATATTTCATACAGTCGAGTTTGCTGCATTGTCTCTTTTGTTTTCGAGATCGACCATGTTTGACACCTTTAAAGAAGGTTAGGCAGGATGGAAAGGGGGGTGGGGGTGGTTTTCACGCATTGTCTGCACTGTCTAAATTAGTGCCTCGTGTTTTTTTTTTAAAAATCTCATTCACTGTGGTGAAGTCGGGTTTTGAATTTAAACCCATGTTCAATAATAAGTTAAAAAGGGGATATGGAAGCATATTTCAGCATTTTTAATAGTGCAATTTCCGACGAGGATTTGCTACTTATACCAATTCAAACATTATTTGATCCATCTAAACTGGAATCCGACAGAAGCGGTGTCCCATCGCAGAATAAGAGATACATTATTACGGAAAGTGAACATGAAGAAACCCTTAAAATCGGATATCGAAGAATACGCGGCAAAATAGATAATGGGGATTTAAGACATACTTAGATTGGGTTCGCTGGGTTTGCCATAAGAGTTCTATAAAAAAAATGGACTTGCCTATCAGCAGTATTTTGAGGTAAATTTGTAGCTGTCTTTTTTTTTTTTTGGTTTAAATAGCGGGGTGGGGATGGGGGTGTTAGGGTGGGGATAGGGGTGGTGATGGTGGGGGATGAGCGGATGGGCAGAGTGTGTGCGAGTAAAGTGCTTTTAAGGTCAGGCCTTTTTTATGGCTCTGAATAGGCCTATGGTCTACTTTATTGTAGCGCTGTATTTTTCATACAGCCTCATGCAAGCCAAATATCGAAAATAAAGCCGGAGTCTAGCACCTTTTCTTTTGTTTAAACAATGCAACATTTTCTATATTTCACTCGCTGTATGTCTGTATTGGAGTCAAACGGGGCGGCATGGGATTTATTTCACCGTATTTTGATCGAGAAAACAAAAGAGACATGCAGTAATGGTAAGTACTTTAATCGACTTTAATGTAGGTCGTAATAACAACACACCACACAACACATTTTACTTGCCTGCAAACACTACTGACATGTTTTGTTTTTTTTTTTCTGGACGGGGGGGGGGGGGAGGGGGGGGGTGGGCAGGCGGGGGATTAAATTAAGTTGAATTGTTAGAATTTATAGTTAGCTTTTTAGGCGAGAAAGAAAAATAGTCTTGAGCCCACGTAACATCTAGTTGGGTACCACTATGTGTCTCTCTGGGCGCAAAATGGTGGGTCCCAGGCATATTTCTGTTCGGGGCTCACCCCCATTCCTCAACCCCTTGAATGCGTATTCATCGCCGCCTATTATTATTATTATTATTATTATTATTATTATTATTATTATTATTATTATTATTATTATTATTATATTATTATTATTATTATTATTATTTTGATTATTATTATTATTATTATTATTTCGAGAGCTGAAAGGCATGAAGCAACCCATTTCAAGGTCATAAAATAGAAATAAAGGACCTTTCTGGGGGATATGCTCTAGAATTCTGCGGTTGCAAAGGATCCCCTTCATTCACGTGTCCCTGTCAGGCTCCCCTTAAAAATTAACCCAGTCTATTATGTAGTCACGGGGCGGAAGGGGGGGGGGGAGGGTACTTGTCACAAAGCCTAAAAACATAATAATAATAATAATAATAATAATAATAATAATAATAAATAATAATAATAATAATAATAATAATAATAATAATAATAATAATAATAATAAAACTAAGAAGAAGAAGAAGAAGAAGAAGAAGAAGAAGACGAGAATGGTGAAAGGGATTGCTCATAGAATAAACACCAATACCCTGGACGAGGGAGGGAGGAGAGGGGGAGGAGGGGACACATGTGCAGCAGGTGTTGTAACACACTCTCCGGGACTTCACCGCAATCTCATCATCACACCTTGGAAATGTTACGCCCCTAACACCCCTCCCCACACCCCACCCCCTGGAGACCAATGTCCATCTGCTTTATCTTCTTCAGAAAATAGTTGAATGTCGCTCATCCAATGTTAAACGCAACTATACTCATCTGCAGGAGATTGTTCTCAGATCGGATGTGGATATATTATTTCCATTATTTATTCAGCGATGATATTATTTTTTTTATTTCTTGACGACGTCTTATTTTAAAGAAACGGCTTATGATGGATACTTTCCTTGAAAATCTTATCTTAAACAAAATAAAAAAATCACTAAAATCAAACAATATAAAGAAATAGAACAAACTCCCGGGTTTGCATCTTTCTCTGAGACAATGAATCTCTTTGTGACAAGAAAATTGTTATCGTTGCTACTTTGCTTGATTATTGTGTCCTGTCTGATGCTTTTTACATGGATTAACAAAACTGACCGTGAGGCCATACACAACACGAAGACACGGTCTCAGATCCCTTCACTGAGCGCAGGTAAGTCTTAATCATGCACAACTACGGATTTCGTCACGAAACATTGTTGTTGCTCAACAGCCAACCACTGCGATGGTTCGTTCCGTTGTTGTTGCGCCCTAGTGCAAAATTGAAAGCACATCGTGCGCATCATAAAGAGGAGCAGAAGTTGAATGCAGAACCACAGCATATACCACAAAGTACACCATGAGAATATATGTGGAAAACGGATAGGCTTTCCTAAAAAAAGAGGACTTATTACTTGCCACGTTTGCTTCCATTCTTCAGCAATGCTGAGCAATATTCAGATCACATATGTGATGATATTCGTGGTACACCAATACGGAACATACGTATAAAAGATTAGCTGATGAGTCAGATCAGCCTCCTGCAAAGAAACAACTGAAGAAACAAATAACGATGTAGTGCAAGTGAGTAAAGATAGAAGAATAAGCCTTGGTGGACATCTATCTATCTATCTATCTATGTGTTTTTATAACGCGCTTCTAAAGGCTCAGCTGCTAAGCGCACAGTATAAAAAATCCTCTAAACATTAATTTATCCATAGTTTTGACTAAACATATGAGTCTTCAGTTAAAAAAACAGTTGTAGAACCGGATGTCTTAATATGATCTGGTAGAGCGTTCCACAAGGTTGGGACAAAAAGACATTTACAAATTGATGAATGATGCCATATTTAGCAAGACCATAGAAAATGTGAGGAAACGAACCAATTTAGAATTGGCTCACAATGAAAACAATTAAAAAAAGCTTGTGACCAAGCCAACGTTTCACCAATTTCACATAAACATCAATTTTTTTCAGAGAAGGTTGTGAAGGTTGGTCTGTCACCATTTGATGACAAGCGCTATGTGTTGGTTACACCTCGTTAGTCGGTGGACATTACAAAGCTCATAGAGCATGAGTGCATGATATAAATGGGCCCGCCCTTGAAAATGAAAAGAGCTGAGTGTCCGCTTACATCTACCAAGCCATCATATATAAAGCGAAAATTGGAGCTTAAGGTGGAGCCTAAAAGGGTTAAAAGACGTTGCGCAATAGGTAACTCGGTAACCTTGACCTTCTGGGTCATGGATACGTTCAAATGCCGACAGTTGAAAATTATTGCGAAACGGTTAAAGATTTTGAGGATATAAAAAGGGCTTAATTTCGACCTTTGGAACCTAAAAGACGTTATATTAGAGGTACTGTTGTATTGAAACAGCCCATCCGTAGGATGGGCCCATCCAATAACAGCGAGGTATTGATTTACCCCATCTTCGTTGTTTTGCGCGTCTATTGTTTCAGCCCATATTTGGCTATAGAAATAGCACATATTTTCTTCTCCCCTTAAAAGTGGGAACAAACTGCCTTGTATTGTGAACAAGATGGGCTGTTTAATGGTTGATGGGTGTAGAATGGGCCCATCCTATAGCTGTAAGCCACAGAAATAGCACATATAGAATCAGTATGTGCCAAATCTATAGACAGATGCATAGGAATACCCCATTCATAGAAACAACACATCTGATCAAGTATATGGGCCAAATCTACAGACAGTTGCATAGGAATACCCCATCCATGGAAACAGCACATGCAAGGCCGGCAGAATTGTACCTAATGTTTGAGGCGGGACCTCGTACCACCAGTGGTGCTGAATGCTTCAAAATGCTATATTAGGCGGTTATATATAAGCTGAAAGAAACGCTCAAAACCAAAACAATGCTGCTCATACTGCTGCCTTGATCAAGCCGCTTCAAGGTTTTAATTACAAAGCCGATGGGAAAGGCCAAAAAAAAAAAAAGCAGTTTGTCTTTGCTGCGTAGGAGCGGTGGGGGGGGGGGGGGGGGGGGGGGCTATATATATATATATATATATATATATATATATATATATATATATATATATATATATATATATATATATATATATATATATATATATATATATATATATATGCCAAAAAGAGAAATTTGGCATCTTTTTTTTTTCTTGAACACTTTGTGAATAAATATGTGCATTTATATATATTTTATGGAAAAAAAGTAAGATATTGAGATAAACATATATTTGGTGGTGGGGGGGGGGGGGGGGGGCGGTGGGAATACAGAAAGATAAAAGATCCGATGCCACCCCTGACGGCGTCGCCTAACGGGGTGGCAGGGAGGGGGCGGAAGAAGAAGTGATTTTAAGACACAATTAAAGATGGGGGAGTTCATATGAAAAATTTGTCGGGTCCTCAGTGCCACTTCAGGGCCTCAGTACCACTAGTCAGGTCCCGAGCAGACGACAACATTTACTGAAAAATATTGTCATTGTTTCGTCAATTAACAATTAACTATAGACGAAGTCCCTATTTGTTGTGTTTTCCTTCACTGAGACGTGTTTCATGGGGGGAAACTGTATGTGCTGTTTCAATAGCCTCTGTATTGATTTAGCCCAGCCATTGGATGGGCCCATACGATGTGGTGGTGTTTCAATGCTGGGGTGTTTCAATGCTACAGGTACTTCAGTGACCTTGAGCTCTTGGGTCATGGTCAAGGTGAAAAACTTACCATTATCTCGAAAAGCTGCAAATTGACCATTTTCTCGAAAAGGGTTAAAATAAAGCGATTTCTATCTAGAAGTTGTGTAAGAGGTGCCTGGATGATGCTTTTCATGGTGGATTTTGAATTTTGAGAGTCGTAATTTTTGCGCTGCCTAATTGTAATTGTCGCTATTCGGTAACGAAAACGGTGTAGTTTTTGTTCATATTCCGAAACCTTTGTATTTTTGTAAAAAAAAAACAGGTTTGCTACGAGGCCTATGAAACGGCCGCTACTTTCCCCTACCCCTCCCCTCAGCAAGAAAAGTGCGCAGCTGAAGCTGATAATTTATGTGAACATTCAGTGTATTTAAAGTGATCAAGAAAGATTTTGCATTTTTGTTTCACGTTTTGATCATGAAAATGAAAACAAAGGCCAAAATAAAAAAGCAAAGTACACAACTTCAGATCAAGTACTACATGTGCGAAATTTTGGAGTCTTATGGTCAGAGAAGTAGTAAAGATAAAACTAGACCGATTTCGCCACCGAGTGACTTAACGCTTGGAAGCAGTCATAAGAATGTTAAGGATATAATTTATCGTTAATTTGCTTTTGCCTGGAGAGTTTTCAATATTGTGCGATTTATCGAGCTTCATTCAAATTGTTAGACATAACCTGTTCTCTAGTTACCGCGTCCCTTTTGTTTTATGTCCACACTCGCTCAGCTGTGACAAACCTCGAAGTCACGCAGTACCCCTTCTATATCGCTGCGTTGATCCAATCTCCCTTTTTTTTTACCCTGACCGTGACTAAGATCAAAGAAACCGAGGTTCCTCTTATGTATCGTTGTTTAGGTGCAAAGGGTCGAAAATAAGCTCAAGATCGCTCTGTTTCTAACAGCTTTCGAGATAATAGTCAACTTCCGGTTTCTGACCTTGACCGTGACCCAGAAGGTCAAGGTCACCGAGGTACCTCTTATGTGACGTTGCTTAGGCCCAAAGGGTCGAAAATGAGTTTAAATCGCTCTATCTGTGACCGTTTTCCAGAAAATAGTCAACTTCCGGTTTTTTACTTTGGCTGTGACCCAGAAGGTCATGTTGACCGAGGTACATCTTATGTGACGTTGGTTAGGCCCAGAGGGTCGAAAATGAGTTCATCTCTAAACGTTATCGAGATAATAGTCAACTTCCGGTATATGACCGTGACCATGACCCAGGAGGTCAAGGTCACCGAGGTACATCTTATGTGACGTTGGTTAGGCCCAAAGGGAGATAATAGTCAACTTCCGGTTTTTGACGTTGATCGTGACCCAGAAAGTCATATTTTGAATAACACCGTAGAATATTCAACCCTTTAATTGAACACTAACTACTCCCTGCCCCCCTCCCCCTCCGCCCACACATACACTCACTGTAAACAAATTCCTGTTTCAATGGCATTTTTAACTTTTTATCAAGTCAACGAATACCTACTTTTCGAGTGGCTCTTCCTTATCCTGTACAGAACTTTGTAAAACACCAGGACAAACAGCTTTTATAATCAGCTTTGTCAAATAAATAACTTGCAAAAGACTATAAAATTTAAGAACCAACTTGTTCTCTTTGTAATCAAAAACACTTAACTACACTCCGGCGATAAGCGAAGCGAGAATGAGTACCATGAAGGCATCATTGCATGCAAGAGACCAGATGCAATGAGCACAGTGATGGGAGCCTTTCTGTATCAGCCAATTACAACAAGCATTGCTTATTTAAGCTTATCCTTATTTGGCACACATACCGCAAATGGCTACTGCGAGTACTCCAGTATCTGTTTACTTGCTGACCTTGTGATGGCAGTATTCTGTTTACGTATTTTGAGGATGGGGTGGGGCGTTTTACAGGGCATTGGGTAGTTTAAAGTTACTTTTAACTGTCAATTCGTATACAACTAAGCTTTCTGTATACTGTGCGCAAAATTCCCGCTTTAAAATCGACCAGGAACAGAAAAAGTAGAAATGACGTCAGAATTACGCAATACGTAAAAAATAGTGCTATCACGGTGTTTTTTGTCAAAAAGAAGTCTCATGACGTATTTAGCTCCAAACCTCTAGATCCAACGGTTTGGGAGATATTAAGCTATTAAATCGGCGTGATGTCACAAGACGCAGATGATGACGTCATAGGTAATAAAAATCATTTAGCACGACTTCGCATAGTCGACTTCAAGTGTGCCAAATTTCATTCTTCTAGCTTCAACCGTTTCTTCAGAGATGTTTGCAAACCGTCGGGGACTTTGCGTGAAAAGAAATGAAGAAGAAAAAAAAACAAAAGAAAAAAAAACAACAAAAGCTAACAAAAAAAGGAAAAAAGAGGTACTTTAAACTCCACAATTCGAGGAAAAACAGCAACTTCTTGGAACAAAGTTCCAAGCATTAATGATGAACCAGTAAAGAGAGAAAATAAGGCACTGATTGGAAGTCTTGGACTTGCCAAATATTAATAATGAAAAAAAAAATGATTGCCCTTACCGGAGTAGATGTCGTACAATGTCACCAGGCCAAGCTGTGCGATTGCGGAGCTTCAAAGGCTTTAGTCTTTTTTAATTTATAGTTTTATAACACTATCCGCTAAAAATATAAAAGAAACACAAGTACACGGTTAAACAGCGATCATTTTTACACGTCACGCCAGCTGCAAGTCAATGCCATAGACGATCAATACGCCGGCTATGCCAATGCACCTTGCATTGATAAAGTACTTCTTGTATGTCGCAATATTAACACATAAGGTATTTTATATACCTGCAACACCACTAACATTTTTTTATAAATTAATTTAAATTGTTAGAATTTATATTTCGCGTTTTAGGCAAGAAAGGAATATAGTCTTCGGCTACGTACTGGTTACTATGTGTCCTAGGAAGCAAAGTGGTTGATAAGAGACGACTCTTGCAGTCTTCCTATGACAGCAAGAGGCCTAGTATCCTATAACAGAATTGACCATTGATGTCAATTTTGCCAATCTCGGCGCACGAATTGGGCTAATGGCGTTAATGTAGAAAGGGTGGGTCACATAAATGGCCCAATTGTAAGCTTTTTTAAGTCTAATATTTTTATGATCAAATAACGATTATGTACTGAGAAAGGCTGATATTTCCTCGAGAATATACAAAGCCCAGTTATCGCCTACAAACAATAATTATACCTTTGAAAAACCACTGTTTACTCAAGTTGGGGAGTTTTTAAGAACAAGTCCACTAGTTCAAACCTCGTTGTCCTGGTCCGCTAGTCCGCTGGCCGAAAGATCCATTATCTCGAAAGTTGAGTGTTCATTTCTATTACAGCAACTGTGAAACTTTTTGTATTGGGAAGATACAAATGCTCCTTTAGGGCTACAAAATGCTGGGTCCCAGGCATTTTTCTGCCGGGTACCCACCCCTGTCCCCGTGTCTCTTGAATGCTTATGAATCACTACAAAATTATTTTTTTCTTATCTCAAGTGCTGAAAGGATAAATCACCAATTTAAAGACTAGCAAATAGAAATTAAAGAACTTTTAGGCTATGTGCTCTAAAATCCTGCTGTCGCTAACGAACCCCTCCTTGACATGTCCCTGTGAGGCTCCCGTTTCTAAATTTCACGGAACACTTCTTTTAAATTAGCATTTGCCATTATGTAGTGACGTAGCACTGGGATGAGGGTGAGTGCGGGTACAGCATTTGTTACTAAGTCTATAAAACTAATAATTATAATAACAATAATAATAATATCAATAATAACAATAATATTTGTAATAGTATGAATAATAATAATAATAATAATGATAATGATGATAATAATAATAATTATCATTATTATTATTGAGCGCAGGCATTCGTCACGAAACATTGTTGTTGCCCAACAGCCAACATTTGCGCCGTTTCGTTCTGTTGTTGTTGTCCAACAGCCAACCTATCCGGCGTTTCGGTATTTTTTTGTTTTAAAACATCCCATCTCTGCGGTGTTTTGGTCTGTTGTGTATTAGATCATTTTCATCCGCCGACCCACCGAGCATGAGAGCAAATCAGACTCATTCAAAGAATGACACTGGTTATAAAATTGTGCTAATGGTTTGCAGTCAGGTCCTTGCAGAAGTCTGTTTTGTACCAATGCATGGGTCAGTGAAATGTTCGCGCAACTCCAGCAATTTGATTGGTTGTGTCTCTATTGAAAAGGTGTAAAAAGTTTCTGCCTTTTTTTGGCATATTGATCATTTCCAGGGGAAGGGGCATTTTTATAACATTTAAAGCAAAGCGAATGCGAGCGGGATCCTTTCTGCGCCTCCAGCCCTGGACTTCATTCTTCATATGTAAAGAAAATTATTCCTCCGATTAATCAATTGCGTTGAGTTACCCACACTGTGCTCTCTTGTGTAGTTTTTTTATTTATTTGTGTCCACAAATAGTGCTTTGTGAAGTGATGCAATGAGGTATTGCTAATTTCCTTTAAACGAAAATTTTTCCTGCATTTACCTGTACTCGAAGAAATACCTAATTTGTTAACGTCTTGGATAATGCCGTCAAGACCTAGGACCAGCATAGGTGTTTAGGTTTTCATGAGTGTCTGTTTAAATAGACGTCGGATAGGCGACAGGAGGGACAGGTTATACAGACATGAGAAATCGACATTCCCGAGATACTATGCCCACCCCTCCTCAAAGTATCCCAAACCCTTGTGTCATCCCGTATGTTAATATTAGACTGAAGTCACTTTATATGTTAATTTCTCAAAGGTAGACGATACAAAGTTTGGTCTCTCCTCATATTCTTATATTTAAATAGCCATTATTTTCTCGACAGCCTGTGATGGTTGCCCTTTATATTCTGCCATAACATTATTTTGATGAATTTTTTTTTCGAATTTCACACCAAATCCCGACGTCTAATCAATAATACATGAGAATGTTTTTTTTTTCTTTGACAACTGCAACATTTTAGAAAGGTTTGAGTTGGTCAGCTGACACCACAACTTCAAACTGGTATGTGTACTGGGTTCGGACTACCTTTTATCATCTGCAATAGATGTGTCTCCCCTGTTCCGCCCCGGCCTCTTGCCTAAGGGAGAAAATATTGTTCACAGCGGTCTTAAATTTAAAATTTTTTAAACAGAAAGTGAGAAGCTGCAATCATTTTGGAGCGCCATTTCCGGTGAGCGTACATATTATCACTTATACCCAGACTACATCGTCCCACGTGTGCAGTACCAGCTCCGCCACGCTCAGATAACCGCCGCCTCGCTTATGTCACCCCGCGATGAAGTGACAAGCCGCGTGTTGCCATCACGTGACTACGGAGGCACACACAAATGGCTGCTGCGTCTGGAGGGAGGGCAGCTCGCCTTGTTCAAGCCAAACTGGTTATATCTATATTTCAAATGTAAAATGCATGCTTTATGTAGGACTAGGTTTATGCCCCACTCATCCACCAAATACGTGCAGTAGTGAATCTTTAGGAGACGGGAGTGAAAGGGGTCTAACAAATTAAAATGAATTGAAAAATTTAAGAGTGTAACCGACCTTTTCTAAATCAGAACTGAATTTATAAATAATGATTTTACATTGCGAAAAAAAATAAAAAGAAATAAAGTAATATGCTACAGTGCTAAATTTAGATAGAAAATTTTTTCTCCTGATAAAGAAATTGTTTAAAGCGATTCGGCAGTTAATTTATGTGTTTGTGGATTCGTTTGTTTATTTTTAAATACATCAGACACGAGTAAAAGGCAAACAAAGTTATCAAAATTAATTTTAGCAATTGAATTCTATTATTATTTATTATTATTTCAGGAAGAAGCAAGAATCGTTTTTGTGGTACGAGGGTTTTGAAAACCCTTTGAATGAAGTTCTTTCCTTTTATCTTGACAGGTTCGTACGCGAATGAGGTATTGACATACATTATACAACATCATATTCCCAAACCAAGTTGTTTATTGGCTTTCTTGCCATTCTGTTGTGACGCCACGGTTTATGGCAACCAATAGAAATAAGCTAAAGTTTGAAAGAGAGTCGAAGCCACCCAACAGTGATTGTGCTTTTTCACTAGAATTTAGATATTAATTATATTTTTCGAATAAATATAAAAAAATTTGCAGGATGAGGTGACTGATGCAATGATGAAAAAAAAAACAAAACAAAACAAAAACAAAACAAAACAAAACAAATGCAAAATGCATTGAAATCCCAACGCCTTAATAAGCGGCACGGACGAACCGGAGGAGACAACATTGACAGGGCTCACACCATGGACATAGCTAATATGCCGTAGACATACAACCACTTTAATGTTCAATCACACTGGCTGAACACGCAACTTAATTTTCATTTAATGAAGCAAGCGTAACTATTTTAAATTCTTATTCATTTCAACAGTGAGTCAGAGACAGATAAATTGCGATTGCATTGTGTTTTGCGCAGAGAGACTGCATTACATTAAGCAGTGGCTTATGACGCGAAAGCGGCACAGATTATACAGGGCACTTGAGATCAATATAGCAGAACTCATGTTGCATAAGAATCATATAGCTGCGATATACCAGGCAAGTTCGTGTGCGTACTGAAGAGAGTTAGGACCCCTTAAAATGATATTTTTTTCCTGTTTATTCTATAGGACCTCCAGTACACACTGCATTAAAATCATACAGAAAACATTCAAAAATCACATCATTGTGGAATAAAACTTAAGTCACCAAGATGCAATCTTATCACGTCTTTAAATCAAAAGCTGCAAATGTAAACAGTTTCGAGATGACTGTTTTAGAGGAGTTGCACGCAAGCCTGAAGAAAAATAAATAAAAGCTGGAAAAGAAAGTTACGGAATTTCCTGTAAACCAAGCTCCTGTTTCATTATTAAGTGTAAACTAAGCAATCACACATGACTGCAAAATTACTTCTACAACTAGCTTGTACTTCTAGAAATATATTGCCAATTGGATGAAATATTATATATTAACCTATGCTAATAAAAATACAGAGATAATTTATCAAGCACCGTATGCAGAAGGGCCATAATTATCAACTGATACATTACTCATAAAACTTTGATTGTGGAAGTTCTTTATGATAAAAAAATATTTTTAGTGACATTTTCTCATTACCGTTCCTAGTTAAACAAACTTATGGTTGGACGAACTGTCTCAATGCATTGATGCTTTCGTATCAATATACTTATCTATGTGCCGAATGGGACGGATAACATGAAATTTCCTTTTTCTTTTCCAAGTCGGTAAAACCTCTTTTATCTGAACCGTCCGTAACGTTTCTCACTAGCAATTCCATATACAGTACACTGTAGGCTAACTTGTCACAGGTGACATCAAATGATGTATCTTAATGTGCTGGCTTACAATGCTCACAAGGAGTCGAAGACCAGTGAACGAACATAAGTTCATTGACTTCCACAACTGTCAAATTTCATTGTAAAAAACATCAACCCAATGGTCTATCGCTTTAGCACACACATATTATCATGGCATGTATAGCCAATGAGAGCAGAAATAAACTTTTGTTACTTCTCAAATACTTCCTTCTACTGTGAACCACCCTACATATTATATGCCTACTTTCGTTACGCAAACCAAAAAGGGCTTTGTCACAAGCTTTTATGAGCGTCACTTTGGGTTTTGCCTTCACGAGTTAACCTTCGCGAGTGAATCTGGAGTGGGGGTAGAATTGATTTAAATGTTATTTCTTTGATTTGATTTGCTGAGGACAGATATTTACTGTTTCGACGCATGCCTTTTGTGACCATGAGGTCGGTCCACGTGACGGAGCGTGTCCTCGCCATTATGTCACCACATCTAAGGAATCATTTACATTTCAAAGGTAACGTATACCTCGGTCATTTAATTAGTCTCTTTTGTTCTTTCCACTAGTCATTGTATGGCAGAGTGCCCGCTGTTTTTAGTCTTATCGATAAGAAGAAAGGGTCACTTTAAAAATATATATCTATTCATCATTAAAGCATATATACATCTCTTACCATTTTGTACAATGTGCCTGCATTCTCCACTTGAGTAGAACATCTGTCTATAATTCAAGTGCACAGGAATGTATTTATCTATTGAACAGCAATATTCTTAGGGTTTATGCTATCCCCAGCATGGCCACAAAGTTCAAATATATTGTATTTTACCAAATAAATAAAGTCTCTAGCTTAATTTAATCGCAACCCAAAGCATTTTGTATGTGCGTTTTTTAACAAACGACGGTTTCTAAACCATATTTGTAAGGTTATCCTTTAAGGGACTAACATATATTTTATCCATTCCACTCACAAAGTTTCGTAATGTTTCTCGTTCAAATGAATTTATGTCATTATAAAATGATGTCTTCAAAATGCTCAAAGTCATAGCACCACTCAATTCGTGAAAACGTAACTAATGCTTTTACTACTTATTGTGCTATATTTGTATGCTGTGTTTTCAGTAGATGATTATTTCGTTTTCTAGCCCACAGAGTATGTTTGACTGATCAGTGTTATTTATGCGAAGAGCCACAATCCATATGTAGTGATAATAGAATAATTGATGGCGCTGTTATCTATTACGTCACGGGGACTACAGCTTTTGAAAACCTGTGGAGTGTTAACAAGGTCCACAGGTAGACATACCTACACAGCAGAGGATTATAATTGCAATTCTGGATTCCAAATAATTGAATATAAAACATTTTACAGTTTCATCATAGATTTACAGAAAATTCATGCACTTGCAACTTTGTTTTTGTTTGTTTGTTTGTTTGTTCTTTTTTTTTGGTTAGGCACATGAAGCATGGGGTTAACAATCAGGAACACTGTGCCCATGTGCTGCAAGGAATGAATTTCTCGGTCACGGTTCTGCAAGAAGCGAATCTCAGAGCGCTGCGAAGAAAGAATGTCACGGACACAGCGCCGCAAAAGGCGAATCGAAAAATGCTTCTTTCTAACATCACAGTTCTGGCTGATATTATTGATGAAACTATATTTGATTTTCTGGGTAATATAGCAATGGAATGTGTTATATTAGTAATAAGTTTGACAACAAGTTACAAGTGTACGACATAGGATCTGTTACATACGCTTTGTGAAAGATATTATAAAAAAAATCCTTGAAAACAAAACTTAGCAAGGAATGAAACCAACATAAATGCGAAAGATAATATTTTAAATTGCAGTAAAATAAGAAAACAAACTAGTTAGGCAACAGGTAATGCTATTGTAAGCTGTTCCAAATGATAGATTGTATTCTTACTTCATTTCCTAGCATATTATTGTATTTCTTTCAGTAAACAATTTTGATACTAAGAAATTTTACACAAACTTAGGAGAAATCAGACATTTGGTGCTTCACATTGACAAGGGTCGCGCGTAAGAAATTCTGTCGCGTTTTATATAAGTCAATGAAGAATTAATACTACATTTGTTAGCATTAACTCATTCACATAGTAAATAATTTAATCATGCTTCATTTCTCCTTTGTTTGTTCTATTACACATTTTTAGTATATTTCCAACACAAAATGGAAAATATCGATTTTTTAAAGGTACCTCATTTATTTGTCCTGCTCTCCATGTTGCATTTCATATTTTATGACACAAATGTCGTCTTATACATGCTACTTAAAGTAATATTACTTTTTATATTACATTTTATCTTACATGGCGTCTTTTCTCTAGTATGACAATCAGCATAATCATTTTTCCCTATATTAACACTGAATTCTATTTTGTAGGTTCAGTACAATGGCAAATGAAGATATGATAAATTTAATTCCTATGTGGCAATGTTGTAGGTGAGTTTTTTGTGATAAACTAATAAATTTAATTATTGTGCGTGAATTTTCCTGCTCTAGACAGAACGTAATTTCTGTTTGTGATAATAATAAAGGTAATAATGTGGTACCTAATTATCAGTGTTAAGTGTGAGTTTTCTGTGATGTTGCCATAGATTTAATTTCTCTATTACACTATTGTGGAACCATGTTATTGTTATTCCTGAAGGTACTGGTTATGTTATTCTTATGACCGTAGTTCGTGGTTGGTTTCTCTGAGAAAATGCCATCTTTTGTTGCAGTAGCAGTACCGTCTTTAAATGTGTTATGTCTGCTTCTGTCCAAGCATTTTTGTTCAGTTCTAGCTCAACGGCACCAGAGTTCATGCTTAATGATATTCTTTTCAAACTTAAAATACTAAAACAAAGGCTTATTTTATATTAAACATGCACAAGAGCATACGCTTGAAACTGGATATCATAGAATCTTTTTAAATTTATTTGTTAAGTAAAATGAGTACACATATAATTGCGGGCATACATACATTTTGAATAACCCTTAATCATATACAGAATTACAAAAACATTGCGATAAAAACGCAGATTAACCACGTTGGTAAAAAGCACTTTTACCTTCAACATCAATTCATTCCTTGCATAAGGCTATGAAACGTTGATTTACTCCTGTCATCCAAATAGTTTCTCTGTCTATGATGCTGTGTCTGGTTCTATTGCAGAATACGCCGTGATACTTATGAGCGCATCATGGCAGACATGTCAATAGTTGACGTTATTGCAAGAACTTTCGAGGAGTTTGTGCGTTATGAAGGGTCTTTCTTAGACAGTGCGGAGCTTAGAAACACCAAGCTAAAACTCAAAAATGTTATCAGACGATACGATGCTTTAAGGAAAATTGTAGCTAGATGTTTTAATCTGGCAAATTCAAGAATATTTTTGTAAATCAAGAGAGTAAGCAACTAAACAAATATTGTTTCAAGGTATCATCGTAATTGCTTTAAAACTCAAAAATGCTATCAGATGATGCGATGCTCTAAGGAAAATTGAAGTTAGATGTTTCAGTATGGCACATTCAAGAATATTTTTGCAAATGAAGAGAGTAAGCAGCTACAGAAATATTATCTCAGGGTTAACTTAACAAGTATTACAACAGGTGCAGAGCGAATTTTTGGTTTTCGAGCCAATTGCAAAATTAGTAAAAAGTAGCATGAAATCATTGGACATATTCAGGCTACTATTGGCGTGAAATTTCCCAAATCAATAATTTAATGAGAAGTGTAATTTGACTGTCTTCCGCATCTTTGATCTGTTGACTTTAAAAGGGGACGACAGAAATGTAATCAATTACTTAAAAATTCTGATCCTCCAGTCTTGAAATATTAGGGTTACTTGATATAAAGCCATAAACGGAGTTTAGATCATATTTTTCATGAACCAAATGTACACAAATACACACATCATTTACTTATTACTTCATGTAAACCTATTTAACAGAAGCAAAATAATGACAACTCTAAGCACTAAGTGACTTCCTTCAAGTAACCTTTACATAAATATTAAGCTTTTTGTTTATTTTTCTTCTTATATACAGGGGTATTAAAAGAAATATTGTTAGGTAACCATACCCGCTACCGAAATAACATGTTTTTGCTATTAGATTATGAAACAATACCTCTGACCTTTCATTATACTCTTCGCCTGCCGCCATGATTTTATAGATTAATTTACCTAAAAGACCGTTTTTGTAATGCTTTAAAATCTTTCTATGCTTGAAATTATACACATGTTGGAACGAACATACATGAATTTTTCATAAACAGCTGTTATAAATATAAATGTATTTATCATTTTTTACATTTAGCCAAGTCAGGTTATGCACCGGGCCTCGTTGATATAAAATAGTGTATTTCAATATATTCAGCACCCCCATCCTAACTCTCACCGTAACCTTTCTCCACAGCACCCCATCACCTCCCCTAACTCTCACCTTAACCTTTCTCCACAGCAACCCATCACCTCCCCTAACTCTCACCCTAACCTTTCTCCACAGCACCCCACCTCCTCCCCTAACTCTCACCTTAACCTTTCTCCACAGCACCCCACCTCCTCCCCAATAGTATTTTTATGCCTGAAAATTCCCTCTTGATTACAATGAACATACATCAAATGTACGCAGCCCCTACTTATTTATGAAAAATCATATGTGACATTTTGTCATCTATAATCCATCAGTGATTTTAATGCATCTACTCGAGCACTTCTATGCACTACAGTACTCGAGTTGAAATATGATTGAACTTTTGCATCCACGCCTCGCTGTAAAACAAACAAGTACACTTTACTGCACTGAGCATAATTGTCTTCTGTAGTCAGAAACATCGTCAATGAGACTTTTGCCGTCCTTAAATCAGTATGCTATAAGTAGAAACAAGCAAAAATTGCGGATATGCCAGCTTGCTAGCATAGTGGCGTCTAACAATTGTTTTATCACGCTCCAAGTGCTAATTACTCTCTCTCTCTCTCTCTCTCTCTCTCTCTCTCTCTCTCTCTCTCTCTCTGTCTGTCTCTCTCTGTCTCTCTATGGAAGCTATTTACTTATGTCTTGCTTATAACGTCATACTCATGAAACTATGAAATTAGATATCCAAAACAACCTATTCAGGCATTTAGGAAAAAGAACTCTCAAAATAATAAGGCTATGGCTTTTAGTTTCTTGTACTACTTTCTTCTGTGATGTTATTTTTTCCACTATGATCAAGAAACGAAAAGATAACTGCATGTCGTGCAGCTCAAATAAATGGTTTTCTTTATAGAAGAAGCAAACTTGAATGGTAACTACCACATGGCGCGTACAAATATTTTAGTGGAAGACCGATAAGCTTTTTAGGAGTTCCCCGCTCCCTGCAATGGTGTGGTCTAATATAAAATCGTTACAATAATAACAAATATTACAATAATATGGGATATTACCACTTAAGAATTAAATTAAGAATTTTGGTCAGATGATCTACGCTATATTTTGTTTGCACTTCGACTGCAAATAAGCGACACTACATGAAGTTTTATGCAAACAATAAAATTTGGTTGCAAAATATGCATCCTGTTTGCCTTAATCCGTGCCCTTATTTTAAAATTTTTTTCAGAAAAAAGGTATTTTGTCATTTATATCCGTACAAAATAAGTTGCTAATAAACTTTTGTCTGCACCTGGGTCACTTGCTGTCAATCTGTGATAAAAATAAACATTCTAAGGACACATAAAGTTACGACTTCTTTTGTTCTCCCCGCATTTGGTACGGCGAAGAAATGCCTCTCACTTTTCTAATGGGAGAACCGTACCAGTCGTGAAGGTTTAACGTTCAAACCGCAGTTTGTAGGACACTTTCAGATTTACGGCCAATCAAATCTAAATGGGAATGTATGATTGACATGTATTATGCCAAAACAAAAATTCTAGCTATGACAGTAGTGTGCAAATTACAGAAGAATGTACTATGGCTTTAATTAAGAAGACGTCAATAAACATTAGTAAATATCCACTTATAAGTGCAAAACGACCAAGTCTTGTGTGCTGCACGACAACCGTTTTAGTACGTGAACATTAAAAGGTTGTGAAAAACTAGTTATCATTTTATTCGCTGTCTCACTCTTGCTTATAAACCCAATACATATGATCGCTTGGCTATCCTTGTATCTGTAGCTCGTGTAGGGTGAAATTCGAAAAGTATAAAAACCTTCCAAAAAGTTAAAAAGTGGAAGATGAGCACAGTTTTAAGCTGAATGCCCAATGCTTATGCTTAATTTCGGCTGACGAAAAGGTCTAAGATAGTTTAAAATAGCGCAGCTCATGAGCTTACTCAGCAGAGTTACAGATTGGCAAGTTACACTGATGTAATTGTGTTGTTTGATAGTTGGGCTTTACTGTAATTTATGCATTGCGTAGTCAAGAAAACACCCGCACTGGACACTTTGACCTTATCTTTGCCTCAGTTTTCCCTTTCATACCGTCTCCACGAAATATACACTGCTAGGACAGGCCTCCTTTTCGTATCTTAATTAAAGTTCTATGAAGAGACAATTTGCTATATAATATTAGCTATAGAAAGGCTGAAGGACGGGCAATACGAAATAAAATGGAACATGGCCTGCTATTGAGAGACGAGCTCTTCTTAACGTCAAAAGTAAAAATAAACATAATCAGGTGTGTAAGTGAAAGATAGCAACATTTTATAAGACACGACATCTATCCGAAGATAAGAAAAAAAGTAAGTTACATTATTAAAGTATAACCATAAAATATTCATCGGACACATTGTCCACTGAAAATTGAAAGTGGAAAGTGAGACTTTCTTCCTGAAAATCAGCAGAGAAGGCGATCGTCTTCTAATATAATGTGAACAAATGTTTTACTGACAAAGAAATAAAAAAATTAAAACAGTTATACATAAGACGCCATATCCATGTTGTTGTTGTGTTTAGTTTTTACTGCATTGATATTTGTTATTTTAAGTTACGTTTTTCGTAGAAACATTTGTTCTTTAATTTTTAACACCCATCTTCCTGAAAGTTTCCTGATTACGTCTCGTCTAAAGTACAGAAAGACGGAGAGAACAATATCAAACAGTAAATGCAACAGATATACATTTATCGAGGTTATACACAGGTGATTAAAAACGAGGCTTTATTTCAAACTACGCACTCTGCGTTTTGTGTTTTTTGTTGGGGGAGGGGTAAAATCATGGATCTGCATGGAAAGGCGCGTATTTTATACATCAGTGTCCCTCTGGGGGGGGGGGGGTCGGCGCTCGTACGTTATAAAGCATTTCTCCATCCGTTGTTTGGTGGGTTCGTAACGAATCAAGAGCGATACTCCTTTTACTTTTATAGGGGAGTGAGATAAAAGTATCCCTCTGAAATCAACTTACACTAAAGACTATGGTTTCAGTACAGGTCCATCCTTCACAAAAAGAAAACATCACATGGAAAAATGGTGAATGCTGATTAGCCTGACGGTTTGCCTCCGATTTCGCTGGAAAACATTTATATCATATTTTACATATTTATTTCTTCCACATCAATTATCCAACCATTTTGGTGATGTCAGTGTTTCGAGAAAAGCCTAAAGTTAAAGCCAGGAAGGCTGGCCTGATTTATCTGCATCTGTATTTGATTCATCCCTCGATTGTACTAGGTAATTCTTACTAAGCAAAAACAGTTATTGCCTTTGGCCTCAAATATAACTTTTATATTATATTTTAGCTTTATATTTTCTCCAAACAAAAATTTAAAGGCACATGCCTCCTTTCAAAAAATAGATCACCTGACTATTTTAAAGGTAAATGTCAATATTTTATTTTAAATAACGCGACCTTTCCGGACTGATAGAAATAGATCTGTATAGATTGCTAAACAAGACTCTTTTAGACAAAGCAAAATTATAGCAGCTTGCCAAGTGTGTACTTAAGTATTAAAAAATTCTTAATTAACGTGTGAAAATTAAATTGTTTTCGATCACTTACTATGTTTTATATGAATTAAACATAGTGCTTTTCAAACTTTTCAAACTGTGGAAAAAAGTCCAGAATACCCAATGAATTTTTATTAATGAAGATTCATAATGTTTTCTAAAACTGAGAACTTACATTGTCAACACCGTCGCTATCCGGCGATCCGTCCGTCCAGAAAGTAACGGCTGACGTCACATGTACATTAACATCGTGCCTGTCTTTGTTTCAAGTTCTTTTATGTTTAGTTTTTAGAGGAATTTGTGGACAAAAGAAATGTAACATCCAACACATCGGCACCATACCAGCACATTGGTAATTTCATAAAAAGGTGTCTTCTCTTTGAGACAATGTGCGCATCATCCTGGCATTATACAGAAAATACGCAATCCACAGATTAACATGCGTAAAAAACACCGCAAAAGATGAAGAAATAAAATTTGCCGCGAATTTAAAATTAAATATATTAATGCAATCAATGCTTTCAATATAAGATGAATTATTATTTTGTTCGATGCTACATATCAACCATTTGTACTCGTTTTTTATCTCCGTCATTTTAAAGATCTCTTAAATGATTAGCTTAAAAATCAAAGCAACTTCCCATGGGCAAACCTTTAAGTTTTTTTAACAGGACAATAAGTTGAATTTATCCATTGTTTGACTCCCCGAATTGGATAGAAGTTTACTGCTAAGTGCATATTTGTTTTCAAATTTTCAAATTCATGATTTGGTAAAACATAATACTAGTTTCATCGTTATTCTTGGTGTTAATATGATTTGTGAAACCGTTTTTAGTTGAGGCCCGATTTTACTCATTTTATGTCCGAGACCGATTTAGAGACCGTCAAATGTCATGCAAAGAGCTTCAAATGAGAATAGAAGAACCTCAATTCAAAAGGAAAGGTCTCAAATCACAATAGTTTTATAACATATTTTCAATGTATGTGAGACGCTTGGCTTTGCAAAACTTTATAAAAATTATATCCAGAGAATTTTTTCTCTTTCAAACATTCTTTTGCTAATATTTTAACTTTTTGTATTCTTTGACATATGTCTTACCTGGTGAAAACTATTTTGTCGAACATTGCGCGATGGAATTATTTTAATTCCATCGTATAAGACCATGAAAAAAAAATGACTCAGCACAGGTGGCTATAGCAAATTACTTCCGGTGAAATAATATCTCGGATGGACAAAATTGAGTAGCGCTTTTTTAACTTCATCAGACTTGCATGTTGATGACTTGCTATTTGACTGCTCAATACTGTATCACATGAAAAGTAATTTGCTGAGTATTTTTGTTTGCTCGTTAGTTTTGGGGCCACTTTTTCTATTCAAAACCCGATTTTCCGATTTGAAAGGCAGTAAAAATGTACATCCCAAATACTGCTGATATACTTCAGTGTCCCACATTCTGAAATTAATATTTATTATCGTTATTCTGCTAAGATATTGTTGGAAAGTGCAGAACGGCAGTAAAATGGACATGCAAAGGCTTCAGAACAGAACGTTTACACAGGTCATCGAAATAATATGACAGATGAGTGCGAAAAGTGACAAATTTGTATCGGCCTGGTTTATAAGTTTAATGGATTATTTAGAAGTTTAGAACATTGAACATGGAGACAATCCCACTGCAACCATATTGTCAAAACTTCTGAAGAGGCATCAAATAATTTTGGATATGCATGAGGTATATTTCCAATATGTTTTAAAAAGGTGGGTTGCATCCTTCTTAAGCAACAATGATATTTCGGGTTTGCCCAGCTACGAAGCAGCATAACACATGAACAACGGCGCTATTTCTAAATTTGTGCATTGTATTAGGAAAGAGTTGGCGTGTTCGTATGAAAGTCCTAGGCAATGTATCATCTGAAAAAAGTTAATTCATGTATATTGTGTGCAAACAAAAAAGTGTGCAAAAGGGCTTTCATTAAAAAACCATGAATAGAAATAAGTTAGATGAACAAACACACGTAAGTACAGAAAGATAAATGCTGATGAATAGAGTCCATATACAGCAATTAAAAGGCCGCACGGAAAGAAAAAAGCGTTTAGGATTTATAATCAAGGACTCAAGCTATGCAAATACATGTTTCAATGTCTCGATGTCTCATTTTTTATGTCTGAAACTTGTTTGTCGCTCACATGCTCTCTTGGCGGATTTTGCTTTAGTAATAGTGTAGAGTTTACTCAGAAGGTACACAAGCAACTATTACCACTGTATAGATTTTAGGTTCAAGCTGTTTATGCTTTACTGATTCTATCACAGCAGGGTGTTAAAATGGAACAAATGTTCGAGGCTCCAAAAGTGACACTGAACAATGGGTTGCAAATCCCACAGCTTGGCCTCGGAACCTCTTACGGTGCTCCGACCAGCACGGTGATTTATCCTTGAATTAATATCTGTTTAATGGTAGCCTTTAGTAAACTTGTGGATCGAACTGAAGACGGTGTACTGCCGTTTTGAATTAATTCACTGAAAGCTGAAAAATATAATAAAATGTTATCCCGGATAATTATTACTCGCGACTATAATTTACAATTATTCATAGGCGGTCTGATATCCAATCTCTAAACTGTAGTATGTTATTTTAATTAACAATCGACAGTAGTTCTGATCAGTTCTTCACCGATTTTTTCACCCCTAGGACTCCCTACTCCCGAACATATAAAGGTACTTGATGCTTCAGTTAAAGAGCTAAACACTTAATTTAATATCAACGATAACTTTTTGAAAGCGTTTGATACTGGGAGAAGTAAGTACTACAAATGTAATTATTTCAGCAGCATAAATATAACATTAAATGTTACGTGACATAAAGTCAATAAAGAAGATAACAAAATACTTCATGAGGAAGAAACATACCGTCTTGTTTTGCTCCTTTCAAACGCAAGTGCAGTAACGTAACCCAAGCAACTGCAGCTTTCATGTTCCGTTCACGGCTTGATCCTAGGAGATGGAATAGTCTTTATTATATGTTGCATATCAGACTTTTGTACTCGCTTTTTCTGTCTTTTTAAAGATCTTTTTAGTTAATAATTTATGCCAGCATGAGGCTCAATTTTTATGAATGATACACTGTTCAACGATTTTTAGTACCTTTAGGATGCGATTTGTTCTTTTTCGTGCAAATGATTTTGACTTTAATTTAACATATATAACTGATATATTTCGTCATTAAACAAATAAACAAACAGAGCATTGCGTCGGATCTCTGATCCCGTTTCCAAATTCACAGGTTTACTAAAAAAAACAGGTCCATGAAGAGATAATACATGCAGTGGAAGCGGCCATCGACTGTGGCTATCGACACATCGATGGTGCGTGGATCTATGACACCGAAAAAGCTGTAGGACGAGCGATACGAAATAAATTAGAAGAAGGCGTAGTGACGAGGCAGGAGCTATTCATTACCTCAAAGGTAAGAAAAATGCATGAGACAGGATCTTGCATGATTTTGTTAAAGAGGATAATATCCGAACACCAAGGGTTTGGCTACAAGACTAGATTTCCTATTTCCTTCAAAACGACCAGGTGAATGCTTAGAAACGAGGGATGCCAGCGAAGAATGCACATTGAAAGCCAAAAATCAAGGGCACATCACAATTTACAAACAAACACAAAGTAGTGAGAAATTAAAGAGATACAGATAATAATTAACACATATATATAAAGCGATCACTGTTTTTTCATAAACTATGAGAGGAACTAGATAGTCACATTTGAGCTATCACTCGCAAACCGCTTACTGGGTGGAATTTTTACGTCACAGAAACAACTAATATGATATATGATTACAGCAGACGTTGAAGTATTTTTTTAAACTGGATAGCGCTTATTTGACATTGCTATTTGCCCGGTAGCTCCACTGACGTTGTTCGTCATGTAGTTAATAAACAGGAAGCAAATTTGCATGAAAATTTATTGTACAAAGAAAAAGCGGATATAATTTTCCAAGCTGACAGAAACATGAACAGGTAACTGTTTCAGAAAAGAAAAGCGGCTTTTGTAGTATTGGCGATATGATTGGTTTAATGGTATCCAATGATATGTTAAGAAATGCTGTCAATTTATATCCTTATATCAAATATTTTATTTACTTTATTAGTTATCTTGCCGTCATTACGATGTGAATGATGCAAGAAAAGCTTTACGAGAAAGCCTAGAAGATTTGGGCTTAGATTATCTTGATTTGTACCTGATTCACCTCCCAATTGCTCTAGACAACGCTGAGGTAAAAATTTCTTTAACCGTAATGCAAGACTTAAGCCATGTTTTCATTTACCTACTAAAAATCAAATAACGAAGACAAGAGAAATCGATGTGCTGATATGAGTAAGTCTAGTAATAGTAGCAAGTAGAAACTTAATAAAAGCAAAGTTGGATGTGCAAAACTCTATGATCTTTCACATGATATTTGTCATATTCAACATAATTTGAATCACATTTAGTGTGATATTTAAAATGACATGTATTTTGACCTTCATCGCTTATAATGGAATTCTTAATTGCTAGATTTAATGTCTGACAATTGGGACCATGTTTTTGCTTGAATTCAGTTACCTAGTGACAAAAGGCGTTTTCCGGCTTCCTTTCCGTTAAACCAAAACAATGATCACGTGGCTATTTGGAAGGTTAGTGTCATTGGTTTTATATTTAAGGCTCTCGAACACTGCTGACTAGAAAGGTTATCCAGTCAAAATCATAAACCGAACAGCTAATCCAGTCAAAACTATTGGATCACAGGACATATCAATATAGAAACATACAATATAATGCATTTAAATAGGCATGTCCAAGCTTTACAGCACAAATAATCACAAAATGTGGAATATATGAGTGCATAGCAAATGGAGGGAATACTGTTTAAGAGATTTTTTCTCAGTGGTAACTCCGGTGAAAAGCAATTTATGCACTGATTTTATGCGGTAGAAACCACTGCAATAATTGTCAAACAACCGTAATTTTAAGTAAATGCTAGTTCTTTAAAAATATGAACAATTCATTCATATATTTACACAAAATAATATTATAAATAATATAACATAATATAAATAAAAATAATATTTACACAAAATAATATTATACTACTATCACAAATACCCCAGTGCTGCCAGGCCGGGTGTCCCACAAAGATGACGCTTCAAAATAAACAAGTCGTCATCTATTTCGGGCTCGAAATTATAGCACATTTTACTGAAACCAGACTGCGAATCTTATAAAATAATTGGATCGTTAACCTGTAATATAAGTTGCTTTTAACAAAGAGGACGAACTTCCGGAATTTTCAAAGCATTATCCAATTCCGGATATTTTCAAAATGCACCGTTAGTAAACACATATATGTATCAGCTGCCATTTTGAATGATTTAACATCGAGTTCATAAACAACTAGAACTATAGCTTTATTACGAGCACCACCGGCATTTACAAATGAAGACTCAAAGGTGCTCTACTCAAAGGTGCAACAATTACGGATATCAACCAGAAACGTGAAGATGTAGCCGAACTGAAGAGAACGGTAAGCAACGAAAGAACTGAAACAGAGACTCTAAAGAAGCAGTTAAAAGCAGTTCAAGATGAAAACAGTGTTATTTTTGCCAGCTGAAATAAAATAAAGAAGGACCATCTATCCTTGAGAGCCACCCTTGAATCGGAATACATCTACAATAGAAAAACAACATAGTCTTTCAGGGGATGGAAGAAGATATCTATAGAAGAGGTCCCAAAAAGGCCAGTTGAAACATAAGACCTCTTGTTGTCACGCTATCCCACTCTAACAATAAGCACAAGCTCCTGAAAAGTGCAAAAAACCTGAAAGATACCAGAATTTACATGAATTCCGACCTGCCACAATCGATTTTGAAATCCGAACAAGCTTTGCGCCCAGTGTTGAAACTCGCAAAGAAATACGACAGACATGCGAAGTTGGTACGCGATCAAATAGGATAAAATATTCTTTTACGGTCGTTTTAGCACACTCAGTAACTTCTACCCTGCAACTATCAAGTTTGGATCTCGCAACGTTCCTACCGCAGAACACTTACATCACTTATATAAGAAAGCCCCAACCGCAGTGACATCACAGCGGCGATTCTTGCGGCAAAGAACCCGCGCGAGGCAAAGAACTTATCGAAGACCCTGAATGCAACACATGGATGGCATAGCGAGAGCGGTATCGGAATAATTATACCGCTCTCGCTACCTTTTATCAACCGACGAAAAAAACTTATCGAGTTCTCGCAGCATGATACCTTTACGGTATAGGTTTATCGTTGACCTAGGTACTGAAATGAATCCCAGACGAAACAATAATATACTAGGAGATGTACTAATGGAACTAAGAGAATATGTGCAGAGTGCACTTGAAAAGACACCCTAATAAGTGAGGTATGAAACTCCAGCTGCCAACACTGACTGATCAATAAGCAGTGTATTTTACGAATCGTTGATTTCACTCAAATATCCGCTGAAGTACGGCCCCGCTCCGTTTATAAATTTTGCATTATGGGTTCGGGGGATCCGTGAACCGACCTACTGGTAGACAATTGTCTAACACTGCATGTTTTAGTTACGTCCATATATATTAATACGAATTTAACCTAGCCTGCAATCTATGAAGACTACGCAACAATACACTGTAAGGCGTACTGTCGCATGAAAACAGGCTCATAAAGCATATGGATTGATATGAGAAATCATACCCATGCTTAATCGTGTTATCACGCTTCTAAATCTTCCTCTATATTCTGCTCATATAAATAAGCAGGCGGCTGTTATACTGATACTGAGTTTGTCCATTTTTTTTGTATATCAGTTTAACGAGTACGCCAGCATATTCGGCGCATATTTTCGCATATAAATAAGCATGCGGCTGTGATATTGATACTGAGTTTATCTATGTCCCTTTTTACCTATGTGCAAAACTGTTTTGTGTATCAGTGTATTGAGTATGCCAGCATATTGTTCGATTCTCTTTTTCTCACTCTCCTCGTTAGTTCACCACACATCAGGTGTAGGTTAAACAGGGTGCGTGATATGGATTCACACATCTGCATGTAAATCAGCTGATTGGCTATGCATAATGCATCACTATAAATGCATGTGTAAATATAGACAAAACAAACTTCATAGTATTTTCAAACAGTAAAACTGATTGCAATTCTAAGATAGAAATAGGCGGTAAATGCATTGAAAGGGTGTATAACACAAAATGTTTGGGTGTAATTATAGATCATGGGCTAGAATGGCATAATCAATTTAAACATGTTCAAAATAAAGTCGCTAAGAGTCTCTCAATGTACGAGGTGAAGCATCTTCTGACAAAAGCGCGTTGTCTACCCTTTTCTGTTCATTGATTATACTTTACCTTACCTATTGTTGCGAAATACTCGGGAATAATTATTTGGCTCGGAAAAATAACATATGTTTATTACAAAAAAGGCAATAGTTAATCAAGTCCATTTTAGTGAACATACAAATGCCATTTTCATAAAATATAAATTACTAAAGTTTGTTGACGTTGTTGAATTGAATACGTGTATAAACGATGCCAAATGTGATCTTTACCCAGCCAGACTTTAAAAATTATTTACTGTCAATAGTGTAGTAACAAGGCAGGCAGGCAAATTTGTAACTAAATTTTCTAGAACAAATCTCAAAGACATTGTTTTTCATTTAAAGATGTAAAACTATGGAATGGTTTGGATGCAGACCTTCAAACATTTTGTACTTAAGTCGTATGAATACAGCTAGTAACTGTGTGATAGCTCAAACTAGGACAATTCTCACTTTTTCTTATTTAGAACGAACTTTCTCAACAAAAAAATGTGCCCCGTAGAATGCTCACGCTTAATATATTTAATGCATATGTTTGTGAATCTTTATTTTAGTTTTTATCAACTGGTCAGGTTTGGTTATTCAATAATATATTATGCCTACTAACGTTATAAAGGTAGGCCAATTCTTATAAGTGAAAACTTCAATAGCCCACCGTTTCCACGATGAGATGCAACATTTTTATGTATGTATTTGTGTACCCAATTCTATGTTGTATCTTTTTTGGAAATAAACTATTGATTGATTGATTGATTGATGTGTTTCAAGATAAAACGTGAAGTTTTGTGTATAGGCCACAGCGTTGTTCTCTTGTTGGTGGAGTGTGCTTGCCACAGAGCGAGACAAAAGTTCCCGTGCATGTCACCTCCTGTTGAGATCAGTGAAGCATAGCACGTGTGTACACTCGTTCGTAAAAATCGGTATAGATGAGAAAGACGGGGAGGGTGTGGTTATTATTGATTTGAGATTTGTTGTCAGCGACGGCAAGCGTGTTGGCAGGTGCATTGTTGAATAGTCAAGCGCAAGGTGAGAGGTGGTCTAGTGCGGATTAAGGAGGGAGAAAGGGAAAGGGTTTGGATGAAGTGACGAGGATGGGAGCATAGCCCGTGCATGAGCGTATGGTTTTTTGAGGAGACAGTAGTTGGGTATGGTGGATGGAAAAGGGAGAAGGGTGAATGGTTAAGTGAAAGGCATAGAAATAGGTATTTTTTTTTTTTGTTGTTTTTTCCCTTTATTCTCTTTAGTAATATACAATATACAATAAATAATCAAACTTGCATACATTAATTACGTACAAGCATATCATAACACTAAGTTTAAATTACCGCTGATTTTGTTCTTTTAGAAAGTTTTTTTTAAATGAATGGTAAGAAAAAGCCGAAATGAATAGAGAACCCTCTCCCCTACCCTTTATGTTTCCAGGCTCTCACCAGCACCTATAACATCTCTCAGAAATACTGCTGAATAAAAAGTTTTATGGCATACTGATGCATAATTTTCCCATTTTTTATCAACATTTATACTTTTGTATATTTCATTCAGGATGACGAAGGGCGACACAAATTTGTTGTATCCTCGCATTATGCAAATGTAGTTTTTTATTACTATGAGCATTAGATTCTGGGCTAAATTCTCGACACCAGAGATAAATTCCATAGGTGATATTACAATATTTTCTGTAGATTTTATTGTATTAAAGATTTCTCGAATCCACTCTTTCGTTGTGGGAAAGTCAAGTAATGTATTCATGTATTCATGTATCTCTTGTTAAATTACACAAATGACATGTATTGTCTTCCTTTATTTTCCACTTTACCAAATTTGAGCCACAATTGATTACATTGTGTATAATTTTAAATTGTAACGCCAGCAATTTTGGTTCTTTTACCGATCTAGTATTAAACTTCTATATACCACATCTTCTTGTACATTTAATTCATCACGCCATTTTATGATGGTTGCGGGCGGAGATTTAATAAGATTGATGAAATCCCAATAGAAATCCCTGCTTTTCGTGTTAGCTATATTAACCCTTTTCCCACTTTTTAGTGTAAAATTGGAGCTGTTGAAGTTGATACTGGGTCTGGGAGTGGTTAAGGCATGGTTTATCAATGGGTGTTTTTTTATACCATTTCTATCAGCACTGACCACTCCCATGTATCTAAGAAAGTTTACTCGTATATTGAATTTTGAAGAAAAGGCTTCAAAAGACAGCCAGGAGCAGTCATCTTTTAACAGATCTTGTATGTACACCACCCCTTTTTCATACCACTTTTTAATAACTAGGCGTTGTTGACCCACGACAATGGATTGATTGTCCCACAACACATATTCAGAGTTTTAATGGCGAATTATTTCAGTTTCGTATCGAATCATATTTTTGTAAAAGGCTGGAATCGTAAGAAGACTATCAACATGGTAATTGCACCTTAGGAAGAACAATAGTCCTCCCATGGGTTCGAAATATTGATGGGCAGTGTCCGTCCATCCAGTGCCTGAAATAATTCGCCCCAGCCAAGGCATTCTCAGAGCCTTCACTGTGCATCCTACATCTACCGCTCTGAGCCCCCCCCCCTCATTATATTGTCGAATAATAACCGTGTGTTTTACTTTTTGGGGTTTAGATTTCCACAGAAAGGAGTTTATAGCTTCTTGTACCTGTTTCTTTATTTAAGTATTAGCTTCAACAATAGAGAATGTATGCACATATTAACTAGAATTTTACCACAGATACTTAATTCTCTTTGCCAGTGCTGATTAAGTAAAGCAGTGACTTTATAATTAAAATTTTTCTGCTTTTTTACCGACTCATTTCGCCCTACATGTACTCCCAGCATATCTAAAGACCCCTTTACAACATTCATATTTAAAGTTTTGTCATTTTTGTCCCTCCAGCATACTAGATAAAAGATACAGCATTTCTCGGTGTTTAATGTCAGTCCTTAAAACTTTGAAAAACCGTGGATGGTTTCAATTAGCGTGTAAATGGATGGGATAGTTCTTACCATGCATGTGCAGTCATCTTCAATTTTTTTAATTGTATGCATTTTGTTTCCTATATTTAATCCTATAATGTCATCATTTGCACGTATCATAAAACCCAAAATTTCTGCGCATACAATGAAAAGGAGACTTGACAGCGGAAAAACCCTGGCGCATGCCACGATGTAACTGAAACCAATCGGTATTATAACCATTGTTGCCAACACAACTGAAAATATTAGTGTAGCAGCACTTTATTCATGCTATAAAATTGTTTCCCAGGTTAAACTTTCCCAATGTAGAAAATAGAAAGGGCCATTCGATTGAGTCAAAAGCCTTTTCAAAATTCAGCTGCTATAACATCTTCAACAAATTTAATATTTTCCCCTATATATCTCCCTTTTATAAACCCCGCTTGGTCTGAGTGAATAACTGTAGAGATGTGTTTTGCTAACCTTTTTGCCAATTTCTTGGTGAGTATTTTATAGTCCATATTGAGAAGTGATACTGGTCTCCAGTTTTTAATTTGAGTGCTATCTTTCCCTTTTTTCTCTAACAATACTATCACCCCCCTTCTTTGTGACATAGATAATTCTCCCTTTTGAAGGGAATAGTTTAAGCAGGCAACCAGCCTCGGACCAATTTGTTCCCAAAAAGCTTGGTAGAGCCCAACAGTTAGCCCATCACTTCCAGGCGATTTGTTTAGACTGAATTCTTTCAAGGCTTCATGACATTCTTGTAGAGTGATTGGACCCTCGCAAGATTGCTTTTGAATGCTTGAAAATTAACTTGGTATATTAAGTTCGTTGAAAAGATTAAATGCATTGTTATTCTTTGAGCTATATAGATGTTCATAGTATGTCTGTATTTCTTGAAGTATTTGCTTAGGGTCGTTTATTTCACCATTGCTGGTATTTAATTTACTGACGGTTTTTCTTCTCATAACTAGTCTTGGACCGATTAAAAAAGAATGCATTGCTTTTTTCATTCAATTCGATGTGCTGGAGCCTGGAACGTATCCAAGCTCCTCTGGCTTTCCCTGTTTCGAAAGTTTCAAGTTCCGTTTTTAAATCATTAAAATGGGTTATTTCATTACCACTGGCTGTTCCCTTACAAATTTTTGTATCAATGCATTCGAGTTGAAACCTAAGGTTATTTTCCCGCTCTCTATTTGCTTTACACCTTTTCTTGCAGTAGGCTATAGAGTAAGTCATTATGTTGTGCTTTAGCCAGTCAAATTTTAGACTTAAATCGCCTATATTTTCCTCCCATACTTGGTCTATTAGTGGCTTTATATTGTTTTTGTAATCATCTTCCATAACTATAGTCGAACTAGATGCTCATTCCGCTAGCAAAATGTTAAACACTTGACAAAAATTAAAACACAAAAATACTTCCTTCAATGGGCTATTTCTTGATTATTATATTGCAAACAACACAGCTTGAATACGTCTTATAAGCCGAGTAGTGTTTGGTTGTTGTTAACTTAAAGTTTTGTTGACTGATCAGGCATACGCCTTGTTATCTATTTACGTAGTGAGAGCTCGAACAAAGCTATATGTATGCTGTGCTGTCGTTAAATGCTACGCATTTACTTGCAAAAAATACACTCTTTTCACATGGCGTTTTAACCAAGAAAACGAAAGTAAAGACGAAAATAAAAAGTGACATGCACATCAGATCAGATCAAGCTCTTCATAAGTCCCAAGTTTCATGGTCGTAGGGCCCATTGTGTCAGAGAAGAAGCAGACACAAAAAATCGGAAAAACTGTCAAGAAGAAAAAAAGGACGCATTTTGCTCGCATAAATTGATATAACACTTGCAAGCCAAAGGCTTGTCAAGTGTTAATTAAGCTTCCAAAGACCTGGTCCTCTTTTATTAGCCCCTAGCGTAATGACCAACTTAATGACTGAGTGATCGCTCATGAAACCTGGGCTTATTTTAGCTTTTTTAACTGAGCAGAGCGACAACCTTTTACCAAGTGTATTTCCTGTTTTGTGGATTTTGTTTTCTCCAAATATCAACTAGGTTATAGTCTTCTATAAGTTTGTTGAAGTTTTTCTGACTGTTGTATGGTTTAGAAGAGCCCCCAAGTTTGTCCATATTACTGTTTTGTACTACGTTAAAGTTCCCGCCGCAAATAATTTCATCTCCATAGACATAAAAGTCCAACATGTTTCGAAAGCAGTTTAAAAATTCCTCTTTTTGAATTTTGTTGTTGGGGCCATAAACATTAACAAGATATATTATCTTACCTGTTCTGTGCAATTTAAGGACATGCAATCTACCATCCAGTACAATCTTGTGTTCTGTTATTTTTAAGTTTTGTGTTGTTAGAATAGCTTGTCCTGCGCTTCTGGTCGTACCTGGGTTAAGCCATATGTTACCCGCATCCCAGATGTACGGAAAATATATTATCTTTTGCCCTTAAGTAAAACCACAAATTTTTTAACGTGGTGCTCGGTGGGGCCTGTCATAAACGTAACGAACGTTATATCCTTACTCGTCACCCGTGTATTGTGGTAGAGCTTGAATTAGCGTAAACCAATGGCTCTGTGTATATTGAGCAACAACGTTAGGGGTATCCGCAGCCGAAATAAACGGAGTGCACTATTTCGGGAGTTTAAAGAATCTAAATCGGATATTATATTAATACAAGAAAGCCACTCCTCCTCAGAGGTAATGAAGGAGTGGGAAAGCCAATGGAAAGGCAAGATATTTTGGCCGAACAGGAGCGCCGGTGTACCATATCTCCTCAATTCCAACCTTGACAATGTCCTGACAATTTTGAAAAAAACGCCAACGAAAATGAATTAAACGAATTAAATGAATGTAAGCTTTAATCTGAAAAAAACTACAAAACTACAAAACTTAAGTCGCAAACATTAGAGCCAGAATTGAACATATAGAACACAATGAAAAGAACGAATCAAAAACTTTTACCAAAGCTTGTGCCCATCTAAATAACAACCTAACAAACACCCTCAACTCGTTGCAAGGTGTATCGCAATTGAGTGACGCAAATGGTGATGACATGGAACATCAGATAACAGTAAATGAGCTGTTCCTTACCTTAAATTATGAAGCGTAATAAAAGTCCCGGTGTTGACGGTCTCTCGGCTGAATTCTAGGAAAAGTTTTGGCATATCCTTTGCCCACTTCTTGTTGAAGAATTTGAAGTTTCGAAATTAAGTAAGCTCCTTCCACTCTCACTACGTAGAGTGTCGATTACCGCGTTGCATAAACGAGGTAAAGATTCAGAGCTAATAAAAAAATTGGAGACCGATATCCCTGTTATTATTATTAGTGACTGTTTTTTATAATGCGGTTATTTAACCTTGCACTAAGCGCTACAATAACGTAAAATATATAATTAAAATAAGAAATATGATGATGTACTACTGGATGCTATAATATTATAGCATTGAGTTTAACCCAATTACTAAAAGAAAACATTTAAACTAATTGAATAATCAATGACTAGAATTAAGGATCACAGTTGTAGGCTTGTCTAAAATAAAATGTTTTGAGATCTCTTTTGAACAAAAATAGCGATGGCCTATCTCGTATACATTTTGGCAGTTCGGTCCACGTTCATGAGCCTGCAACCTTGAAAGCCCTGTCACCGATTTTAAGATTAGTTTTTGGCACTAAAAGAAGGTTGCCGCTAGATGCACGGGTCCTAGTGGCGCGGGCAGGATGTAGCGTATCCGATAGGTATTTGGGTGCGGTGTTATCCAGGCATTTATACACAATACAGGAGAGCTTGAATTTAATTCGAAATTCGATCGGCACCCAGTGGAGTTTCTTACACGACAAACTAACACTATCCTCTCTCCCACATTTAAAGATTATACGGATGGCACAGTTCATAATACTTTGAAGGCGCTGAATGAGATATTTTGGCAGGTTAATGTAGAGCGAATTACAATAATCTAGACGGCTTATTACCAGAGCATCGACTAAAACTTTGTTGCGTGTTGAGTTAAAAATGGCCTGACGCTTATCTTTGGTTTGAAATCTGGATTAGACAGAATAGCTACACCACCGCCAAAGCCGGTAATGTGGTCCTTACGAAATAGGCCGTAATCTGGAGGCGTAAAATCGCGCTGAACGAATGCGTCTTGCTCATTTAACCAAGTTTCGTTAAGACACAGTATATCTAAGCTCAGTTCGGCAATCAATGGTTTAATTAGATGGCGATTTGTTGACAGTGATCTTGCATTGGCAAAAGTGAACTTTGTACAGGAAAAATTTGGCACCGAAATTGAAATTTTAACATGATTGTTCAAGTTAACACTGTATTTCGGCTTATAATCTGCTGATCGGTTCTTTATAATGAAGTCTATTGGTTTAACGAGATTGTCTTTATTTGACCCAGTACTATTAAATGTCCTAGGCAACATTCTTGGTCTAATTATTGACCGAATAGATTCTCCACACCATGTCATTGAAACAGAACCGGCCATTACTATACACAGACTCACAATAGAATGCACTACAAACATAATCCTTCGGATCGTAAAACGCAGTTAAATGCAGAGTACAAAATACTCTCCAAAGCAATCGCCCGAAGAATCTCCCCAGTACTCGGAAAACTTATTAATGAGGATAAAACTCTTTTTGTTATGGGGAGGTATATTGGTGACAACATTCGACTAATTTCCGATATCGTGGAATTTACCGAGCGGGTAAAAATACCCGGACTTCTCCTACAAATAGACTTTGAAAAGACCTTCGACAGTATTAAATGGGACTTTTACCCTTCTGCAAAAACTAAATTTCGACCAATAGATAATATCATGGGTTAAACTCTGCTACACAGAAATTTACAGTACTTCTTAGATAACGGGTTTATTACCGGTTGGTTCGAGCTCTGCAGAGCTTTTAGACAAGGTTGTGGCTTATCGTGGCTTATCGTCCTCGCGGTCGAAATTCTTGCCATCCTGATTAGAAATAACAAAAAAATGTTGGCATTAAAGTAAATACGACCGAATTCAAAATAAGTCAAATCGCAGATGCTACTACCACAATACTGGGCAACATATCCCGGTACTTTCTCTACATTAGAAAGTTTCGCTGAAATGTCGGGTCTTCCTATTAATAAAAAAAACAACGCTTATCTGGCTGGAGCCTTGGAAGACAAAAGGAAGTATACTTGGATTACATTATCCCAGTCACATTTTAACATGCTAGGTGTTTCCCTATGCTATAATAGAAGTAACTGACAAAATAGAAAAAAAATGGAAAACAAATACCAAGTCTGATCCAATAGAGATCTATCATTAATAGACAAAATCCTTATAAGCAAATCCTTAGGAATATCGTTGATTTATTTGAATTATTCACTCTCGAACATAACGTTCTCCAACTCCGATTTGGAACGAGCTCAGTACGAAACGAACATGTTTCTGTGGAATTACACAAACGTCAAAGTCAAGCATAGTACCCTTATTAGTGAGTACTCCAAAGGGGGCTTAAAGACAATCGACTTTAAGTCGCAAGATAAAGCATTAAAATTGGCATGGATTCCACGAATCTTAAAAAAATAATAAATGGAGTGAAATGATGCGCTTCTATGCAGCCAGGTTTGATGGATTTAGTTATCTGCTTAGGTGTAATTTTTATGTCTGGCATATATACTGCCTTTCTAAAAAGAAATTTATAAAAAGTTTCGTGAAGTGTTTCAAACAAGCAAAGATTCAGCACAAATTCTGTGGAACAAAAAAAAACATTAATAAACAACAAAAAAATCTTTTATAAAAGCTGGTATGATAAAGGCATCCATCTTGCAAAAGGATGCAAACGGTAACTGGTTAACTGTGGAACATTTTAACTTTTAGTTAAATCCGGAATTAAAGTATAAGTTGATGTCGATGTCCGAATCGCGTTCAATAATTTGGTGTTTGAGGCAAGTCAAAATCTTTTGGACTCAGCAACACGTTGCAAAAACTTTGGGAATAAATATACACCCATCAACATTCATTTCATATTTTTGTGTTTATCTCCCTATTCTCTAATTTATGCAATAAATGTCTAAAATATGCCTAAATTGAATTAATCCAATACGAAATATGTTCACCCAGTAAAGCGCATACATGATCATAAACGGTCCACAAACAACAATATACAAATATACACGAGGCCTTTTGTGCAGCCTGTATCTATTTTTTCGCAAAAAGGGCCCTAGCCCAACATATCACAAAGAGCTGGCTTAGTCCAGCATGTGATATCAGCACGTCTTGTGTCTTTGCCATCACTGCACAGAATCAAATAAAAAGTGACCGCCAGTCGTGCAGGAAAAGGTTATTATTGACAGTTGAGTTATGCTCAATAAGACGTTCAACGCTGCTCAAACTTTGCCCACAATGTTTTTCAAACATTGCACACAATTGCTTTCAAACATTGGCCACAATTGTTTTCAAACATTCAAACATGTGCAATGTACACTTGCATTTTCATCACGTGCGGGTCACAAACAAACATTTAAAGAAAATAAATATTGGAAAGTCACTCAGATTCTCTTTAAGAGATTGAAATTCTCTTTCAATTTACTAAATAAGTAAGAGTTTGCCTACTTACTATTTGAAAAAGTCTGGGCAGGAACATTGCGACTTTCATGGCAGCAAAATAATTAACTGGAAACAAAGCCTTGTACATGCCTCTAGAAAGTAATCATTGAACCGAATCAAAAGAGGTACATTTTTTCAAAGAGACATTAAACCAGTACATTCAGTGTATTATTAAGCTTTAAAACAAATTAAACTTAATTTGAAAGAATAAGTTGTTTATTGCTTGTTTATTAATTAATATGGTTTATGTGAATTAAGCATTGTCTTTAATAAAAGTTAATTTGCATATTGTAGATGGACTAGAAAATGTTCAATTTTTGCTTTAATGATAAATAAAGTATTGCAAAAATCACTACCCAGCTATCGGTCCGTCCTCATAATCACAGCCAATGTGTTTTGTACAATACTATTGGACCATTCTTGTTGTTTCACTATCTTTTATGTTTAGCTTTTAGAGGAATTTGTAGACAAAGGACTGGTTCGTAGCATCGGTGTGTCAAATTTCAACGTAAAGCAAATCCAAAACATTCTGGACAACTGCAGAATTAAACCTGCCATAAATCAATGTGAAGTGCATGTGTACTTTCAAAATGAAAATCTCCTTGAGTACTGCACCTCACATGATATTCATACAACAGCATACGCTCCTCTGGGCCAGCCTAAGAGGTAGTCTTACTGCAATAGTATAATAACCTCTTTAGGGCCCACTAATTTTTATAAGAACTATTTTATTTCCCGTTCCTCCTGTTAGAAACAAGAATTAATGTTCTTACGCTTTTTTGTTACAAATCTTATGTTGTAATCGCTGTGTTCTGCATCTGGCTGCAAAGAAATTTCAATTATAATAAAAACATTCTCTTCCAAACTGTAGTTCAAGAATCCGATCAAAGGTAGGTTTTACCATTCATAATCACTACAGAGTCATGATATTTTGCTAAGCTTAACCAGTTGATAAAACAATTGTAAAAATATGCTCAGGTGATTAAAAAAACCTAAAAAAAAGAGATCACGTGTTGTCTTTTTTTTGCGAAGGACTTTATTTGTTACTGAAGATTGGGAATCTGTTCTAAAGAACAAAACTATGATTGAAGTGGCCAAGAAATACAATATGACCGCCGCTCAAATTGCTCTCCGCTTCCTCATCCAAAGGAATCTCATCGTCATTCCAAAAAGTGGCACACCGGAGAGAATCCTCGAAAATATCCAGGTGACGTATTTGTCTCATTTCTGTAAGTTATGGCTCCCCTTATCTTGTGAAAGAATTTCCATTACATTTCTATCAAAATGTATTGATTTGTTCAATATGTTACAATTTTAATCAAAATATAAAGTTTTCTAAAACTTTCTGAGTTTCTTATAAGTAATGAGTTTTCATCTTTAATTAAAGCACAGGTATTTCTTGACAGATATTTGATTTTGAGATAAATGACGACGACATGGCAACTCTGCGCGCTCTCAATAGAAATCTCCGTGCCTACACATTCCTTGTGTAAGTCTTTTTATATACATCATGATTAAGTATTAGGTGAAAAATTACTATACTGTTGTCGTTATAAGGGCTAAGTATAAATATAAAATTAGCAATGATATATCAGGTGAAAATTACTATACTGCTGTCGTTATGAGGGCTAAGTATACCTGTGAGATTAGCACTGATATATTCCACAACGTGTTCAAAAAAAATTTGGCATGCGGAGAAGTTTTTTATTGGTGACGTTTTTTGGCGGCAAATTTCACTTCACCAAGGTTGGAAAATTTGTTGATACTGTTCAACAGCGAATTTTGTTTATGAATGCGGGTCTTGGCCAGTAGATTGATAGCAGGTAGTAATGAGGCTTTCGCTCCGACTGCAATTTTAATAGCTCACATGTAATTGAATGAAATTGACCTGCTATTTTAAAAATATTTTGTGTACAAAATTTTATGATTTGTTATTTTAAAAAGTAAGTTGTGACGTACGGATTGATTTGACCATCCACTCACTAAAGCAATGTTTCTTTTAGTTGTGGTTTAAAATATAACTTTCATAATCAAATAACATTTATATTTTGTTTAATTTTCAGTTTCAAGAACCATAAGGACTATCCATTTTACGACAAGTTTTAAGATCGACATTAAACAGAAATTTCGACAAGAATTTATAAGTATCAAAAGCAATAGCTATAATTAGATAATATGATTAAAAACATCACTGTTATAGACTGCAATGATTTATAGGAGCACCAAATCTATCTTACAAATTCTTAACGAATATATCAGGCATACATAATTCGTGATTCTGAATCAGATTTTGATATGTTTTTGCTATTTCTGCAGATGAATATTCTCCTGGCAGATGATACATTTAGAAAATTTTTATGTAAGCAACCTCTTTCATATAAGCAATAAACACAGTGCGATTTTAGTTGTCATGTATGCTTTACTTTCATATCCTATAAAAATTATGTTGCAATGTGGTTTTTCTTCCCAATTTTGTTACGGTTACTTTAGACACCTTCTTTGTATTTACACCCGACTCAGATAATGTTGATCGGTTTGCACAGCCACATGTAGTCCCTGAACTGACTATAAACTTGGTTAAGCAACACCTAACTGACCCCAGCTTTTTGCCTATCCCCGTGCGTATAAAATTTATTGGTAAGATCATATAACTTGCAGACCATGATTTTAAGATTTAATAATACTTTCATGCTTGAAAATATCCATTTTACTAAAACGTATAAACAAGATTTGAACACTAGGCATTGTTGATCATTTACGTGCAAAAGTTACGTTTTATAATCCACATAGATCAGTGATTAATCACCTATTCGAATATATCTGTAGGCGAGAAAATGCTTCATTTCAAACAAATGTGTATTAAAAACTTACAGGAACATTACACTGCATTCAGCATAAATGTCGCATATAGTAACAAACATTCTGAAAGCATAATCGTGGCACAGCTGCCTTATTGGCAAAGCCTCAATAGCAGAAGTATTGCGTGATTCATTTGCTTAAGTAGCAAGGGCGTTAATATGGCCCCATAGGCAGCATAGTTAACGGATCTTGGTTCAGCGGTGGGAGAGTAGCTGACCCAATAACGTCATATTCTATTTATAGAAACACCTGTTTTTTTTTACTGACGGGTCGTGCGAATAGGGGTTTAGCAAAGTGATTTAAATGCACTGAAGCGTAAAATTATGTAAACACTGATTGGTGCATTAACCTTTAATTTAAGCCATATGTCAACTCGATTATAAGGCACATAATGAGGAAAATGCGTTTTAGATAAGTTGCTGGACATTGATCAGTAATTTAAATAGACCGTGTATTAGAATATTCTTCATTTATAAGTCCGATCATGAAGTGAGCACATCAAAGCTCTATATTTAACTTCAACTGACTTCAACTGATTACACACCCGGAAAACAGTTCATGGGATTTTACTGTGGAATCGCCCAGTATTTTAACTGGAAAATGGCAATGTGCATTGGGCGAAATATCATACACTTCTCATAATGAAGAACTTTATGTATTTACTGATATTTGCGAAGAAAGTTTAATAAAAGGCCAAAAACGTCCAATATTGAGAATAATTTCGAGGCCTGGAGAAGTCATGACACCCTACTTCCTTGGCATGTCTAGGGAGAATATCCAACGAATTCGAATATACATGAGAAACAATCAACTTGAAGAGCCAGCTTATGACGATGGTTCTGTAGGCTGCATACTCCTTTTAAAGCCTGTCGACGACTAATATGTGTTGAATAGTCACCCGACCTCAATGTACATAAAAAGACGCAGTGTTACCCTACGTCTTCATTTAGTAAAAGGAATTTGAACTGACAACATGTCTCAGTGTCCCGAGTGTCAACAAATTTTCTAGAAATGATGTCATGCCAAGACATTTTAAATCCAAACACAAAAATAAAATAGAACCGTCCGATATGCCATTGCCGCCGCCGCCACCGCCGCCGCCTCCGCCGCCGCCGCCATCGCCGCGGCCGCCACCGCCGCCGCCACCACTACCACCACCACCGCCGCCGCCGCAGCGGCAGCAAGATATGGAATTACTTGACGCACCGACACATATATTCCACCATCCTTGTACCATCACTTGTTCAGCACCGACAGGTGGTGGTAAAACCAGCTTAATTATGAAGCTGTTACAGCAAGCAAAGATCAGGCCAACGCCTGACAGGATTGTATTTCTCTATAAACGCTGGCAACCGTTGTATACTGAGATGCAGAAAACAATACCAAACATTGAATTTATTAAAGGAATTCCACATAAACTCGACACGGACGATTTCTTCGATACCAGAAAAAATAATATGATAATACTGAACGACTTGATGTCTACGACAGCAAACGACCCAAAATTAGTTGATCTGTTTACTGAGGGTTCATTCCATCGCAATCTTAGTGCAGTCAACCTGACACAGAATTTGTTTCCTTCTGGAAAAAAAATTCGGCTACTCAGCGCCGTAACACGCAATACATGATCATCTTTAAATAACCGATGAGTCAAGATCAAATACGCACTCTGGGTAGCTTCATGTTTCCTAGACGTCTTGATGGATTTTTACAAATCTATGGCAAAGCTACTGCATGCCCATATGGATATCTCCTTATAGATGGAAAACACACAACACCGGAATTAGAAAGGTTCAAAATAAATATTGTCTTAGCAAGTACAAATAAGCAAGAATCAAGCACAGACTACCATTTGATAACTGACAGTCAAAGTGAACACATCTCTAAAGATAACATGGAAAACATGGCTTCGTGTGACGATTGTGGCTTAATGTTTGAAAACGTACACGATTTACAAAGGCATGCAAAAAACTGGTGCCCTGAATCAGTCCCAGCAAAGAAAGCAAAACTAGAAGATAAATCAGAAGCAGAAGATGAAGACGTTGAGTCCGAAACAGATTTTACTACTGATGCATAATGGCCTGTCTTTGAAGCCTTAATGAGGTCAGTAAAAGAAGAAAGTGAAGATGACTGGAGAAAGAAAGTGGACAAATATATTGGCAAGGGCATAGAGGAGGAGGAAGCCACCGAGAAAGCCGATGAGAAAATGAAAGAGCAAGACATGAATTCATTTTTAGACATATATGGGGTTTACTGAACCAGTTGATTCAGCTACGCAGTGGGATAATCCACAACGATGTTCTAGAGGCTGTTGATGGAAACTTAGAGAGAGGATATAAAATGGCAGTTAAACTTGCAGTACGTCAATATCGGGAACAGCTAGAAGACGTATTTGATGATGAATCAGACGAAGATTCAAGTTATTCTGAAGACGAATAGTATACGTTCTATAAAAAACCTGGACAATGAATTACAGGGAAACATGACATGGCTGTTTAATATTAAACAATGTTTTATTATTTGATTTTATCGCATTTTTGTCCTATTATATCGCTAATGTACTTTTATTTGTCTATATATGTCAAATATTAATGTTGCACATATATCTGTATATATGCTTTAGATGTGAAATAAAAGATTGAAAATGCAACAGGGTGTCTTTCTTGTTATACACTATGAGGTCAATGCCCTATTTCACACAACCCACTACATCGAATCAACTTATCCTTTGCTGTAACTACCCTTTACATAATACACACAGACTACACACTCCGTTTTTTATATAAAGCGTGAATGTTAAACAGACCTATTAGTACACTGTGACATTGCAAACCATACCTCAATAGTTTTATGGGGAAGGGGGTGCGGGCTTGTCTTATGGAAGATTTATTAAGGTTAAATGCGTTTCAAAAGATCTACTTAAATGTTTTCATATCAGTGTAAACCATACACTGCGCGGGAAACGTGGGAGGGTCGGGTTACTTGGTACTAAAATAAAGGTAAAATGGGGCAAGTGAAGCTTCACTTTTTAAAATAACTAATATTTTATGTTATAAAAGTATACTTGTGTTAGGCATTTTAATAAATATCCCAGTAACCATACCAGTTTACTTGTTCTGGGGAAGCGCTTTTAATAGTGCGAATGCAATACGACCAGTTCACATCGTGTCCGAGGGGTCCGAGTCTTCCAATATACACCATTCCGTTTATCATAGTGAAATCACAAAAAACTGCCTATTTTTAAAGTCATCAGCTGGTGAATAAAATTCCTTCATAGCTCGAGTGAGGCACTTTTAAGGATACATTGATAGTGCATAGCACACACACATACAAGCCCGTTACACAACGGGGGAGACATCATTCATATAAGCGAAATGAATAGAAACACAAGGTATCAAGCTCTGTGCCACAGCCTCCTCAGAGACAGTGCAAACACTTGAAATGTATGTAAATTTCAAATAGATACTATCATTTGCGAGTGAGGCGGAGGTGGCCTCGCAAACCGTGTACTGTATGGTGAAGAAAATAACTTGGCAAGCAAGGAAATTGATTTTACACCAAATACGTGTGCAAAGAAAAACAAACCCGCTTTTATTAAAAAAGGGGGGAGGGGGTAGGGAGGGGGTTGGTGTGGGGGTGGGGGTGAGTTTGTGTACTGTATGTTGAAGAAAATAAGAAAAAAAAGACAAAAAAAAAAAAAAAAAACTAAGCATCAAGCTGTATGCCACTCTCTGTGACAATTATTTAAATGTTTTCAGTAGCTTTCATAAGGGAGTAACGCAAAAGAGAAACCCCTATCTTTTGTTAATGTACATTCCACAGTCGTCACATAAAATCATACAGAAGAGGGAGGGGGTTAAAACAGTCAATGGCTACCACTAAACATGTATAAATACATAAACACCCTTTATTCTTAACCAGTAACTATAAAAAGAAAACCCATTGGTTGCCTAGAAACATGAATAAATTCCTTCTTATACCCCTTTTCTTTTGTTAATGCACATTCCACAGTCATCAAACTTGACAGCTTCACAATAGCCTTGCGCAATGTTACAAGCTCACAGCGTTGCAAAATGTTGCAAAATTTTATGTCACGAAAAAGCCCGATATTACTACTTGCTTATAAGAACCAATGTTTTTGACCTAAATAATCGGAAAATACGTAAGGTGCATATTTTGGCATGAAGTACTAAATATATGCAAACTGTTATGATATGATCAGTATGTTAAAAAAGAAAACATGGCGCGATGATGTCCCACACGCTTTCAAGACTTGTCAAAGCTAAATAAAATGTAGTAGGTTTATTTATTATGTTTGTTATAACAGGCAGGCATAGAATCCTCTTTTGGCCCTGTGCGTAAATAAAACAGGTTTAAGATGAAATCAATGAAGCAATGAGACTCAAACGCTTTGTAAGAATTTCATTGTAAACTCTTCTATACCTATTCCCGAAACTAATACCAACGCCTGACACTTAAGACCGTAAATTAGGAATATAGGCTATTGACAGAGGTATAGAGAGAGAGTAAAAATAAGGAAAAGCTGACTTAGAACTACGTACTTTGCCATACAACACAGGCAACTCTTCCCGTGCCTCACCCTTGCACTTTCTATATTCACAGAAACGTACTCATTTCAAACACAAAACATGCGTAAGTGCAAAGGTTGTTTGGAATTATATTTTGAGCATTTTGATACAATAGAAACTTGTATCTGCGAGCATTTATAATTTACTGTTGTCTTAGTGGCTGCTCTAAAGGCAGCGTGTATGGATTATGGGGTACAGGAATAGTCTAAAAACATTTAAAAATAAGCGCAGTTGCAGTGGTCATAAGGTTATATGAAATTAATAAAAGGTTAAGTTGAAGGTCAGTTTAGTTAATCGTCGCTTTAGAAACGAAAATACACATGAAAGTTAGCTTTAACAAAACATACTTGAAATTCCACTGTGATTATGTTGTTGTATAATTTTAAAAAGGTTTTGTTAAAGCTTTTAATTATTGATTAGTGTCATATACTCTCATGTCATAACATATTTTTTGTACTTTTTCAAAACGTGGGAACCGAAGGCAGACCTTTGTGTCCGCTGCAATGCAGAGGTGGTGCACTGTCTTGACGGGGCCCAGGACAATCACCCCATTCGATGTCTGAGTGATTTGCTAACGGTGATATTATCATTATTTAAGCTAAAGACTGCGTTCTTTTGTTTGCCCGTTGCAAGGCAGAGTTTGCAGGGTACCATATTGACGTGACAGACAAGCATTTGCGCGTTGTGTTATTGTTAAAAGTGGTAGATCAGGCTTTTGTCTGTCATTACATTTTTAAGGCAAAATTTCTATCGGCGACGGTGTGCAACAAAGAGCGGCAGCCCTTTGAAGGACGAAAGATAGACAGGGGATGCCTGCTAATAGAAAATGGATGCTTATAGATAAAGATTTGTATTACATATAATGAACAAGTTGAGACTGTGAATTAAATTTACAAAGAAGGAGACAAAGATTTAGTAAGCGAACAATGCTTGACGACGCCATTCTACAGCGAAAAAAATTTAGTTAGCACTTGCAAGAACAAAATGTAATCGAGTAATTTTACATTATATTTCGCATGGCTTGGCAAAGTGTCAAGACCCCTTTCATTACTTTTAAGAAATAATTATATTTGGCAACCATATCCAGGGTTAAATGTGGCATGCTGCAAAGTTAGAAGGACATTTAAAATTATGCATAGTAACTGAAGTAAACACATCACCAATTCAAAAACATTTCATTAAACAACAACAGTGACCTTCACCAGTGAGGAACAGATTTTAACACGTTTTCGTGTGCGTAACCTTCAAATTGTTTCTCGCTTTACAAAAGGAAGATATGTCAAGATTCTACAAAATACTGCAAGCAAACTCTGCAAGCATTTCATTTTACTGGTCAAGATTAAATACAAAATTGGTTTACCATCTAACTTACTGTGAATCTTCAAAAGACCGCCTTTAACAAATTGTCAAGCACAGTAATATATTCTGCTGAAAATCAAAGTATTTGTGTTTGTGAGGTTAGCTGCCAAAAATAAAAATAATAGTAACAATGACAATAATAATAATAATAATAATAATAATAATAATAATAATAATAATAATAATAATAATAATAATAATAATAATAATAAGAAGAAGAAGAAGAAGAAGAAGGAGAAGAAGAAGAAGAAAGAGAAGAAGAAAAAAGAAGAAGGAGAAAAAGAACGAAAATAATAATAGCAGTAGTAGCAATAACAATAAATTCCCAGGATAACATACATTTTTGGAGAAACTGTTTGATATATCATAACTATTTAACTATCAATAAGATTAGACACCATTTTTAAGGCCTTCTCAGGGGTAGGTTTTAATATTAATATTAATATTAATCTGTCACTACTTCAATCCAATTTTGGCAAGCTGCTAAAATATTCATTGCCAAAAAGAAAACTATAACTTGTTTAGCCAGAGGGATAATTAAACCTCTCAACCCCCTAATAAGCTTTTGATGACGTTCCCACGAAGATCCTAGGTAGAAAAAATATATACATTTTTTGCTTAAGCCATATTTCCGCCAAAAGTAAAAGTCATTCGGCTACTTAAGTTGATTAGTTTTTACTCAAAATTTCCACGGAAGGAGGCCATATGTCTGGCGTCAGTTAATCTTTAAAAATGTTTTTTGTTACTGATATCCAGTTATATACTAAGGTACGATACCGTCACTTCAGTTTTAAGGCAGTAAGACAGTAAGATTAATGTAAGTCATCAACATTATGGAGAGTAAGGTTACTTCTGTTTTGAAATATAAGATTTTACAATAAATTTGGGGTTTTGTCAATACTCCTGCTCATTTTTGGCGAATCACCATAAAAATAACAGTAAGGTTACATCAAGACTATCTCCTTTACTTAAACTTTTAACTCAGTAAGGCTGGTTCCCTGATGACAGTTCAGATTTTTATTAAAATAACTCTTTGTGTCACTTTTTGGCGAATGATCCAAAAGTTATTGACAAATGTGTACGTGTTTCGCTCACCTTCCATCAATATTTTAAGACTTTGCATTAAAATCTTAGATAGATCTTTTTTGCCAAAATTCAGTTTCACCAATGTTTCTGCTGACTTTTGGTTATTCAAGACAACAATGTGCTAGGATTTGTTGAGATTTTAGTAAGAAATTAATTTTTGTCAATATTTTTGCCAAATTTTCTGGATGATGCAACACAGTAATGTCAGGTAAGGACAAACAACCGCTCTCTTTAACTAAACTAAAAGACAACAAGACTATTTTCGTGGAGTCAGTAAAGGTTTCACGGAAAATTTGTTTTTGGTCAACGTTAAGCCAAATTTTGACACGTTGACAAAAGAGTTATAAATAGGCAGGGGCTTATGCGCCCTACATTTTTCCTATATGTCAACACATTCAGACCAAACCCTAGGAAGAAATGCAATGTCTCAACTTAAAAACGTACATATGAACATTTTTACTATTTCACGATTTTCTATGACTGCTATAGCCGTTGCTTTTGTAGAAGTGGGGCTTAAATGATAAGAAATACAGCACTTTATACAATTCCAAGGCTACTATGCACAAGCAGAATACTATAACAAATGAATGGCCCTAGCAAAGGAAAAACTTGAAAAGTGACTATTCAAAAATTTGCTTAGTTATTATTTATAATTATCAGTTATGTTTTATTCAACAATTTTCAACCAAGATTATATTCATTTATGACTCACTGTCTCATTTGTACTAACAGATTAAAGAGGATTATAATTTAGAGAGCTTTGTTTGTTAGATTTGTTGACAGAACGACAAAAGAGAAATTTGTGTCGTCAAGTTTTTTATGTTGTTTTACTTTTTATTCTGAAGTACAATAAACACTTTTCATTTTCGTGCTTACAGACGTAAAACTTTATTCGATTGCTCACTTTAAATACGTGAAGTTTATACAGTGCCCTCAGATGGTATAATTTTGGCCTTTTGTTGTTTTTACGCCATGTTTATTTACTTCAAATTGTGCATACCCACAGTGTGGCATCAGTAAGCATGACATAATATCTACTAATCTAAGACATTGATTTAGTAATAACTTAGTTGTCATCATGCATCACGCCTCTCCTTCCACATTTTTAAACTGCAGACGCCATCTAACACATTGTGTTGGCTTATACTTTCACCTAAAACATGTAATAAAAGTCTATCGAGGTCCAATTCAAAGTTGTTGCTTTATATTATTGGTGTGTTCTATCAAATATCCAATCCATGACTTGAATAAAACTAGCATTGCAAATTTATATCCATGTGCTTATGTGCTCATGATTGAAGAAACATTACTTAACAAAGACAGAGGTGACAGAGTTTACTTGTGTCAGATTGCTATCATTTAAATCAAGTGAATGGCTTTGTATATTTTGTGCCTTTTTTAGCCTCGCTCAATTTACATTTCCAAGAGCGAAGCAAGAGGGTAGCCTAAGAGAGACAATCCCTCTTTTCAGAAATAACATTTGCAAGCGTTCACAAATGCAGAAAAAGTTAAAATGTTGCTAGTTTTTAGACCAAAAAGGAACACAAAATACAGAGGGATGGGCGTAACCTAGGATGGTGGCTACTTTGATGTCATAGCCAATGGATTGTAATGAGATACAAATGTGTCACCTGTGTGGTACACCTGGCTGGTACTCACTGACAGCAATACCTCTTGCAGCACATTAATGGTAGCGGCTTTAATGTTTGGTGTACGATCGACTTTCTTTTATTTTAAGAACTGATGCCAACCACTTGCTTCTTTCACACCGGATAGTTATAATGACTGAAAAGGCTCCGACAGTGACATTAAATAACGGGGTTGAAATCCCTCAGTTAGGTCTGGGAACACTGTATAGCTCTCCGGTAAGTCCAATAATGATACTAGAATGTAAGGTATGACTGAGGGGTCAGGCGGATCATGGAAGTCAAGCTCTATGATGGAAGATAAGGCAAAGTTTCACCTTGAAATATCAGGCTAATGAATGTGGTAAATTTTGATTCAATCTTGGTTTTAGGAAGGAAGAGTATGGAAGATTTTACTGCTTTAAAATTTCGAGTTTAATTATTATAGCACTTAGTTAGGGGAATGCCGTGGCGAAATTTATATGTGTTAAGTAATCAAAAGGGAGACTTGTCAGCGCTTCTACTTGTCTTAAACCATTCCTTAATTTTTACTGTCTAAAAAGATGATTTAGTGCAAATTTAAAGATACATTCTTAGCTATCACTAACAGTAAGCGTGATTGATATTAGGACCCCGGCACTATCCATACCTTTGGTGCAAAAATGAGCTTGTGTCTTCTTGGATACGTAGCAACTGGGATTGGAGCAATTGGAAGCGGATGAAATAGGGTAGAGGGTTAATTCCATGATGATATCACCACCTCCTGGAGTGTCACGTGTTAATCATTCTACTGAGAGAAGTTTTCTGTTTTTGGCTCTATTGGAGCTCAACGCGCTCTACTACGTTTAGTACCTTTATTTACCACCTATTGATATGCTATTGACTTTTACAATAAGTCCACATACCTCATTATCGCTGTTTCTCTGGATTCATAACAAGATGAACATAGATTTTCTTTTCTTTTTTTATGAAGTCGAGCAAACGTATATTTTTTGACAATTAAAGAGTGAATTCTACATTTGTGTGTGGATCTAGATCTTTAGATATAGAATCGCAGGGTTATAAGTCCAAGTCAGATCGATCATCACACCTGTTTCATATAGAGCTGAAAAGTGAAATGTCCAATCGCAAAGGAATCAAGTCTCACAGGCAGGGCATTTTATCATTGTTTTCAATAGCTTTGTTTTATTGTAACCATGATGATAGAGAAGTAGCTAAATAAAATTGCCAGAAGGGGAAAAATTACCTTCACCATTCAAATCAACATAACATGGTTTCTTACAATTTAATTTTTTGTACCTTAATTAACAGAAAGATGAGCAGGTGATACGCGCGGTTGAAGCGGCCATCGACTGTGGTTATCGACACATCGACTGCGCGTGGATCTATGACGATGAAAAGGCTGTTGGCCAGGGGATACGAAATAAAATAGAACAAGGCATAGTCACGCGACAGGACCTCTTTATTACTTCCAAGGTGCTTGAAGATTGTATCAATGGATTTATTGCTCCACTTACTCGTGCAATGAATTTGTCTCTCACTAACAGGCAGATGGCTGAAATCCTTTAAGAAGCATAAACAAGCACTCTTCCAAAGATCTTCTTTTGATCCTAATATTATGAATAACTTTCAGCGTTTATTTCATCGTACATTCTTTTTCAAAGTGTCTGCAAGACCTGTGGTAAGACTAATAAGTGGCCACCTGATTGTATATAATATCCTAGAGAGTGCTTGGCCTTATACCCTTTTTTCAGTGTACAGATCTCCGCTATCGGATTTACTTTCAAAACACAATGTATCTTACTACTTTGTTCCAATCTACTCACAATATATCAAGCATACTTTTTTATCTTGCAATTGTCGACAGAATCATCACCCCTTCCTTCTGTGTCCAACTACAAACATCAAGCGCTTTGTAAAATGGCCTAAATCAAAGAATCTGGTGACTCTTAAGCAACGCATTTTTGTTATATTTTATGAATTATTATCCTTTTGGACACATAAATAATAACAATAATAACAATAAAATTATCAATAATAACAATGACAAATTTAATGAATACTAATAGTAATAATGACAATAATAATATCGTATACCTGCAAGACGTGACTCAATTAGCATTTTTTACATAGAGTATCTAGACAGCTTTGGGGATTGAACGAAATTTGCTACAGAAAGTGTATTGCCATAGCTGCATTAGGATAATTTTAAAGTTATGACTTTCAAGTCCGACAAACTGTGTTTTAGTGTGAAGAAATTCTTCGCAAAACAATTCAAGTACTTTGTTGTATTCATAATCAGTTGTCTTGCCGTCACTATGATATAGCCGACGCCAGAAATGCTTTCAAAGAAAGTCTGGAGGACTTAGGCCTGACTTATATAGATTTGTTCCTGATTCATCTCCCCGTTGCTCTGGACAACTCTAAGGTAAAACAGGCAGTATAACGCTTGGTATTTTCTGAAAATGACACTCAGACATTACTAAAATTAAACAAGATGGTAAGCAAACTATAAAGAGTAAAATATCAAAAATTACAGTGAAAACACACGTCAAGTCTAAGAGTTATGTTTTTATTGTCTGCGTTTAACAAACATTCTGCAAATCCGTTGTGAAAGAAATTTGTGCTGAAATGAAACGACTTAAGATAAGACTTTAATTTCATATAACAAATACGTGTTTATATTGCTTTCTATGTAAATCGAAACAAATTCAAAGTTTTTATGCTTCGTCATGCGGCATGTTTTAATAGACATGTGTTTTTGAAAACAGTTACCAGCGGACAGCGGGCGTTTTCCTGTTGCCTGGCCTTTAAATCAGAATAACGATTACGTGGCTGTGTGGAAGGTAATTGTCTCCTGAATGATATCCTTTGAGTCCAAAGTTTCTACTTGTAATAACAATACTAACAGCAACAAAAAAGTATGGATTTGTTTGAAGAATAATGGTTATTTTATATCATTTGAAGTTTATATGTTACATCATAAATAAAAATAAAACTGACTGCAACTGACGAAGCTCTGATATAATCAGTATCAACGAGCAATGTACCTCAACATTGCAGTTCAGTCTCAGTTTTAGAATTTAATATGTGTTTAGGTTTTAGAAGAATTTGTAGACAAAGATCTGGTACGTTGTATCGGTGTGTCGAATTTTAACGCCGAACAGATCCAAAGAATTCTAGACACCTGCAGGATAAAACCTGCAATAAACCAATGCGAAGTACATCTGTACTTCCAAAATGAAGGTCTCGTAAAATATTGCGAATCACGTAATGTTCATATAACGGCATACGCTCCTCTGGGCCAGCCTCCGAGGTAAAACCCGTTGTTTAATTTCTTCCTCTCACACAACTTCGCTATCACAGTTTCCTGTAATAAATATTTCAGTCAATGATTTAAGAAAGTTTGATATAGAAGTTTTCAGTACTCATACTAATCGTTTTATCACTACTAATTACATGTAAGCGGCTGCTGAAAGGCATTTATCATTAATTGCATGAGGTTAAGTAACAGGAAATATTTAGTTTCGTCAAATTTGCTGTATAATATTATTTTAATCTATGTCTCTGCTTAAAAAATCTACTTACTAAATGTCGTTATCGTATAAGCATAAAGCAGCACACACCAGGAGATGTGTTCTGGTCTGCCGTTAAGATTTTCTTACAATAAAGAATAATGACACAGTTTCAAACTCATTATATAATAGCAACACAAGGGCATGAAAATAAGGAAAGAACAGAACAAAAACGTTTAACAAGATCGAAAGGAGTAAAGCAATGAAATTAATTTTAAGCACTCAATTAAAATTATCTATCACAATATGTACAGATACGTCATAACTGTGCACTTTTGTCTCTGTTTTCCGAACAAGTTTACTGGTTGGTGAAGACTGGAAATCGCCTCTGCAGAACGAAATCTTAGCTAAAATGGCAAAGAAATACAAGAAGACCCCAGCACAAGTCGCTCTCCGCTTTCTCACGCAAAGGAATCTCAGTGTGATTCCAAAGAGCGAGAATCCGGGAAGAATTCTCGAAAATATCCAGGTCATTGATTTGAAGCATCCCTGAATTGCTATATTTTATTTCGCTATAATCAATATTCATAGAATGTGCACTTGTCAGGGGGTATAGAGCTCATATATGGACTTTCATTTATGACGTTAATAATGTTGGCATTTAATGAACCAAATTTTATAATTTTATTGATTTGTAAATAGTTAAGTTCATGCAATATGAATAGCTCTATTTAGTTTAGCGAAGCAGGAAAATGCTTTACAGGATATATTAATTCGCTAATATCTTGTTACAGATATTTGATTTTGAAATAAGCAAAGACGACATCGAATCGCTGAGGGCCATAAATAAAAATCTGCGAGCCTATGCATTCCCCATGTATGTATTACTTATGCACATTGTGCGATTACGTTGGGTAATAAAAATTTGTAACAGAAATGTCTTTGGAATCACAACATTTCATTAAAACTTCGCATAATCCATGGACAGAACAATTACCTGATGCGTATGTGTGATTTTATTGTATGTGACTGTAACTGTTTTATTAGTGATTGAGTTTAACCACATAAAGCTTGGTTTAGCGTGGTTTAGTATAATAAGATAGATATCGGGTGGCAGTACTTCGTTATTTTGTTTTAGTAGCCAAATCCTTTGATGTGGTGACTGGGGTATTGATGTTTACAAATTGTTCTCTTTGAACATGAACTAGTCAAATAATTGCCGTAGTAATTAAAGTATATTACATAGCGACTCTTAAGAAAAATAGCCTCAGGTTGTTAAGCGTACTAAAGTCATCTTATTTTACAGGTTCAAGGATCACAAGGATTACCCATTCCATGCCAATCTTTAGCAGCTTCTGTCAGAGGATTTCTATGGGTGATGTTGTTGGCAGGACTTTTGTCTTTATAGACGACTAGCACTGAATTCCATACCGCTTCCTTGCAATTGCAATTGGATAAAATAATAACACACGATATTGCATAATCCACGCGTACAATGCCAGTATGGTTGTATGGCCTAAAGGGTTTCTTACGTTATGTTTAAGGATTTCAAATGTAAAATATGAAAGTTGATATGCTATGTTATCCATAAAAAAGACAAACGAAAAATACATATTTTCTCGATATAAATATGTAAAATAATTATAAATAATAAATCTTTTCTGAATTTTATTGAAAAACGAAGATCACACAGGTTTTGGCCTTGAACACACAACCAAGCAACATAAGTACATGTTTGCCTTTGCTCGTGAAATTAAGAAGGTACAGAAAAGACAGTGTTATGTTTCGGTAAACAGTATGATGTTGTGTAGATTTAATGACAAAGTTATTCTATGGAATGCCGTTTTAACATTTAATGCCCATTTTTGATATCAAAATACAATTAAGTATATCGATAAATGATATAGATCTCATTTATTTGTATTTCGCCATCAATAATTCAATTTTAGATGGTAAACATTTATTTTTGAGACCAATAATCAATTAACAAAATTAAAAGTTATTAAAGGAGACACACATTTATATAAAATATGACAAATCGGCAATTAAATTTTGGAAATGAGAACTTGAACTAACAACAACACAATTTTTTATCTCAAGAATTACTAGTTTTTTTTTACAGAGGAAAAATTAAAGAAAAGATTCTAGGACGAGTCTTTATTTTATTAACAGATGTGTGCTTTTTAATTTTTTTAAATAAAAATAGACTGATATTTTCTCATTACCATTTAAGTTTTGAGACCCAAAAAATCATTTGCAGTTTCAGAAAACAAAATAAATAAGTCTCATTCTGAAATAATGATATCTGAAAGAAATTTTGATATAAACAAAGGGAAATAAATTATTGAATTAAAAAAAATATATTTTGCTATCAAATACTTCATTTTTACTATCTCGAAACATCACTTTTAGATATCACTTAATCATTTTTAATATCAAAAACATTTTCTTGATCTCCCCAAATATTTATTAATATAAAGATTCAGTTTTTGAGATCAAGAATACCTTTAGAGATATCAAAATATAATTACAGATAGCAATAATTAATTATTGATATCAAAATATGCCTAATTAGTTGACGAATTCTTGAAATCAATAAAACTCTAATAAATGTGAAAGTGGATTCCGTACTTTTCTACTATATTTATGCTGAAGATAATATACCGTTCATTTTTCAGGCAGTGACTATTTTATTGGTTAGTCAGCCATTTGCTTGAGGTAACATTTCCAAAACCGTATCTTCAATCTGATCATATCTCTTTAGGCCCCTACAAACGACATTGCTTGAAGGCTCTACCCGCACATTTCATTAGGCGCTTCATTACATAACGACAAATTCCATGAACTGCCGACAACAAAAGCAATAAAATATTGAAGTCAATATGCATCAACTTCTCAAGGGTTCTTGTTGGTATCATATCTTTTCCCATGTGTGTAAGAGATCGTGGAGAACGGGTGATATCTCAAAGACAAGGCCGTTCCTGCGGAGTAGCAATTTCGGAGAGGGGGGAGATGGGGAAAAATTTCCATTCAGGTCCACCCCCCACAAAAAAACGGGGTTTCTTTCTCATGGTGGTAGGGCTAAAAAGAGGCTAATATTTCAAACTTGGACGTTTGTTGACAAAATCATGAGCATGCACCCCTCCCCTTCGTTGTGATTTTTAAACTAACAACCAAAACAAAAATGTTTGTCAATTAGTTACACAATGGCTGTTTTACGCATGTTAACAATACAAGAAAAATGACTCGTAAATTTACTTTTTCAGCGGGTGCCGTCTGGCTGAATGACGAGAATTCAAAACTAACAAGTTTTTTTCGAATGAGCTGATACAAAACAAGACGATACAAAGAACATAATTTAAGTTATATCAGTCAATGACAATGATATACCAACATATTCAAAATTTCAGTATCGATATTAGCAACAGACTGAAGTTATTGTATATTCATTCTTAAACAACTATTATTTTGCATTGATTAACTTGTTCTCGTTGATTTCTAAACAACAAGCACGAAAACTGATGCTCACAATTAGTGATGATGTTATTATGGCCAACCAAAGACTGCAATGTTGCTTGATGTTATAAATATTTGTTGTTGCAAAGCAATCGTTCCCCAATGCCTCTCATCTCTCAGTCCATTTGGTCTGCTTTTCAGTGTGTCAAGACATATAAGCACACCTTTCCATACCGCGTAAATCTAAATCCTTAACAATGAGTTGGCAAACAAGGCGTAATGAATGTGAATAATCTTCTGTCTGGTTTATTTTCCCACTTGTCAACTTCGTTAGCAGCTAGGTATAAGTTTCAAGTATCTGCCCTTTTATTTTTCTTTATTTTTTATTCTTCTCTTTTCCATCTTCGGTGATTTCCAGAAAACTCCTCCTACAGTTTTTGACAGAGATAATGGCTGGTACACGTGTAGGGGTGACAAGGTCTCGTTGAATCCGCAAAATGTTTTGACTTCAAAGGTCAAGGTTAAATTGATGTAAAAGTTGTTTTTCCATAAAATGGTTTTCAGAACTCCTAGCCTTTGAGTCAGTGGAGCTTTATATTTGGTCCACTTGGTAGACAATCATCTAGTCTCTGTATAACAGTAAATAGTTTTGACCCTTACTCAAAAGATCAAGGTCAAAATAAGGTCGAAATATTTTTCAAACCGCCAACTAATCCATCAAGGTGGCCATAAAATGTACTCATTCCCGGCTGGACATATAACTTTTCAAGGGTTCTTGTTGGTATCATATCTTTTCCCATGTGTGTAAGAGATCATAGAGATCGGGTGATATCTCAAAGACAAGGCCGTTCCTGCGGAGTAGCAATTTCAGAGAGGGGAGAGATGGGGAAAAATTTCCATTCAGCCCCCCCCCCTCCCCAAAAAACGGGGTTTCTTTCGTATGGTGGTAGGATTAAAAAGAAGCTATTTATTCAAACTTTGACGTCATGAGCATGAACCCCCCCCCCCCCTTTGTTGTGATTTTTAAACTAACAACCAAAAAAAAAATGTTTGTCAATCAGTTACACAATGGCTGTTTTATGCATGTTAACAACACAAGAAATATGACTCGTAAATTCAGCGAGTGCCATCTGGTTGAATGGAGAGAATTCAAAACACAAGAAATATGACTCGTATATTTATTTTTCAGCGGGTGCCGTCTGGCTTAATGAGGAGAATTCAAAACTAACAACTTTTAAACATGTTATATTTGGCAGCAAGTTGTTTTTGAAAGAGTTGATACAAAACAAGATGATACAAAGAGCATAATTTAAGTTATATCAGTCAATGAAAATGATATACCAACATATTCAAAATTTAAGTATCGATATTAGCAACAGACTGAAGTTATTGTATATTCATTCTTGAACAACTATTATTTTGCATTGATTAACTCGTTGTCGTTGGATTTCTATGTCACAACCACGAAAACTGATGGTGACAATCAGTGATGATGTTATTCTGGCCGATCAAAGACTGCAATGTTGTTTGATGTCATAAATATTTGTTGTTGCAGAGCGATCGTTACTCAATGTCTCTTATCTCTGCTCCATTTGGTCTGCTTTTCAGTGTGTCTAACAAGGTACATAAGCATACGTTTCCATACCGCGTAAATCTAAATGCCTTAGCAAACAATGAGTTGTTAAGCAAGACCTAATGAGTGTACATAATCTTCTGACTGGTTTATTTTCCCACTTGCCAACTTCATTCGCAGCTGGCTATAAGCTTGTATTTTTCTCCCTTTATTTTTGTTTATTTCTTTTTATTCTTCTCTGTTTTCAGTTTGGATGATTTTCAGAAAGCTCCTCCTACAGTTTTTGACAGAGGGAGATAATATTTGGCACACGAGTAGGGGTGACAAGGTCTCGGTGAATCCGCAAAATGTTTTGACTTTGCAGGTCAAGGTCAAGATCAAATTGACGTAAAAATTATTTTCCCATAAAGTGGTTTCCAAAAAACTCCTAACGTTTGAGTCAGTGGAGCTTTATATTTGGTACAGTTATAGATAATCATCAGGTCTCGGTAAAACAGTAAAATAGTTGAGACCCTTACCCAAAAGGTCAAGGTCAAACCGAACTCAGTAGAGGGTAGTCTTTAATCTTGAATTTTGACCTTGCGGGTCAAGGTCAAAGATCATGTAACCTCATGTGAAGTTAATGAAGGACCGACTTATCGAAAACGGGTAGAGGTCGGTGACCTAGATCACCTCAGTCACGGTCAGGTAAAAGAAGGCAGCTGACTTTTATCTCGAAAACGGTTAGAGATTTTGAGCTCATTTTCGGCCCTTTGGGCCTAAAAATGTTACATAAGAGGAACTTCGGTGATCTTGACCTCAATCATTGACAAGGTCAAAAAAACTGGCAGTTAAGTATTTTCTCAAAACCGCAAAGACCCTTTGGACCTAAACGGCGCTAAATAAGATGTACCTCGGTGACCTTGACGATGTGATGTTTTTCCATTTGAAACTTCACGTTTAGGGTGACATTTTTCAGGGTCTCCTAATTTTGTTTAAAAAGGGGGTATTTTTGCTCACTTGGCAGCCTTTTCAGATTGCCGTTAGAGACCTCCATATTTGTCTTTCAGGTCATTTTTTCTTGGTCTGCTGTTATTATATCACGGTTGTTAATGAAAAATATGGTTTAGCCTTGGCTATGCATTCGCTGTTTACACGGTTAGACTTTGCTTATGTAACCAGTCTTTGATCATTTCACGAACCTCTTGTCATAAAACTAGCCTGTGGTCACTGGTAATAGGATTATTCTCTAATCATCTGACTAGGTTTTTGTCCTGTGATGCATCTCTGGTTTTATTTCTCTTTGCCTGCCGAATAAGAAACTCTTCTGCAGAAGGTTAACAATTTCTTAGATGGTGGGGAGAGGGAGGGGACACCTCTGCAGCAAATGTTAATGCACACACTCAAGGAACCTCCCCCAAATCTCATCTCATCTTCACGCCTTTACGTACAATGCTACCAACTGTTCACAAAGGCTTGACACCTTGGTTAGTATCACCTATTGTCTCATTGCTCTGAGGAACATCTCTTCCTCCTTCCGTCTTCACAAGAAAATAATCGAATTGCTTATACAGTGTTTAAAATAAAAGACCACATCTATTGGAGATTGTTCTCAGATTGTTTATGGATATATTTTGGATTTCTTATTATGCGATAATATTTGTTTTATTTCTTATTTTAAAGAAACGGCTGATGGTGGAAGCCATCTTTACATGTCTTTTCTTAAGCAAAATGAAAAGGCACTAAAATCAAATAATATAACGAAATAGATCACACTCCCGGGTTTGCATCGTTCTTTATTACAGTGAATATTTGTAATAAGAGACTACATATCGCTACTATTTGCTTGATTATTATTATTCTTTTATGTAGAAAGAAGGATTATGCCTCCGCATATGCCAAACATGTACAGTAATGCATCTGGCAGGGTAATAGTTCTCACAATCTACTACACATATTTACCCGTCACCCACCTCTACTTGAAAAATGAAAATGAATTGAAAATTGTACAGAAAATCATAAGACGTAGTGGTCAGCTCTCCGTCAAGGCAATCGCACCTTTTTGGTTATCCGATAACGCAGTACACAGTGAATTTTTATGAATAACTATCCAAAAGTAGGAAAGAAAATTTGCCCGCAATTGAAACTCTCTTAACTGATGTCCTCATTTTCGAAAAGTTTAGAAGCAGCCCGTCATGGCTTCATTTTTCACTAATAGACAACATAATCATTTTGTTGTTTGGTTGTAACCCCAATTTCTATACGCAGACCATTTCCGCATGATCGACGTTTATACAAGATCAATATTTCGACTTCGATTCAAAGTTGAAGCAAATACGTTGATCACGCACAAAAAAGTGGTATTTTTTCGGACCATAAGCGATTTCCAACTTCGATTCAAAATTATATCAAAGACGTTGATTAGACGTTGATCTATGGTCACGACCAGTCACAATCTAGTTACCACTTCTATCTAGTTACCACTATTATTCCTGCCATTTGTGCTTTGTGTTCACATCATTATGTTTTGGATGTGAATATTTTCCGCTTGCAGTTCTAGTGTACAAATATCCTAATCTTTTAATATTTTATTGCGACGATTTTATAAATTTCAAAGTAAAAAAGTAAAGCAATGTCAACAACAACGCATGACAATTCACGCTCTGGTGTGATCAAAATACAGTAAAACAATGAACATTTAATTATATGGTTGTAATAGATAAAAAATTTCAAGCAATGTATATTCCACTGGCAGAGTGTTTACGCCCCACATAGTTGTTTTCCAAGATGATGCATTTATGGAACTACTCACCGTAATTCGTTAGCTTTCCTGAGTGATACAATGCAATCCAATGCATCAAAAGTAACTTGTTGATATGTTTCATCAATGTACTTGGTTTTGTTTGGTAACAGAGTATATTTGACTGATAAGTATTATCTGTGCGAGGAACCACAATCCATATGTAGCGTAACAGAACAATAGATAGTGCTGTTATCCGCTACGTCACGGAATTACAGCCTTTGAAACCCCCGAAATATTAATAAGTTACAGAAGTAGGCCTCTCACTCAAAATACAAGAGACTGTAGAGCAATATTTAACATACAGATGTAACACATTCCACAGACCATATTTTGTTCTGGATTTAGTTTCTTTAAATAGGTATAGAGAAGACGACCTAAGTCTACGAACTCGCTCGTATTTAACGATCATATAAAACAAATTACTAGGAGCATAACCATTTAAAGCATTATACACATGAACTAAAATTTTTAAAAATAATTCTTAGTTCAACAGCGAGCCAGTGCAGATCACTTAGAACAGAAGTAACATGATCATATTTATTTTTATAACTGATTAAACAACCAGACATATTTTGCAGATTTTCTAACCTGGCTCTTTGGGTTTTTGGTAAGTAATATAATAGTGAATTAAAGTAGTCCAACTTTGAGGTTATATATGCATTAACAAGTATTTCAGTTGCTTTTCAGACAGAAAATGCCAAAATTTACCAATTGCGGGTAATAAATATAGCACACTCTGACATTTAAGATCAATAATTCTTTTCTTATCTATAAATTGTCGAAAAATATACCAAGAATTTTCAAATATTCTGTAGATTTAACTGGCCACCAGCAACTACAGTAATTTCAGACGTTGTTCTCAATTGATGTGTTGAGCCGATCAAAAGAACTTCAGTTTAATAAATTGATATACATCCAGATGCAGTCCCGTATGGCTTGAAGGGCATTATCACTATAACAGATGTAGAGTTGGTTGTCACTGGCATAGAAACAAGATTGGGGTTCAGTGATATCCCCTAACGGGGCTGTGTAAAGGGCTAATAATGCTGGTTCTAAAATACTTCCTTTGGGGACGCCAAAATCAAATGATTTTGACCGGAGATCTAACCCGTCTTGACTCTGTGTTCGAGATGTAAACCTCGTGCGAAACCATTTAAGCACAGCACTTCTTACTGTGGTCGTTTTCATGATCACCTTAATGAATGAATTAAAAGTCAAAGCAACTTCCCATAGACAAGGCTTCAACTTTTTTCAACAGGACAATAAATTATAGTCTATCAGTTGCTTGCGGCCATGAATTGGATATAAGTTTTTGCTGCTGCATGCATTGTTTTTTTTTTCAAATTTTTAAACCCACATAGCTAATTCAGCATTATAACAGTCGCATCGTTGTCCTTAGAGTTAATATTTGTTATTTGTTTGAAGCCGCTCTTTCTCTTGCATGTCCTAGCTGAGAGAGTTACAAATGCCATGTAAAGGGCTTCAAATGAAAATATACGGACTTTAGTTCAAAACGAATGGTCTCAAATCACAACCAGGGCAAAACGATGCGATTACTATTATTTTAAATATATGTGAGGCACCTTAATTTGCTCAGCTTTATCGAGATCTTATCTGTAGAGTCTTTTCTCAGTCAAACGCTTCTTTTGTTAGCATTTTGACTTTTAAATGTGTTCTTTTACATATGTTTTACCTGTTGGATTACATTGTATTTTGTCACATGAAAATTAATTTTCTGAGCATTTTGTTTTTGTTTGTTTGTTTTAAGGGTCATTTGTTCTATGCAAACCTAGGCTTTTCGTTTTAAAGGCAGAAAAGTGTACATGTATAGCGGTGTTAATATACTGTAGTGCTTGGCATTGTGAAATTAATATTTCTTTCGGTGATTCTTCTAACATATTGTTGATAAATATAGGATGACTGTAAAACAGACATTCAAAGGCTTGAAAACGTTCACACGTTACCGAAATGATATGACATGAGGCGAAAAGTGACAAATTTGTATCGGCCTGGTATTTAAGTTGAATCAATTATTTAGAAGTTTAGAACATTGAACACAAGCCAAATGGAGACAACTCCACAGCAAACATGTTGTCAAAATTTCTGTAGCGAGACACATCCCTTGATTTTGGATAAAGATTTTTAATATCTTCTTAACAAGATGGAAGTTTTGGATCCTCCTTAAGCATCAATAATATTTCGGATTTGCTCTCTCATTGCAGTTTGGGTTAGGTGCTACGAAGCAGTTACGCATGAACAAAGTGCATTGTATTATGAAATAAGTCAAGTAGATGTCAGAAAGAGTTGCATTTTGTTTTTAAGAAACTACTGGGAAAATAAATTTTAGTTGATCAATGTAATGTACAAACAAAACAGTATACAAAAGGGCTTTCATTAAAAACTGAAACAGAAATAAGTTGGATGAACCAACACGAATAAGTTCAGAAAGATACAGACTGGTGAATAAAGTCCATATACATCAATAAAAAGGTCCCAAATATAAAAAAGTGTTTAGAATTTATAATCAAGAAATCAAGTTATGCAAAAACATGTTTCAGTGTATCGATGTCTCATGTCTCCATATCTCAGGTCAGTTTGCTCTCTTGACTGATTATTTTGTTTTAGTAGTGCAGGGTAAACTCGGAAAGTATACAAACAAATATTACTCTTTTATAGAGTTTAGGTTCAAGCCGTTTATGCTTTACTGTTTCTCCACAACCGGATATTAAAATGGCACAAGTGTTCGAGGCTCCAAAAGTGACTCTAAACAACGGGGTAAAAATCCCACAGCTTGGCCTAGGGACCTCGTACGGCTCTACGACCAGCACGGTAATTTATCTTTAAATTCATATCTATTTGATGGTCGCTTGTAATGAACAACTTTTTGTAAATCAAATAGAAGACGTTGTATTGCCACTTTTAATTCATTTACTGAAAGCCTAAAAAGATAATATACTCGTCACTGAAATTTACAAAACATTCAGATATGGCCCTTTATTCCAGCTCTGAGCCGTAGTTTTTATTTTAGCTAATGACCGGCGGCGTTCTAGTCGATTCTGCACCCATTTTTCCACTCCTATCACACTCGAAAAAGAAAGAAAAGTAATTAACGCTTCAGTTCAATAGTTAGACGTTAAAGTTAATGCCAACTCTTTTGAAAACATTTGATGAACTGCAAAAACACTGCAAACATAGTACTTATCCCTACAGCATAAATACAACATTGAATGTTTTATAAAATAAAATAAAAAAGCAGATAACATAATGCTTTATGAGGAAGAAATATACCAACGGTTTTGGCTCCTTTCAAACGTAAGTGCATTAAGTAGCTCAAGTAACAATAGCTTCCAGAGGCAGTGCACGGCTTGATCCCACGTTCACGGCTTGACTCCAACAGATGAAATAGTCTTTTTATTGTACACTACCTATAAGACTTTTGTACTCGCTTTTTTTGCTTCTCTGAAGCTGTGTTTAATGAATAATTTATGCAAGTGTAGGGTCAACCTATGTGAGGGATATACTGTTTTATGATTTTATTACTTTCTTAGACCCCATTTGTTTTAGATTCCCAGCTTTCGCGTAGTGAAATGTACAAAACCTATTATTGCAACATCTTCCTCAGAAATACAAGAGAATAATTGCTTAATTTCGTCCTAATACTGGTATCAGTTTTTTTTACATGTAACGTAATGTTTGCAGAAAGCATTTTAAAATCACATCTAAAATCCACCCTTGACGTTCGTGTCGTGTTTACTTTTTATTGTCGTGATTGATTGCAGTACAGTTACAATTCTCCATAAAACATTCTTTTTTACTAATAAATGCATACTGAATCGCAAAGTCTTGTCTCCTTTGCGAAGCTAAAGCTGTATATGCGCGGACATCGTGCAAGATGTTAATATAAAGTTCAATGCACAAGAAAGAAAGAGCAGTGCTATAAAGATACGTGATTGATTAAAGATGCTTCATTCATACAGGTTGGAAACATATTTTTTACAATCTCTTTCTAATTTGAAACTTAAATATAAAAAAGCTGAACACAAAATATCGTTTAACATTCTCAATTCAAAATTCATTTGATAATGCAGCCACAGGGCGTTTAAATTAAGGTATATAAGGCTCTTAATGCTCTACGAGTGTATTATTCAAGTAAACCAGTTTTAAAGAAGTGGAGAATTTGCACAGACCAAAGCCAAAATGTTTGATTGTTAAACTTAAATCCGAGCAGCTGATATCAGGTAATACAGTATTTTCCATAATAACCTGATGCAAGACCGACTTCCTCCTTGTATACATGACAACAGATATTGAGAGGTTACATCTCGGCCAGGATGTTTTTGCAGAAATGAGTTTGACTGTAATTTAATGTATAAAATTGATGAAGTTCGTTGTTAAACACACGTACACACAGAGCACTTTGTCGGATGTCTGCCTCTATTCCCCAATCAACTCATATTAATCAAATATTAACTGCTCGGACAGTTGTACCTTTTGAATATTGATAAACAGCCCCATGAAGAGGTGATACGTGCAGTGGAAGCAGCTATCGACTGTGGCTATCGGCACATCGATGGTGCGTGGATTTATGACAACGAAAAAGCTGTTGGACGAGCCATTCGAAATAAATTAGAAGAAGGTGTAGTGACGAGACAGGAGCTATTCATTACATCAAAGGTAAGAAAAATACATAAGACAGGACCTTGCATTATGCTCTATTTTGACAAAGAGCATAATATCACAACAAGCAGGGTGTGGCTGCACAACAAGATTTCTTATTTCCTTCAAAACGACAAGTAAAACGCATAGAAACGAAGGATATCAGCAAAGAGGAAACTTTGAAAGCAAAAGGGCAAGGGCAGATCACAAGGTACAAACAAAAGCAAAGCAGTGATTAACGTATATATAAAGCAATCACTGTCTTTTTACAAACTATGCACAGAACAAAACAGCCACCTTTCTGCTATTCTCACACCAAAGCAGTAACCAACACGAGATATATTTGTAACTTTTATTCCGCAAATACTGCTACTTGCTCCTGCAGCTGCTCTGACATTGCCCGTTATGTAGTTGATAAATTTTGTTAAGAATTTGTAATAATAACAGAGAATAACATATATAATTTTCAAATCTGCGAGATATTACTTTTTATTAAAACAGGCAGGTATATAGGTAACCGCTTTAGAATGGAAGAATAGCTTTTATAGTACTTTGACGATAATATTGGTTTGATAATATGCAATGGTGCGTCAAGAAATACTGTCAATTTATATTTTGTAACACGTGGGTTTTATCAAATACTTAAAACACTTTTATTTATTTTCCACCAGTTATCTTGCCGTCATTATGATGTAAATGATGCAAGACAGGCTTTAAGGGAAAGCCTAGAAGATTTGGGCCTTGATTATCTTGATCTGTATCTGATTCATCAACCAATTGCTGTGGACAACACGAAGGTACAAAGGTCCTTAATTGCAATGCTAGATTTAGACTATGTCCTCATTTCCCTACTCAAAAAGCATAAAATAGCAGTCTCATAATTTACAAGACATGTCACAGTGTTGACAAGTGTAAGTCTAGTAAGAGCTGCAAGAACAAACTTAATTGCGTCACAGTTGCATGTGCAAAATTTGTGATCTTTGACATGACATTTATCATATTTTAATTTGATAGCTATAATAACACGTGTTTTAATGTAGCCCTTGATCACTTTTAATGGACTTTTGCTTGCCTGGAATTCATGACAAATAGGATCATTTTTATTTTCTTTGACATGACATTTATCATATTTTAATTTGATAGCTATAATGACACGTGTTTTCATGTAGCCCTTGATCACTTTTAATGGATTTTTGCTTGTCTGGAATTCATGACAAATAGGATCATTTTTTTCTTGAAATCAGTTACCTGCTGACAGCAAGCGTTTCCCTGCTTCGTTTCCGTTAAACCAAAACAATGATCACCTAGCTATTTGGAAGGTAAGCGTTATGGGCTTGATATTAAAAGCTCCCGACCACTTCAGACTAAAAATTCTACAGATCAAATTTACCTCCTCATCCGAACAGCTAATCCAGTCAAAATTGTTAGATAACAAGGCAGATCAATTAGGATTAAATGTTACCTTCTGATTAAAGTTCAGAAACATCTGATGTAAATGCATTTAGCTAAACATGTCAAATCTTTAAAACTATTTAATTATACGATTGTATAGCAAATGCGGGAATACCGTTTATGAGCTAGTTTTTACAGTGACAAGATCGGTGAAGGGCAGTTTATGCACTGACTGGTGAAGCAAAGATTTTTGCGGAGGATTTTTGGTTAAGCAAAGATTTTTGAGGAACAACTGTAAGAGCTATGTGATCCTACAGTTGTTTTAGTAAAGTTGAAAAAGGACCTGAAGTTTTAAAGATATATATTGGAGATTCACTCATTTACACAGCTTCTCTGAAAAAGACTGAAACTCTCTCATAAATTGCTAAATAAATAAGGGTTTGGCTACTTATGCTCTATAAAAAAACGTCATGAATATTACGACTTTCAAGGTATCAACACAGTTTGCTGTTAATGAAGTCTTGCTAGTGCTCCAGAAAGCAATCCTTAAACCGAAGCAAAAATCACATATTTTACAAATAAACATTAAACTAGCAAACCCATGAGTGTGCTTAAGCTTTCAAACAAATGTAACCTTGATTTTAGTTTTGAAAAATAAGTTGTTGTGTAGCTTTATTAATTAGTGTGGTTGTTATAAATTAATCCTAGTGTTTAGATAAACTTAATCTGCCTGTAGTAAAAATACTAGACAATATCCAAGGCATTATGCTTTGATGAATAAGAAAGTGTGGCATAAACCCACACCTTCCGTTTTGTAATATTGTCACTTTCCGTCGATGAGTCCTCATAATCACGGCCAAAACGTTTTGCAACATAATATTACACCACTGTATTTGTTTCATTATCTTCTGTTAGCTTTTAGAGGAATTTGTAGACACAGGATTAGTACGTTGCATCGGTATGTCAAATTTCAACGTAAAACAAATCCAAAATATTCTGGACAACTGCAGAATTAAACCTGCCATACACCAATGCGAAGTGCATGTGTACTTTCAAAATGAAAGTCTCGTTGAGTACTGCACGTCACACGATATTCACACAACAGCATACACTCCCCTGGGCCAGCCTGAGAGGTAATATCACTAGTTTGATTTCTAATGGCAACCTCTTTAGGCTCACCAATTTATTGTAGTGACTATTTCAGTTCATGTTTATACAAGAAACAGGAATGTGTCGATAGGCACACATATTATGCGTTAATCGATTACTTCTGTTTCATGCTGCATACAAATTTCAGAAAAACAATCATAGCTCTTTTATTATTAATAAATATTTTAAGAATCCAATAAAAGGTTCATCTTACCATTAATCAATATTAATAAATCACGAAAAATATCATAAGAATTTTGATAAATTTCACCAATTGACAAAGCACTTGAAAGCAGTACATGATCTGCTTTGGTTTAAAATGAATTATGCTACTTATCTGAGGCAGAATGTGCATCATTTTTATAAAGGGAATAAATAAGAATACGTGGAATATTGCAAAATATGCGTCTGCTAAAATGTCATTTAAATAGTCGCGCTTGTGATGAATTCACTCACATGAGGCGTAAATAAAAAATGAAAGTCATATAAAATGGTCTTAACTTTCAAATAAATTACCAAAATTGATATCAAGCGTTGTATTTTTGTTTTTCGAAGGAGTTTATTTGTTACTGAAGATTGGGAATCTGTACTAAAGAACAAAACTTTGATTGAAATAGCTAAGAAATACAATAAGACCGCCGCCCAAATTGCTCTCCGCTTCCTCATCCAAGGGAACCTCATTGCCATCCCAAAAAGTGGCACACCGGAGAGAATCCTCGAAAATATTCAGGTCAATTGCTTTTAGCATTTCTGTAGAGTTATGGACTCCTTTCATCTTGTGAAAGAATTTCAATTGCATTTGTATTGTAATTTAAATTTTGTTCAAAATGTTACAATTTTGATCATTTTTTTTTAGTTTGTCTTACTGAATTTCATATAAATAATATGCTCTTCAACTTTAATTAACGCACAAATATTTCTTGACAGATATTTGATTTTGTACTAAGCGAAAACGACATGGCAACATTGCGCGCTCTCAATAGAAATCTCCGTGCGCACACACTCCCTATGTAAGTCTCTTTTACATACTTCATGATTAAGTATTAGGCGAAAAGTGCTATACTGTTATCGTTATTAGGGTTAAGTATACCTATAAAACTAGCAATGTTATATACCACATGTTCTAAAAGTTTTGGCAGACATAACGTAGCAGTTTGGCATATGAACGAAGTTTGTCCGTGGCACAGTTGATAATGGTCTAAAAATTTATTAATGCTATCAAACAGCGAACTTGTACATGTCTGTGATTTTTGCATGAGTGTGGGAGTGACAGCGGGTGGTAAGCGGGTCTAAAGGGCAAACTTCTTATAATAAAGATATTTTTGGAGATTGCTTGTAGAATAGTTAATGATTTGCTATCGTAAAAATTAAATTGTGATGTACGAATTGATTAGATCATCCACTAATGCAGCATTCTTTTTAGTTGTGATTTGAACTTTAACTTTCATAATCAAAAAAGATCGTTTTGCATAGCTCTCTATACTTTGTTTAATTGTCAGGTTCAAGAACCATAAGGATTATCCATTTTACGACAAGTTTTAAGATTGACCTTCAAAAGAGATTTCGCCAAGAATTTGCAAATATCAAAAGTAATAGCTATCTTTAGATAGTTTGACTTAGCAGATCACTCCTATAGACTGCAAGCATTTATAGAGATACCAAATCTGCTTTTAATTCTTAACTGACATATTAGTGATAACTGATTTGCGATTCTGCAAATTGCTAAATACGATTTTAATATATTTTAATATATTTCTGCGCATCAATACTCCTGTGATGGTTATCACAGATTGTGAAAAACATGCCACTGTAAGTACCATGTAAGCACCATATTTCTTATAAGCAATATTAAAAAGCCACGCAGTGCAGTTTTAGTTCCCATGTATGCTTTATAGTGTGTGTGTTCATATGTTGTGGAAAAAACTGTAATGTGTAATATTGGTAATGTGGTTTTTATGTGTTCATATGTTATGGAAAAAACTGCAATGTGTAATGTTGGTAATGTGGTTTTTCTTCTCAAAATTATTTAGATTATTTTTGACATGTTCATTGTTTTTTACATCCGACTCAAGAAATGCTGATTATTTTGCACAACTACATGTAGTCTCTGACCTGACTATAAGCTTGGTTAAACAACACCCCCCTTCCCACAGCTTTTTTCCCTGATCTCATGTGTATAGGTTTTAATTTTTTGCCAAGACATAATAAGCATAATTGTAGGACCATTATTTTAAGATCTCTTAACACTTTTTATGATTAAAACTCTATTGAAAAGACTACGATTGATTTGAATACAAGACGCTGTTGATTAATTAAATGTCAAAATTGATATCTTACGTTTTATAATCCATATAGATTAGTGATTTATAAAGCACCTATTTAGACATCTCTAGGCGAGAAACCTTTTTCAGTTCAAGCACATATGTATTAAAAGCTAACATATACATTTCAGTACATTCAGCGTAAATGTCGCATATAGTAATACATATTCTGAATACATTTGTGGGACATAACTGATGTCATATTGGTAAAGCCTCAGTATCAGAAGTATTGAGTAATTCACTGAATTAATTAAAACTAATTAATCGCCACATTAGACACGAAAATACAAGTGACAGTTGGCTTTAACAAAAAAAAATACACCTGAAATTTCAAAATGTTGAGAAGTGGTTTTGTTGCTCTATAAATTTACAAAGGTTTTGTTATAGCTTTAAATTAATTATTAGTCTCAGAGGCTACCATGCCACCACATGTATTTTGTCCTTATTCAGCCACCTAAAAATTCAGTACTTTAGTTTGATTTCAATATGGCAGTGATCGTTTACATTATACAAGTCCTGTATGTCACTTGGAAACACCGGAAATGTTTCTGTTTTCCACTAAAAATACCAGAAGATAGCGATGGTCACAAACGTTATAAATGGTACTCCTGATGGGTAGAAGGCATACGCATAAGTTATAAGAAGGCATAAGTGTTGTCTAAATGCCAAAGGTAACAGTATCAAGTTTAAACAACGTGGAAACAGAAAGTACGCCTTCTGCCATGAAACAGAGTCCGTTTCATGGCAGAAGTAATGCACTGACACGATGGAGGTTCGGGCACTCACAATATCCGTTGACTTGGTGTTGTCTTAATAACAACGATGGTATTATCATTATCTTCAACCTAGTGCTGTCACTGGGATTATATTTCACCGGTAAGGAACAGATTTGACGTTTTCGTGTGCTCGCCTTACAAAGTAAACATGTGTCAAGGTTCCACAAAATAATGTAAAAGTTGTGCAAGTACTTTATTTTTTGGCGAAACTTTGCAAAGACAAAATTGTCTAAAGGCTATGCCCTGCGGAATACTGATGTCAAGATTAATAACATATAAGTATGAACTTTAACCAAAATTGTAAGACAGATAGGCTATTTACCTGGTGTCAGTCAAGATTTCAATGCAAAATTAGCTTATTGCTTCCACTTTACTGTAATTCGCCAAAAAAGCTGTCTTTAGTAAACTGTCAAGGCAATGGGTCGATATCCTTATGTCAATTAAGAATAAAAAAGCTTTTTTTTGCAAGTATCTCTTTTTTGTAAGCTACTAAAATAAAAGAAGAATAGTAATAACCATAATATTAATAATAATAATAATAGCAATAACAGCAGCAATAATAATAATAATAATAATAATAATAATAATAATAATAATAGCTAGGAAGACATTTGTACCCTCTTCATTCAATCAACATTTTATATTTCATTAATTCCTAAGAGGAGGTGTTTTTAAGGAAATTTGTCTTTGGTGAATATTTTCGCTAATTTGGTGAATTGGCGAAAATAATATCCAGATGTACATTTATTCTCCTTGCCAGGAGGAGATATAATTTTTAGAGAGATGTGCTGAAATGAACGCATTAACATAAGACTATAATTGCATGTAACAAACAATTTTCATATTGATTTTTTTGTGTAATTCGAGGAAAACTCATAGTTTTTATTTCAATGCAATGCGGAATATATACACAATACTTCGCAATACGTAATACTTCGCCATACAGTATCTATTAATACATGTGTACTTGAAAACAGTTACCAGTGGACAGTGGGCGTTTTCCTGTTGTCTGGCCTTTAAATCAGAATAGCGATTACCTGCCTATATAGAAGGTGATTATCTCTTGAATGAATGAATCCAAAAGTTGTAATACCAGCAGAAAATAAAGATTTATTTGGAGAATAATGATTATTTTATATCATTTTAAGTTGTATATGTTACATAATTAATATATTTAAAAAGAAAACTAGACATAACTGACCAAGTTCCTGATATAAACAGTGCCAAAAAAGCAGCAGTGAAGTACTATCTCAGTTTTTTGAAATTCTTTGTGTTAAGGTTTCAGAAAAAATTGTAGACAAAGAACTGGTACGTTTTATCGGCGTATCAAATCCATAGAATCGTGGACAACTGCAGGAGTAAACCAATGCGAAGTAGACATATACTTCAAAAATGAAGGTTTCGTAAGTTATTGCGAATCATACGATGTTTAAATAACGGCATACGCTCCCCTCGGCCAATCTGCAAGGTAAAATCCATTTTTTATTTTCTTCCACTTACACAACGGTCCATCAGAATTTCCTGTAATAAATAGTTCAGTCGAATTTTTCTGTGTAAGCTCACGAATAACAGTACAAAAATAATATTTCCTGAAAGTATGATATGAAGCTTTCAGTACTCAAACTAATCATTTATCACTAATAATTACGTGTAAAAGGCTACTGAAAGGCATTTATCATCATTTATTTCACACACACCAGGAGTTGTAATCTATTCTCTTATTTTCAAATATGACCTTAAAATGAACAATAATAAAATTATACCATTTCAATATCATTTCAAATTCTGTATATAATAACAGCATAAGGATATGAAAATAAGGAAAGAGCAGACCAAAAATTAAACATTTCAAGAATGTCAGAAGCAGCATAGTAAATATGCAATGAGGTTTATTTCAAGCACTAATCAGTAATTATCAATCATAATACGTATAGCTTCTATAGTTACCTCATACTACAGCTAGAATTCATATACTTTTGTCTCTGTTTTTCGAACAAGTTTACTGGCTGGTGAAAACTGGAAATCGCCTCTGCAGAACGACACTTTAACTAAAATAGCAAAGAAATACAAGAAGGCCTCTGCATAATTAACTTTCCGCTTTCTCATCCAAAGGAATCTCATTGTGATTCCCAAGAGCGAGAATCCGGAGAGAATGCGCAAAAATATCCAAGTCAGGATTTGAAGCATCCCTGAAGAACTATATTTTTCTTTGCTATATTCAATCTTCAGTGAATATGACACTTGTCCGAAAAGTATGGAACTCGCTCTTAAATTTATGATATTAAAATTTCTATGTTGGCATGCAATGGACAAAATTTAATAATTTTATTAAAGTGACAATACTGAACTTAATTACATACAATATTAATCTCTATCATTAGTTTTAGCGAAATACAAAAATACTAATAAAGAATTATTAATTTCTAAGTATATCGTTACAGATATTTCATTTTGAAATAACCAAAGACGACATCGAATCTCTGTGGCAATCAATAAAAATCTGCGCGTCTACACATTTCCCATGTGTGTATTACTTATGTATATCATAAGGATACGTTGGATGACAAAAGCTAGTAACAGGGATGTCTTCGGAATAACAATATATAATTAAAACTTGACATAAACTCTTGGAATAAGTATCACCTGATGGTATGTGTGATTTTATTGCATGTGATGGTAAATTTAGTGAATGATTTTAGAGAAGTGAAGCCTGGTATAACGTTGTTTAGTTTAATAAGATAAATATCAGATGCCAGGTCTCTGGTGTTTTGTTTTTTATAAACAAGACCGTTAATATTGTGCGTATGGTACTGACGTTTGTAAATAAATTTCTTTGAAGATTAAATGGCTAAAATGGTTTCGATAGTGAGTAAAGTATAATATACAGTAACCCTTAATGAAGAAATAATCAAAGGTTGTTCAGCGTACTAAAAACTATTTTATTTTACAAATTCAAGGATTGCAAGGATTACTTATTTCATACCAAGCTTTAACAGCTTCAGTCAGGATTTCTGCAATGATGTTGTAGCCAGGACTCAATTTGCTTATTACAAATGACTAGGGCTGAATTGCATACTCCTTACTGGTAATTTACTGGTAACTACAATTGGATGAAATAATTACACAAGATAATGCGTAACCCACAATACCAATATGTTTGTGTGATCTGATGGATTTCGCACATGATGTTTTAGGATTTCAAATGTAAAATATAACAATTGTAGATAAAGAGACTGAGCAAAAGATATTCGAAAATATAGTTTGTTTGCTTTGTTACCTATCAAGGAGGTAAACGAAAAGTATACATTTTTTCATTATAAATAAGTAAAATAATTATAAATAAATAAATAAATAATTTTTAGAATTATACTGTAAGTTGCAGAATACGCAGGTATTGACCTTGACCTTGAACACAATACCAAACAACATAGTATTTTATTCTGTTTCCTTGTGCATGTGAAATTAAAAAGATACAGAAAAGACAGTGTTATGATTGAAAAATCAGCTTGATGTCATGTCGATTGAACTTTTCTACTATATTTATGCTGACGATAATATGATGTTTAGTTTTCAGACAGTGACTATGAGTTAATTAGCCATTTGAAGTAACATTTCCAAAAGCATATCCTCAATCTTATCTTATTTTTCTAGGCCTCTACAAACTGCATTGCTCAAAAACTTTGATCTCCCACATGTTATTACACATTTCATTGTATTATTCCATATTCCATCAACTGGCTGTAACAAAAACAATTAAATACGTGATAGAAATATAGACAACAAGAGGCATCGACTTCTGCCTGGCTTGTCACTTGGTATCATATGTATTGCCATATGTGTAAAAAATCATGGAGAAAGAGTGGTAACTCAAAGAAAAGGCCGTCCTTGCGGAGTAGCTGTTTCGCAGTGGGGAAAAGGCTTCTTTCGAAACTGCAATGAACGTTGGGTTAAAAGAGGGTCTTATTTCAAGCTTATATATGTCTTGACAAAATCAGGGCACACACGGCAAGCAGGCCGTGTTTTAGTGCCCTCCCACTCAACTCCAGCCTCTAACCCCCCTCCCCCCCCTCCGTGGTTGTGATTTCCAAATCAAGAAGAAAACCAAAAATGTTTCTAAAGTAGTTGCTATTTCATACAAGTCAGCTACAAGAAATCCTGCTCGTAAATTTACTTTTTCAGCAGTTGTGGCGTAAAAGCATTAATAAAAAAGAAGTTAGTAAACATACAGCACTAAGTATGAATTATCTATACCTACAATGACTGCTTTATTCGTAACACTTCTCCTCTAGTAAACAAATTTACCTTGTCTTTAATATTTTACGTTCTTGTACGGCTTTACTTGTATTTTATTGTGTGTTAGTCATATTTGTCAAAATTGACCAGCATTATTGCTTCTGTATATATCTGAAACAAAACTTAAATTTCTTATATTATTTGACCGTAGGTAAATACAGGTAAGAAATATCTTCAATTCATATAAAATGTTAGCCACAAACTATATAAATTAGGAAATGGTGTTGTTGTGGTGTGTAAAAATGGTTAAATCGTTTAAAAGAAACGATCTATTGCAATATCATGTTTAAGCAGAAATGGTAGTATAACTTGATAAGGTCTTGAAAAAATAAGCTTATTTATCACCCTATTATCACCTCAAACGCCATCTAAATATCAGCCAGATCTTTTACAGAACAGCAACTTGCAAATCCATTAAAATATATTCTGCACAAAGAAACAAGAATTTTACAAAATGTCGAATCACCAGCAGTTGATAGAAACAATAGGAAAAAGGTTGACCTGGTTTTTTAGAAAATTCCAAACACACCCGCTCGGGACATGATCATTTAAAATGGGATGGAAAATTCGCCTACTTTCTCGGTTAAGAAACCAGACGTACCAGAAAATAAAATATTTAACCTTGGAGGCTTGCTGAGGGAAATTACGCTGTTACATGAACATCACATGATGTGCAATCATCACTTAAATCCTCATTTTGTAAGTACACGTGCACTTCACACTGGTTTATGACAGGTATTATCCTCCATTTGTCTGGGAATTTTCGCATTGTTTGCCATTAAAATTCGATAAGTCGAAGCATCGAGCTAGTTATTTGATTAGAAATTCTTCTAAGGCCTAAACCAATCACACAGAAAAAAAGCAAAAGTTGTAGAATACTGAGAAACGCAGCTATCTTGGTTATCTGTAGCAACCACATAGCCAGTCTGTAGGACGTATTAGAGGTAGAAGGAGTTTAGTTTTGGTGTCAGTACTTTCGGGATTTTAACTGACACCAAGATGAAGAAGAGAGTTGTGCATCGAAATTTTACTCAAAACCATGAGTGATTTTAATTTATACCTAACGCTAATCACAGGAATATTTTTCTAGTCATGTGACTAAGGTTTGGTCCTTGAAGAGCCTTTAGTTCTGTTGCTGTACATCTGCCGAATAAGCACCTGTTAGCAAAACAGTCGCTTCGGCGAGAGGGGGAGAACAAAAATTGAAGGGACACATATGCAGCAAATGTTGACGCACACACTCCCGGAAGCTTCCCACAATCTCAACATCACACCCTCGCGCCTGCACGCACAATGCTACCAACTGTTCACCAATTCTTGACACCTTGGAAGTATTCTTACCTGTAGCAGATTGTTCCCATGTCGTTTGTGGATTTTTAAATTACTTATTAAGCGATTAAATGGGTTGTTTTATTTCTTGATGATATCTTGTTTTAAAGAAACGGACACTTTTCTTGAAAATCCTATTTTAAACAAAATAGAAATCTAATAAAAATCAAATAATATAAAGAAATAGACCAAGCTCCCGGGTTTGCATCGTTCTTTACTACAATGAATCTCTTTGTGATAAGAAAATTATTATCGTTGCTAGTTTGCTCCGTTATTTCTTCCTGTCTGATATTATTTCTTTTATTAATAAAACTAATGCATATGCAGCATGAAAACAAGGTTTGGGACCAATTCTTTGACCACAGGTAAGTATTTCTTGAGATCAACATGCGCAATTGCACATTCTCTCACCAAACATTGTTGTTGTCCAGCAGCCAACCTATTCGGCGTTTCAGCCTGTTGTATATTAGATCTTTTCGATCCGACGACCCACTGGGCAATGTGAAAGTGACCCATTTAAAGAGTGGTAACACATGATAACATACAGTCCTTGGGTCCATTCCTCTTATCGTTTGCAGTAAATGTCTCCCCGCTTCTTCTTCCCGGTGTCCTACCTATCGAAGTATTTTCAAAGTCGCCTTCAATTTTGTTTTATAAAAACAGGAATTCAGGGCTGGAATGATTTTGGAGAGCAACTTCCACTGAGCGTACAGATCATAACCTGTATCCATCACTCCACGTGTACAACACCAGCTCCGCCACGCTCAGATCCGACCCGCTTGTGTAACCTAGCCATGATGTCACACACCGTGTTCTGCTATCACGTGGCTGCGGCGGCACACAAAAGTGACCGCTGCGTTTAGAGGGAGGGCAGCTGGCCTTGTTCAAGCCAATATGAATTTACCTGAATTTATGCTGGCGGAAGATACAGCAACAGGGAGAGTCTATCTGCTCACGACGCATGCGTGAACTCTCATCGAGCACCATGCTCTCCCTGCCCCTCCCTGCCAGCACTTGTCGAAATGCATATTACGTTCCAAACACAAGTATGATCTCAAACAGATTTTAGTCATAATATAAGTTAATTTCTATTTCAGCAATGAATGTTGTTTGTGAAAGTGGTGACTACCTATGAAGGGTTTACGAGTGAATAAACACCTCGCCCTTGACCAGTAATATGGGTAAAATATGAAATGTTGACGGATGAATTAACACCACGCCACTGACAAATAGCCCCATTAGTTTACGAATGATTTAACATTGCGCCACTGATTTTTATGATGGCAATGTGAATGGGGTGGGTGCAAACATAAACGGAACATATACAACGGGTTTAACATAGAAACGAATTTATACATTCTAACTGTTTTCTGTTATAAACTATAATTGCTTTCTAAACGTTTATGCATTAAAGCATCTCCTCTTTGCAAACGATGTACAAAACAATGCTTTTTACTACATATATACACAGATTCAAACAAAGCGTACATATATATATACTGCACAAAATGTACAAATAAATAGAATATACTATCCCACCACCGCTACAATCTACGTACATTATACCCTTTCAACAGTATTCGCTTTTATCCAACTGTTCAATGTCTTTAGCCAATATAGCCACTTTACATAATATTCTTTATTTTCTCCCACCCCATTTCTTTAAGCACATTTTTTCATCTTAAACAGTTCATTGTCTTTCAAGTTTATTTTCTGGAGCTCTGTTTGGTAGAAATGGCCTGTTATAGGCTCATCATTATAGTCTTTGAGTCTATAAATAGGCACTTGTCCTCTTATGAATCGTTGTGCTATAGTGAAGACTTCTTCTGTCCATCTTGGTCGTATTCACGTATAAATTTATTCCTCAAGTGTGTAATTTGAACTTTGTCCCGCTTCCTGAATGTATATCTTGGCTGTTTTGCAGTGGGTCGTGGCTTTTTGCTGAAGTATGTGGCAAGGCGAACCTCTTCTTCTTTGTCGAGTGTGAAGTCATTCGGAGCCATACCTATTGTTCTGTGTACTGTTTTAGTATATCCATCGGAAAAAGTCTGGAGCTGGTCAATATACTTGAAGGCATTTTATAGGTAAAACTGGCGAATGTCTTTGGAATGCAAAAGAGATTTTATGGCATTGGCCCAAACTTCTGACCTTTTTCACTGCGTATTTTATTTGGTGTTCTTCCCTCCCTAAAGATAAATTTGAAAACTTTGGCCACAGACACACATATTTTATCCTTCAATGGACGTAGCCATAAATATGTGGAGAAGGTATCTATCACTAAGAATATACATTTAAAGAAACTGTTGACTTCGGAAATTTCACCATATCCATAAGATCAACTGACCAATGATCGTCTATCCCAACCATCACAATAGGAGTTAGTGTAAATTGAAGTCTATTTGGTCTCTGCTAACTGTAGGGTTCTTCTTGTTGACGATTTCCTAATTTTGTATTAGCTCTGGTCCAGTTTGCTATCTTTTTTTACAAATTGATATAGTTTTTGGTCCAGAAAAGCTAGCTGGTTTTGATGGATCAAAGTATATATCTTCGAGATATTCTTCCCACGGTGCCATTGCATTGAATGAAAACGGTCACATATGCTGTGCACCTACATATTATCTTCACTTGTAATGGAATCTGTATCACGGAAATCGTCATCTTCAAATAAGATCTTCCAGTCCTCTTCGAAAAAACATTAGCGCAGAGCCAGCTTTATGACCCGTTTGTCGCTGTATGCTTTCTTTACGTTATCGTCAATGATGGTTAAAATTTGATTGTGAATTAAACCGTTGTGCAGATGAATCCATTGATCAAATGATTCATCTGCAATGAGTTCAAATTGTCCGTCAGTCACTTAATGATCTTTAATGATATTGTTGCGGGTGTTTTCCTCCTTTTATAGTGTGCTTTGCTTAACATCTATGAGTAGGTCTTCATATGGGCGATTGGTTGCTTTGTGATACACTTGCAAAATTTGCTAAGATAGCTAGGAAACATGACGGTTCCCAGCGTCCCAATCTGATCTTGACTCATTGGCGACTTGAATATGATAATATTCTGAGTACTGCGCAGGAAATAAACTCTGTGTTAGATTGATGACGCTGCGATTGCGATGGGATGAGTTCTCGGTAAATAGATCAGCAATCTTGGAGTCGGTAGCGGTTCAAAGGCAATCTTGCATGATGACATTATTCTTTCCCAGATCAAAGAAGTCAGCACTGTCTGGGCTGTTTGGTATCCCTTACATAAATTCAATGTTTGGTATTGTTGTTAGCATTTCATCGTGCAGAGTTTGCCAGCGTTTGGAAAGTACAACGATCCTGCTAGGTCTTGGTTTGAATTTCCCTTGTTGCAATAGCTTTATAATCAAATGCGTTTTGCCACTTCCAGTGGATCCAGAACAGGTGAGCATGCATGGTTTCCGGAAGATGTGGGTTGAAGACTCTTACAATTTTAAATCCACTTGATCTAGTTCTGTTTCTTCCCTCTGTGCTCCGTCAAAAGTTTCCAATGCTCCGTGCACCGTGCCCATGTTTCGAGACAATGCATTAGGAGTACTTAGACCTTTATTGCATACACTACACAGGTGCATGTTGTCACTTTAATGTCTAAGGTCTTAATGAAGAAATCTTTTAATTCTCGCCCTTACATAGCAGTTGTATGACCTAATTTATATGACCTAGTTTAGAGTCACGTCACTTTCCATCAATAGTTTAGGAATTTGCATTAAAATTTTAGATATTTCTTTTTTGCAAAAATTGGATTTTCACCAATGTTTCTGATTGACTTTTGGCTATTCAAGACAACAATTCGCTAGCATTTGTTGAAATTTTAGTAAAAAATTGTTTTTGCCAATATTTTCGCCAATTTTTCTGGATTACGCAACAAAGAAATAGTAAGGTAAGGACCAATGACCGCTCTCTTTAACTTAACTAAAAGACAACAAGACTATTTTCGTGGAGTGAGTAAATGTTTCTGGAAAAAGTTGTTTTTGGCCAACTTTAAGCCAAATTTTAACGCGTTGACAAAAAAGTTATAAATAGGTAGGTGCTTATGCGCCCTCCGTTTTCCCAATATGTCAACACATTCAGATAAAGTTCTAGGAAGAAATGTGATGTCTGAACTTAAAACGTATATATGAACATTTTTAGGACTTCACTATTTTCTACGACTGCTATAGCCGTTGCTTCTGTAGAAGTGGGTCTTAAATGATAAGAAATATAGCACTTTACACAAATTCGTTGTTTAAGTCTACTTTGCATAAACACAACACTATAACCAAATGAAATGACCCTAGCAAAGAAAAAACTTGAAAAGTGATTATTCAAAAATTTCACTGGAATGTTGCTTAGTTATTTTTTTTCAATTATCAGTTATGTTTTATTCAACAATTCTCAACCAAGATTGTATTCATTTATGACTAACTATCTCATTTGGGCTAACAGAAGAAAGAGGATTATATTTTAGAGAGTTTTGTTTGTTAGATTTGCTGACAGAACGACAAAAGAGAAATTCGTGTCGTAACGTTTTTTATATTGGTTAGTTTTTATATTCTGAAGTACTATAAACTCTTTTCATTTTCGTGCTTACAGACGTAAAATTATATTCCATTGCTCATGTCAAATACGTGAAATTTATACAATGCCCTCGGATTGTATCATTTTGGCTTTTGGTTGTTTTTATGCCATGTTTATTGACCTCAAATTGTGCATACACAAAGTGTGACATCAGTAAGTATGACATAATATCTACCAAACTAAGACATAGATTTTGTGCTAACTAAGTTGTTATTATGCATTACGCCTCTTCTGCCACACTTTTAAACTGCAGACGTCATCTAACACATTGAATGCAAATTGTGTTGGCTTAATGCTTTCACTTAAAACATGTAATAAAAGTCTATCGAGGCCAAAGTAAAAGTTGTTACTTTATATTATTGATGTGTTCTATCAATTATCCAATCCATGACTTGAATAAAACTATCATTGCAAATTTATGACCATGTGCTCATGATTGAAGAAACATTGCTTAGCAAAGACAGAGGTGAAAGGGTTTACTTGTCTTAGATTGCTATCATTTAATTCAAGTGCATGGCTTTGTATATTTTGTGTCTTTTTTTAGCCTCGCTCAATTCACTTTTCCAAGAGCGAAGCAAGATGGTAGCCTGAGAGAGAGAGAGACGACCCCTCTTTTCTAAAATAATATTTGTAAGCCTTCACAAATGCAGAAAAAGTTAAAATATTACTAGTTTGTAAGCCAAAGGGGAACACAAAATACAGAGGGATGGACGTAGCCTAGGGTGGTGTCTACTTTGATGTCATAGCCAATGGATCGTAGTGAGATACAAATGTGTCACCTGTGTGGTACATCTGGCTGGTACTCACTGACAGCAATAACTGTTGCAGCACATTAATAATAGCGGGCCTCTCCTTGTCTCTCGTTTGGTGTACGATCGACTTTCTTTTATTTTAAGAACTAATGCCAACCACTTGCTTCTTTCACACCGGATAGTTATAATGACTGAAAAGACTCTGACAGTGACATTAAATAACGGGGTTGAAATCCCTCAGTTAGGTCTGGGAACACTGCATAGCTCTCCGGTAAGTCCAATAATGATTCTAGAATGTAAGGGATGACTGAGGGGTCAGGCGGATCATGGAAGTCAAGCTCTATGTTGGAAGATAAGGCAAAGTTTCGCCTTGAAATATCAAACTAATGAATGTGGTAAATTTTGATTCAATCTTGGTTTTAGGAAGGAAGAGTATGAGAGATTTTACTGCTTTAAAATTGCAAATCTCGTAATCAGAAAGGAAGACTTGCCAGCGCTTCTACTTCTCTTAAACCATTCTTTAATTGTTACTGCCTAAAATCATGATTTAGTGCAAATTTAAAGATAATATATTCTTAGCTATCACTAACAGTAAGCGTGATTGATTTTAGGACCCCACCACTATCCATACCTTCGGTATAAAAATGAGCTTGTGTCTTCTTGGATACATAGCAACTGGGGTTGGATGAAATAGGGTATAGGGTTAATTCCCTGATGATTTCACCACCTGCTGGAGTGTCACGTGTTAATCGTTCTACTGAGAGAAGTTTCCTGATTTTGGGGTCTATTGGAGCTCAACGCATTGACCGCTCTACTACGTTTAGTACCTTCATTTACCACCTACTGTTATGCTATTGACCTTTACAATAAGTCCACATACCTCATTATCACTATTTCTCTGGATTCATAACAAGTTGAACATAGATTTTATTTTCATTTTTATGAAGTCGAGCAAACTTATATTTTTTTGAAAATTAAAGACTGAATTCTACATTTGTGTGTGGATCTAGATCTTCAGATGTAAACAATCGCAGGGTTATAACCACGCATTCAAAGTCCAAGTTAGATCTATCATCACAACTGTTTCATATAGAGCTGAAAAGTGAAATGTCCATTCACAAAAGAATCAAGTCTCACAGGCAGGACATTTTATCATTATTCCCAATAGCTTCGTTTTATTGTAATCATGATGATACAAAAGTAGCTAAATAAAATTGCAAGAAGGGGAAAATTACCTTTACCGTTCAAATCAACATAACATGGTTTCTCACAATTTAATTTTTTGTACCTTAATTAACAGAAAGATGAGCAGGTGATACGCGCGGTTGAAGCTGCCATCGACTGTGGTTATCGGCACATCGACTGTGCGTGGATCTATGACAATGAAAAGGCTGTTGGCCAGGCGATACGAAATAAAATAGAACAAGGCGTAGTCACGCGACAGGACCTCTTTATTTCTTTCAAGGTGCTTGAAGAGCAACTCGTGCAATAAATTTATCTCTCACAAACAGGCAGATGGCTGAAATTCTTTAAGAAGCATTAATAACCACTCTTTCAAAAAACCTTCTTTTGATCCTAATATTACGAATAACTTTCAGCCTTTATTTAATCTTACATTCTTTTTCAAAGTGTTTGCAAAACCTGTGGCAAGACTAATAATTGGCCACCTGATTGTACATAATCTCCTAGAGAGTGCTTGGTCTCATCCCCTTTTTCAGTGTGCATTTCTCCGCTATCGAATTTACTTTCAAAACACAATGTATCGTACTACTTTGTTCCAATCTACCCACAATACATCAAGCATACTTTTTTATCTTGTAATTATCGAGAAAATCATCACCCCTTCCTTCTGTGTCTAGCTACAAACATCGAACGCTTTGTAAACCGGCCTAAATCAAAATTAGAGAATTATCTGCACGTTACATCTGGTGACTCTTAAGCAATCCATCATTGTTAAATTTTACAAATTATTATCCTTTTGGACATAATAACAAAAATATAATAACAACAATAAAATTATCAATGATAACAATGGCAAATTTAATGAATACTAATAGTTATAATGACAATAATAAGATCGTATACCTGCAAGACGTGACTCAATTAACATTTATTACATAGAGTATCTAGACAGCTTTGGGGAGTGAACGAAATTTGCTACAGAAAGTGTATTACCATAGCTGCATTAGCATAATTGTAGAGTTATGACTTTCAAGTCCGACAAACTGTATTTAGTGTGAAGAAAATTCCTCGCAAAACAATTCAAGTACTTTGTTGTATTCATAATCAGTTGTCTTGCCGTCACTATGACATTTCAGACGCCAGAAAAGCTTTTAAAGAAAGTCTGGAGGACTTAGGCCTGACTTATATAGATTTGTTCCTGATTCATCTCCCAGTTGCTCTGGACAACTCTAACGTAAGACAGGCAGCATAACGCTTGGTATTTTCTGAAAAATACACTCAGACATTACTGAAATTAAACAAGATAGTAAGCAAAGCTATAAAGAGTAAAATATCAAAAATTACAGTGAAAACACACGTCATTTCTAAGAGTTATGTTTTTATTTAGGATTAAACTGTCTGCGTTTAACAAACATTCTGTAAATCCGTTGTGAAAAAAAAATTGTGCTGAAATGAAACGCCTTAAGATAAGACTTTAATTTCATATAAGAAACACGTGTTTACATTGCTTTCTATATAATTCGAAACAAATTCAAAGTTTTTATTCTTCGTCATGCGGCATGTTTCAATAGACATGTGTTTTTGAAAACAGCTACCAGCGGACAGCGGGCGTTTTCCTGTTGCCTGGCCTTTAAATCAGAGTAACGATTACGTGGCTGTGTGGAAGGTAATTGTCTCCTGAATGATATCCGTTGAGTCCAAATACTCAATACTCAATACTAACAGTAACACAAAAGTATGGATTTGTTTGAAGAATAATGGTTACTTTATATCATTTAAAGTTGTATATGTTACATCATAAATAATATTAAAACTGACGGCAACTGAAGAAGCTCCTGATATAATCAGTATCAACGAGCAATGTACCTCAACACTGCAGTTCAGTCTCAGTTTTAGAATTTAATATGTGTTTAAGTTTTAGAAGAATTTGTAGACAAAGATCTGGTACGTTTTATCGGTGTGTCGAATTTTAACGCCGAACAGATCCAAAGAATCCTAGACAACTGCAGGATAAAACCTGCAATAAACCAATGTGAAGTGCACATTTACTTTCCAAATGAAGGTCTCGTAAAATATTGCGAATCGCGTAATGTTAATATAACGGCATACGCTTCTCTGGGCCAGCCTCCGAGGTAAAACCCGTTGTTTAATTTCTTCCTCTCACACAACTTCGCTATAGCAGTTGATATAAAAGTTTTCAGTACTCATACTAATCGTTTTATTACTACTAATTACATGTAAATGGCTGCTGAAAGGCATTGATCATTATTTGCATGAGGTTAAGTAACAGGAAATATTTAATTTAGTCAAATTTGCTGTATAATATTATTTCAATCTATGCCTCTGCTTAAAAATTCTACTTACTAAATGTCGTCGTCGTATAAGCATAAAGCAGCACACACCAGGAGATGTTTTCTGCTCTGCCGCTAAGAGTAATGATACAGTTTCAAATTCTTTATATAATAGCAACACAAGGGCATAAAAATAAGGAAAGAACAGAACAAAAACGTTTAATAAGATCGAAAGGAGTAAAGCAATGAATTTAATTTTAAGCACTAAATTAAAATTATCAATCATAATATGTACAGATACGTCATAATTGTGCACTTTTGTCATTGTTTCCCGAAGAAGTTTATTGGTTGGTGAAGACTGGAAATCGCCTCTGCAGAACGAAATCGTAGTTGAAATGGCAAAGAAATACAAGAAGACCCCAGCACAAGTCGCTCTCCGCTTTCTCACGCAAAGGAATCTCAGTGTGATTCCAAAGAGCGAGAATGCGGGAAGAATTCTCGAAAATATCCAGGTCATTGAATTGAAGTATCCCTGAATTGCTATATTTTATTTCGCTATAATCAATATTCAGAGAATGTGCACTTGTCAGGAGGTATTGAGCTCATATATGGACTTCCATTTATGACGTTAATAATGTTGGCATTTAATGAATAAAATTTTATAATTTTATTGATCTGTAAATAGTTAATTTCATGCAATATGAATAGCTCTATTTAGTTTAGCGAAGCAGGAAAATGCTTTACAGGATATATTAATTCGCTAATATCTTGTTACAGATATTTGATTTTGAAATAAGCAAAGACGACATCGAATCGCCGCGGTCCATCAATAAAATTCTGCGAGCTTATGCATTCCCCATGTATGTATTACTTATGCACATTGTAAGATTACGTTGGGTGACAAAAATTAGTAACAGAAAAATCACAACATTTCATTAAAACTTAGCGTAATCCATGAACAGAACAATTGCCTGATTCGTATGTGTGATTTTATTGTATGTGTTTTTTAGCGTGGTTTAGTATACTAAGATAGATATCAGGTGGCAGTACTTCGGTATTTTGTTTCAGTAGCCAAGTCCGATGATGTTGTGCCTAGGTTATTGATGTTTACAAATGGTTTTCTTTGAAGACGATCTAGTCAAATGATTTCTTAGTAATTAAAGTATATTATATAGCGACTGTTAAGAAAAATAGCCTCAGGTTTTGTTAAGCATACTAAAGTCATCTTATTTTACAGGTTCAAGGATCACAAGGATTACCCATTCCATGCCAATTTTTAGCCGCTTCAGTCAGAGGATATCTACGGGTGATGTTGTTGACAGGACTTTTGTTTTTATAGACGACTAGCACTGAATTCCATACCCCTTCCTTGCAATTGCAATTGGATGAAATAACAACACACGATATGGCATAATCCACGCGTACAATGCCAGTATGGTTGTCTGGCCTAAAGGATTTCGTACGTTATGTTTAAGGATTTCAAATGTAAAATATAAAAGTTGTTTTTTAAAGAGACTGAGCAAAAGATATGCTGTGTTATCCATAAAAAAGACAAACGAAAAATACATACTTTTTTTCGATATAAATATGCAAAAATAATTATAAATAATAAATATTTTCTGAATTTTATTGTAAAACGCAGATCTCACAGAGTTTGGCCTTGAACACACAAACAAGCAACATAAGTGTATGTTTGCCTTTGCTCGTGAAATTAAGAAGGTGCACAAAAGACAGTGTCATGTTTCGGGAAACAGTATGATGTTGTGTAAATTTAAAGGCAGAGTTATTCTATGGAATACCGTTTTAACATTTAATGCCCATTTTTGATATCAAAATATAATTAAGTATATCAATAAATCATGTAGATCTCATTAATTTATATTTCGCCATCAATAATTGAATTTTAGATGGCAAACATTTATTTTTGAGACCAATATTCAATTAACAAAATTAAAAGTTCTTAAAGCAGACACACATTTATATAAAATATGACAAATCGGCAATAAAATTTTGGAAATGAGAACTTGAATTATTGAAATCACTAACAATAACACAATTTTTGATCTCAAGAATTACTTGTTTTTTGCAGAGTAAAAATTAAAAAAATGATTCTGTATACTGGGATCAGTCTTTATTTTATTAACAGATGCGTGCTTTTTATTTTTTAAATAAAAATAGACTGATATTTTCACATTACTATTTAAGTTTTGAGACCCAAAAATATTTGGTAGTTTCAGAAACAAAATAAATAAGTCTCATTCTGAAATAATGATATCTGAAATAAATTTTGATATAAACAAAGGGAAATAAATTATTGATAAATATTTTCTTGATATCCCCAAATATTTACTGATATAAAGAGTTAGTTTTTGAGATCAAGAACACCTTTAGAGATATCAAAATATAATTACAGATAGCAATAATTAGTTCTTGATATCAAAATATGGTTAATTTGTTGATGAATTCTTGAAATCAATAAAACTCTAATAAATGTGAAAGTGGATTCCGTACTTTTCTACTATATTTATACTGAAGATAATATACCGTTCATTTTTCAGGCAGTGACTATTTTATTGGTTAGTTAGCCATTTGCTTGAGGTAACATTTCAGAAACCGTATCTTCAATCTGATCATATCTCTGTAGGCCCCTACAAACGACATTGCTTAAAAGCTATACCCGCACTTTTCATTAGGCGTTTCATTGCATAATGACAAATTCCATGAACTGCCTGTAACAAAAACAATAAAATGTTGAAGTCAAGATGCATCAACTTCTCAAGGGCTCTTGTTGATATCATATCTTTTCCCATGTGTGAAAGAGATCGTGGAGAACGGTTGATATCTCAAAGACAAGGCCGTTCCTGCGGAGTAGCAATTTCGGAGAGGGGAGAGATGGGGAAAAATTTCCATTCAAATCCCCACAAAAAAGGGGTTTCTTTCATATGGCGGTAGGGTTAAAAAGAGGCTATTATTTCAAACTTGGACGTCTGTTGACAAAGTCATGAGCATGCACCCCTCCCCTTCGTTGTGATTTTTAAACTAACAACCAAAACAGAAGTGTTTGTCAATTAGTTACACAATAGCTGTTTTATGCATGTTAACAACACAAGAAATATGACTCGTAAATTTAATTTTTCAATGGGTGCCGTCTGGTTGAATGGAGAGAATTCAAAATTAACAACTTTTAAACATGTTATATGTGGCAGTAAGTTTTTCTTGAAAGAGTTGATACAAAACAAGATGATACAAAGAACATAATTTAAGTTATATCAGTCAATGACAATGATATACCAACATATTCAAAATTTCAGTATCGATATTAGCAACATACTGAAGTTATTGTATATTCATTCTTAAACAACTATTATTTTGCATTGATTAACTTGTTCTCGTTGATTTTCTAAACAACAAGCACGAAAACTGATGCTCACAATTAGTGATGATGTTATTATGGCCGATCAAAGACTGCAATGTTGCTTGATGTTATAAACATTTGTTGTTGCAAAGCAATCGTTCCCCAATGTCTCTTATCTCTCAGTCCATTTGGTCTGCTTTTCAGTGTGTCAAGACATATTAGCACACCTTTCCATACCGCGTAAATCTAAATCCTTAACAATGAGTTGACAAACAAGGCGTAATGAATGTGAATAATTTTCTGACTGGTTTATTTTCCCACTTGCCAACTTCGTTTGCAGCTGGGTATAAGTTTGTAGTTTCTGCCCTTTTATTTTTCTTTATTTTTTATTCTTCTCTTTTTCACTTTGGCTGATTTCCAGAAAACTCCTTCTACAGTTTTTGATAGAGGGAGATAATGTCTGGTACACGTGTATGGGTGACAAGGTCTCGGTGAATCCGCAAAATGTTTTGACTTCAAAGGTCAAGGTCAAATTGATGTAAAAGTTATTTTTCCATAAAATGGTTTTCAAAACTCCTAGCCTTTGAGTCAGCGGAGCTTTATATTTGGTACACTTGGTAGACAATTATCAAGTCTCGGTATAACAGTAAATAGTTTTGACTCTTACTCAAAAGATCAAGATCAAAGTAAGGTCGAAATATTTTTCAAATCGCCAACCAATCCATCAAGATGGCCGTAAAATGTACTCATTCCCGGCTGGACATATAAAACGAACTCAGTAGAGGATAGTCCTTCATCTTGAAGACTGGCCTTGAAGGTCAAGGTCAAAGGTCACGTAACCTCATGTGCCGGAAGTTGGCTATTTTCTTGAAAACGGTTAGAGATTTTGAGTTCATTTTCGACCCTTTGTATCTAAATAACGCTACGTAAGAGGTACTTCAGTGACTACACTTCGGGTCTAAGCACTTCGGGCCTAAATGTTACTTAAAAGGTACCTCGGTGACCTTGATCTTCTCTGACACGGTCATTGTCAAGAACCAAAAGTTGACTGTTATCTCGAAAACACTTAGAGCTCATTTTCGACCCTTTGGACCGAAACATAGCTAAATAAGATGTACCTCGGTGACCTCGACGATGAGATTTTTTTTCATTTGAAACTTCACGTTTAGGGTGACATTTTTCAGGGTGTCCCAATTTTGTTACAAAAGGGGTATTTTTGCTCAGTTGGAAGCCTTTTCAGACTGGTGTTAGAAAACTCCGTATTTGTCTATCAGTTCATTTTTTTCTTGGTCTACTGTTTTTAAGGACGAAATATTGCTTATATATTCTGCATTGCGATGAGATAAAAACTATGAGTTTGCTTCGAATTACACAGAAAATCAATATGAAAATGTGTTTGTACATGTAATTAAAGTCTTATCTTAATGCGTTCATTTCAGCACATCTCTCTAAAAGTTATATCTCCTCCTGGCAAGGAGAATAAATGTACATCTAGATGTTATTTTCGTCAATCAGCAAATTAGCGAAAACATTCACCAAAAACAGATTTCCTTAAAAAATGAACACCTCCTCTTAGGAATTAATGAAATATAATAAAATGTTAATTGAATGCAGGGGGTACAAATGTCTTCCTAGCTATTATTATTATTATTATTATTATTATTATTATTATTATTATTATTATTATTATTATTATTATTAATAATAATAATAATAATATTATGGTTATTACTATTCTCCTTTTATTTTTAGTAGCTTAAAAAAAGAAATACTTGTTAAAAAAGCTTTTTTTATTGTTAATTGACATAAGGATATCGACCCATTGTCTTGACAGTTTATTAAAGACAACTTTTTGGCGAAGTACAGTAAAATGGAGGCAATAAGCTAATTTTGCATTGAAATCTTGACTGACACCAGGTAAATAGCCTATCTGTCTTATCATTTTGGTTAAAGGTCATACTTATACGTTAATAATCTTGACACCAGTATTCCGCTGGGACAATAATACCATCGTTGGTATTAAGACAACACCCAGTCAACGGATATTGTAAGTGCCCGAACCTCCATCATGTCAGTGCATTACCTCTGCCATGAAACGGACTCAAGGCGCACCTTCTGTTTCCACGTTGTTTAAACTTGGGAAATAATACTGTTACCTTCGGCGTTTAGACAACACTTATGCCTTCTTATGCCTTATGCGTATGCCTCCTATCCGTCAGAAGTACCATCTATCATGTTTGTGACCATCGCTCTCTTCTGGTTTTTTTAGTGGAAAACAGAAACATTTCCGGTGTTTCCAAGTGACATACAAGACTTGTATAACGTAAACGATCACTGCCATATTGAAATAAAAGTAACGTTTTGATTTTTTAGGTGGCTGAATAAGGACAAAATACACGTGTGTGGCATGGTAGCCTCTGATACTAATCTTAATTTAAAGATTTAACAAAACCTTTGTAAATTTATAGAGCAACAAAACCACTTTAAAATGTCAACTTTGTGGAATTTCAGGTGTATTTTTTGTTAAAGCCAACTGTCACTTGTATTAAAGTGGTGATTAGCTAGTTTCATATAACCTTATGACCAGTGCCTTGGAGCTTATTTTTCAATGGTTTGTAATCGAGTGCTGTATACATACAGGACGTAGAAACGTAGCCTGTAATCGATATGTACTGCCTGTACAGCAGACAATTATAAACAGCAAGTCATAAAAGCTCCCAGATACGAGTTGTATTTGTAGCAAAATGCTCATAAGATAATTCCAAGCAACTTTTGCTCCTAACATGTTTTAGTGCTTGAAATGGTCACTTGACCTAAATGATTTGCTTGTTTCTGTTCTATAAACGTAAAAAGTGTCCAGTTGTAGCACAGCATGATTTTCTGTATTTTATGGCAATGTACGTACCTTCAAGTCATCTTCTCCTTATTTTCTCTCTCTCTCTCTCTCTCTCTCTCTCTCTCTCTCTCTCTCTCTCTCTCTCTCTCTCTCTCTCTCTCTCTCTATGCCTCTGTCAATATCCTTTGTAGCACCTGATACAAAAAATTTACACCTTAGCGTTTCGCCTTGTTTCGATTTTCCATTCAAAAACATTAGTTTTAATTAGTTCAGTGAATTAAGCAATACTTCTGCTACTGAGGCTTTACCAATACAATATCAGTTATGTCCCACTAATGCATTCAGAATATGTATTACTATATGCGAAATTTATGCTGAATGTAGTGACATGTAAATGTTAGTTTTTAATACATATGTGCTTGAACTGCAAAAGTTTCTCGCCTAGAGATGTCAAAATGGGTGCTTTATAAATCACTGATCTACATGGAATATAAAACGTAATATATCAATTTTGGCATTTTTATAATCAACATCGCCTTGTATTCAAATCATGTATAGTTTTTCAGTAGAGTGGCTACTTTCAGTCATAAAAATTGTAATTAGATCTTAAAATAATGGTCCTAAAGTTATACTTATTATGTCTTGGCAAAAAATTAAAACTTATACACATGTGATCAGTCAAAAAGCTCTCGGGAGTGGGGTGTTGTTTAACCAAGCGTACAGTCAGGTCAGAGACTACATGTAGTGGTGCAAAATAATCAACATTGCTTGAGTCGAATGTAAAAAAAGCAATGAACATGTCAAAAATAATCTGAATAATTTTGAGAAGAAAAACTCACTTACCAAACCACATTACAGTTTTATTTCCATAACATATGAACACATAAACTATAAAGCATACGCCAGAAATGAGTGGCTTTTCAATATTGCTTATAAGAAAGATGTTCTTACAGTGGAATGTTTTTCACAATCTATGATAACCATCACGAGAGTATTGATGTGCAGAAATGAAACAAATATATTAAAATCTGATTTAGCAATTTACAGAATCGCAAATTAGTTACCACTAATATGTCAGATAAGAATTAAAAACAGATTTGGTATCTCTATAAATGCTTGTAGTCTATAAGAGTGATCTGCTAAGTAAACTATCTAAAGATAGCTATTACTTTTGATATTTGCAAATTCTTGGCGAAATATCTTTTGAAGGTCAATCTTAAAACTTGTCGTGAAATGGATAATCCTTATGGTTCTTGAACCTGACAATTAAGCAAATTATAGAGAGCTGTGCAAAACGATGTTATTTGATTATGAAAGTTAGATTTCAAGTCACAACAAAAAAGAACTTTGCATAAGTGGATGATCAAGTCAACTGGTATTATTCATAATTTATTTTTTACGATAGCAAATTATTAACTCTTGTACATACAATCTCCAAAAATGCTTTATTGTAAGGAATTTACTCTTTAGACCCGCTTACCACCCGATATCACTCCCACACTCATGCAAAAATCACAGATATGTGCAAGTCCGCTGTTAGAGAGCATTAATTAATTTTTAGACCTTTATCAATTGTGTCACGGACAAACTTCATTCATATACCAAACTGCTACGTTATGTCTGCCAAAATGTTTAGAACATGTTGTGGAATATAACATTGCTAATTTTATAGGGACACTTAACCCTAATATAAATAACGGTATAGCACTTAATACTTAATCATGAAGTATGTAAAAGAGACTTACATAGGGAGTGTGTACGCACGGAGATTTCTATTGAGAGCACGCAAAGTTGCCATGTCGTTGTCGCTTATCACAAAATCAAATATCTGTCAATAAATATTTGTGCGTTAATTAAAGTTGAAGAGCATATCACTTAGATGAAATTCAGTAAGACAAGTGAAAAAATATTTGATTAAAATTGTAACATTTTGAACAAAATTTAAATTACAAAACAAATGCAATTAAAATTCTTTCACAAGATGAAAGGAGTCCATAACTACAGAAATGCTATAAGAAATTGACCTAAATGTTTTTGCGAATTCTCTCCTGTGTGCCACTTTTTGGAATGACAATGAGGTTCCTTTGGATGAGGAAGCGGAGAGCAATTTGAGCGGCGGTCTTATTGTATTTCTTGCCTATTTCAATCAAAGTTTTGTTCTTTAGTACAGATTCCCAATTTTCAGTAACAAATAAACTCCTTCAAAAAACAAAAAGGCAACGCTCGATATCAATTTTGGTAATTAATCTGAAAGCTAAAACCATTTTATGTGACTTTCATTTTTATATACGCCTAATGCGAGTGAATTCACCACAAGCATGACTATTTAAATGACATTTTAGCAGACGCATATTTTGCAATATTTCATGTATTCTTATTTATTCCCTTTATAAAAATGATGCACATTCTGCCTCATATAAGTGGCATAATTCATTTTAAACAAAAGCGGATCATGTACTGCTTTTAAGTACTTTGTCAATTGGTGAGATTTATCAAAATTCTTATGATTTTTCGTGATCTATTAATGTTTAATAATGGTAAAATCAACCTTTGATCGGATTCTTTAAATATTTATTAATATTAAAGAGCTATGATTGCTTTTCGGAAATTTGCATGCAGCATGAAACAGAAGTCAAAGATTAACGCATAATATGTGTGCCTATCGACATATTTCTGTTTCTTGTATGAACATGAATTGAAATAGTGAATACAATAAATTGGGGGAGCCTAAATAGGTTGCTATTAGAAATCAGATTAGTGATATTACCTCTTAGGCTGGCCCAGGGGAGTGTATGCTGTTGTGTGAATATCGTGTGACGCGCAGTACTCAACGAGACTTTCATTTTGAAAGTACACATGCACTTCGCATTGGTGTATGGCAGGTTTAATTCTGCAGATGTCCAGCATATTTTGGATTTGTTTTACGTTGAAATTTGACACACCGATGCAACGTACTAATCCTGTGTCTACAAATTCCTCTAAAAGCTAAACAGTAGATAATGAAACAAAGACAGTGGTGCAATAATTTGGGGCAAAACGTTTTGGCCGTAATTATGAGGACTCATCGACGGAAAGTGACAATATTTCAAAAAAGAAGGTGTAGGTTTATGCAACACTTTCTCATTCCTCAAAACATAATGCCTTGAATATTGTCTAGTTATTTTACTACATGCAGATTAAGTTTATCCAAGCACTATGATTAATTTATAACAACCACACTAATTAATAAAGTTACACAACAACTTATTTTTTTTTTAAATCAAGCTTACATTTGTTTGTAAGCTTAAACACACATATAGATGTGCTGGTTTAATGTTTATTTGTTAAATATATCATTTTTGCTTCGGTTCAAGGATTATTTTCTGGAACACTGGCAAGGATTTATTTACACCAAACTGTGTTGCTACCATTAAAGTCATAATATTCATATCATTTTTTTAATCAGTATAATTAGCCAAACCCTTATTTATTTAGCACATTTATGAGAAAGTTTCAATCTTTTTCAGAGAAGCTGTTTAAATGAATGAATCTCCAATATTTATTTTTGAAACTTCATATACTTTTTCAACTTTACTAAGGCGATGTACTCCATAAGCTGCTCCTCAAAAATCTTTCCTTCATCAAAAATCCTCCGCAAAAATCTTTGCTTCACCAATCAGTGCATAAACTAACCTTCAACGAACTTATCATTGTAAAAACTAACTCATAAACGGTATTCCCGAATTTGTTTTTCAATCATATAATTAAATTTTTTGATTATTTGTGTTTTAAAGCTTTGACATGTCTAGCTAAATGCATTTATATTAGATGTTTCTGAAATTCAATCAGAAGGTAACATTTATTCCTAATTGATCTGCCTTGTGATCTAGCAGTTTTGAATGGATTAACTGTTCGGGTCAATAGGTAGATTTGATCTGTAGAATTTTTAGTCTACAGTGATCGAGAGCTTGTAATATCAAACCCATACCGCTTACCTTCCAAATAGCCAGGTGATCATTGATTTGGTTTAAAGGAACCGGATCAGGAAGATGCTTGCTGTCAGCAGTTAACTGATTTCAAGCGAAAAATGATCCTATTTGTCATGAATTTCAGACAAGCAAAAAATCTACTAAAAGCGATAAAGGGCTACATGAAAACACGTGTCATTTTAGCTATCACATTCAAACATGATAAATGTCATGTCAAAGATCACAAGTTTTGCACATGCAACTGTGATGCAATTAAGTTCGTTCCTGCAGCTCTTACTAGACTTACACTTGTCAACACTGCAACATATCTTGTAAATTATGAGACTGCTATTTTGTGCCTTTTGAGTAGGGAAATGAGAACATAGCCTACATCTAGTATTATGATTAAAGACCTTTGTACCTTCGAGTTGTCCACACAAATGGGTGATGAATCAGATACAGATCAAGATAGTCAAGGCCCAAATCTTCTAGGCTTTCCCTTAAAGCCTTTCTTGCATCACTAACGTCATAACGACGGCTAGATAATAAATAAAACTGTTTTAAGTATTTAATAAAACTCACGTGTTAAAGAATATAAACTGACAGTATTTCTTGGCGTATCATTGCATATTATCAAACCAATATTATCACCAATGTACTCTGAAAGCTATTCTTCTGTTCTAAAACGGTTACTTATATACCTGCCTGTTTTAATAAAAAGTAATACCTCGTGGATTGGAAAACCATATATGTTATTCTCTGTTATTCTTTTACAAATTCTTAAAAATTTATCAACTACATAACGGACAATGTCAGCGCCGCTACAGGGGCAAATAGCAGTATTGCCTGCTGTAAGAAAACATAGTATGCTCTAGTGCCTGCTGTAATAACATCTCATATTAGTTGCTGCTTTGGAGTGAGAATAGCTGAAAGGTGGCTATCTTGTTCTGTGCATAGTTTATAAAAAGACAGTGATTGTTTGATATATACGTTAATCACTACTTTGCTTTTGTTTGTTCCTTGTGATCTGGCCTTGTTTTTTGTTTTCAAAGTTTCCCATTTGCTTATATCCCTCGATTTACCTTGTCGTTTTGAAGGAAATAAAAAATCTTGTGCAGCCACACCCTGCTTTTTGTGATATTATTCTCTTTGTCAAAACACAACAAAATGCAAGGTCCTGTCTTATGTATTTTTCTTACTTTTGACGTAATGAATAGCTCCTGTCTCGTCACTACGCCTTCTTCTAATTTATTTCGAATGGCTCGTCCCACAGCCTTTTCGTTGTCATAAACCCACGCGCCGTCGATGTGCCGATAGCAACAGTTGATAGCCGCTTCCACTGCACGTATCATCTCTTCATAGGCCTGTATATTCAAAAGGTACAACTGTCCGAGCGGTTAATATTTGATTAATATGAGTTGATTGGGGAATAGAGGCAGACATCCGACAAAGTGCTCTGTGTGTACGTTTGTTTAACAACGAAATTCATCAATTATATACATAAAATTACAGTCAAACTCATTTATGCAAAAACACCCTGGCCGACGTGTAACCTCTCAATATCTGTTGTCATGTCTTTCTATTTCTAATAAGCTTAATACGTTTCTATTTCTGAATGTGTCGCACTGTCTTGTATTGTCATATACATAATATACAAGGGTATACAAGGAGGAAGTCGGTCTTGCATCAGGTTATTCTGGAAAATACTGTAGCACCTGCTATCAGCTGCTGAGATTTAAGTTTAATAATCAAACATTTTGGCTTTGGTCTGTGCAAATTCTCCACTTCTTTGAAACTGGTTTACTTGAATAATACGTATACACTCGTAGAGCATTAAGGGCCTAAACTAGCTTAATTTTAATGCCCTGTGGCTGCATTATCAAATGAATTTTGAATTGAGAATGTTAAGCGATATTTTGTATTCAGCTTTTTTTATATTTAAGTTTCAAATTAGAAAGAGTTTGTAACAAATATGTTTCCAACCTGTATGAATGAAACATCTTTAATCAATCACGTATCTTTATAGTACTGCTCTTTCTTTCTTGTGCATTGAACTTTAGAATAACATCTTGCACGATGTCCGCGCATATACAGCTTTAGCTTTGCAAAGGAGACAAGACTTTGCGATTCAGTATGCATTTATTAGTAAAAAAGAATGTTTTATGGAGAATTGTAACTGTACTGCAATCAATCACGACAATAAAAAGTAAACACGACACGAACGTCAAGCGTGGATTTTAAATGTGAATTTAAAATGCTTTCTGCAAACATTACGTTACATGTAAAAAAATCTGATACCAGTATTAGGACGAAATTAATGTGTAGAAGTGCTTCATGTAGCAGCTGTTTCATGAACTCTAGTCATTTGTTAAAAAAACACTATCTTTTTACATTTTGCTACGGATATTTTTTGTTCAGGATATATTTAAAAGCTATTAGTTTTAGGATATTGTGTTTTAAAGTGAAAATTCTGTTTAGAAAGTTGACTTTGAATGAGAAAAGTATGACGTATTTAGTGAAAATTCTTATATGTGAATATTAGTCTCTGCAGAAAGTATTGATTTTGTGTCAGCATAAAGGATACAATTTATAATTATCAGTACACCGAAGGGTGAACTTAGTGCATTGACCTAGGATAGCTCTTTAATCAATGAGGATCAAAGTCCAGGCAATATGTATTTTGGTCAATTTTACGTGCCACAATGGATAAGTGATTTTCATTCACAAACAGTACTGCACTCTAAACGGGGAAAAAGAGGAGGTCAGAATCTAATACGACCGATACAGGTTTTAAGCAGTGCAAGGCCAGCGTATAAGGACAATGCTATTCCGCGCAGGCAAAATAGAAATAACCTGATACCTTTAGTAAAACATAGGGATATTTCCCTTCACAACATTGAATGCCCGCTCTATCAACAATAAGACTGACATTATAAAGCATGTAATTTATGAGGAACGAATAGATATTTTAGGAATAATTTAAACATGGCTCGATGAAAACTCGGAATATGAATCGCAAGAAATACTTCCCAATGGTTACGCCAGAAGGCGAAAAGAAGGGGGGCCGAGGAGGTTGGGTTGCTCTCCTTTGAAGGGAACAGTTTAAACCAAAACAAATTCAATTACCGCAGTTTTCATCATTTGCGATATGCATGGTTGAGCTGCACAGTGCCCCCAAAACTGTCCGCGTTGTTGTGATTTATCGACCTCCTCATTCGACATTTGCTACGTTTCATGAAGAATTCATGTTCTTTTTAGAAGACACGTGCTTAGGTGGATGTCCTATTATATTAGTAGGTGATTTGAATTTTCATTTTGATTCCATCACAGACTCAAATGTTCGGAGATACAAGGAATCGCTTGATGTTTTCGGATTGGCACAACACGTCAAGGAGGCAACGCATACACATGGCCATATACTCGACCATGTCACTACCCGCAATTCAGACAATATTTTAGTGTCGCAAGTAAGAGTTGCTGATCTCATTTCAGATCACAATTTAGTTTTAATCGAAATCAACGTGACAAAGCCTAAACCGGCAAAAACAGAAATCAGTTTTCGGAAAACCAAAGACATAGACATTGATGTTTTTAGGGAAGGTATTCGTAACACAAACGTGTATATTAATTGTAAATCGATGGACCTGGAGAATTTAGTGGAGGCATACAATCGTGAAATGTGTGACCTATTAGATAAACATGCTCCCTTAATTAAAACAATGAAGTCAGAAATGAGGCGTGAACCATGGTTCAACACCGAAACTGAGTCGAAGCGCACTGTTGCTCGGCGTTATGAACGGAAAGCCCGAAAGTCAAACAGTGATCAAGATAAAGCTGCTTTTCGGATTAAGTGTGATGACTATAAGCATAGCCTGGACAATGCTAAAAAAACCTTGCGAACAATTTTAGTGACTATTTTAGAGACAAAGTGGATGGTATTCAAAAATGTTTTAGTGATAGCATTGACTCGGCTTTCGAGTTCGATGATCACTTGTCGAGGGAGACACATTATTGTGTAGTTTTCGGCCTTTGACAGAAGACGAAGTGCGTACATTGATAATCCAGGCAAACACAACATCCTGTGAGTTAGACCCCCTACCAACCAATCTTTTAAAGACTTGCCTTATCGAACTGTTACCCATTATTACCCACATGGTCAACCTTTTTTTAGAGACTGGGCACATGCCGAAATGTTTCAAGCAAGCCATTATTCGTCCGTTGATAAAGAAACCTACACTCCCACGAGACCTCAAAAGTTATAGACCCGTATCAAATCTACCTTTTCTATCAAAAGTAATTGAGCACGCCGTCGGAAACCAACTTCTCGAGCATATTCAGGAGCAGGGCCTCTACGATGAGCTGCATTCGGCTTACAAGAAAGGCCATAGCACAGAGACGGCACTTCTCAAGGTACTTGATGGTATGTTGAAGACTCTGGCTCGCGGCGAAGGTGTCTACATGGCCCTACTAGACTTAAGTGCGGCATTTGACACCGTCAACCATGCGATTTTATTACAGCGTCTCAATCAAACCATGAAGGTGTCTCATAATGCTTTAGCCTGGTTTCGCTCATACTTAGACGGGCGCACAGCAAAAGTGTGCATTAAAGGTCAATACTCCATGGAGGAGCGTTTAACTAGAGCTGTACCACAAGGTTCCTGGCTTGGACCTCGATTATACAGTGACTATACCAAGCCATTGGGTGTACTCATTAGACTGCTGTTACTCATGTTCCATATGTACGCGGATGATGCACAAGTAACTAAAAGTTTCAATCTTAAACATCAAGAAGAACAATTTACAGCCAAAAAGGAGCTCGAAAATGGGATATGCGAAATTTCGATGTGGATGCTGAACAATAAATTGAAAATCAATGGCGATAAAACTGAATTTTTGGTCGTGAGTAGTAAACGAAATTCGTCTCGGATCTTAGTTGACAGCATAGAAGTGTCAAATGATTGTATCCAAGCAGCTGGTCACGCAAAAAATCTTGGTGTAATTCTCGATAACCATTTGTCAATGGAAAAACATGTTCAGCAGATAAGGAAATCATGTTTTTATTATCTGAACTGGATAAAGAAAATTCGACGATTTCTCACCCATGACGCTACAAAAACGCTTCTGCACGCCCTTGTGATATCTAAGCTGGACTATTGTAATAGCCTGTTAGTTAATTACCCAGCGAAGATAATCGACAGCTTACAGCATGTTATGCGAGCAGCAGCACGTCTCATTGCACTCGTCCCGAAGTATGAGAGAACCACCCCCATCCTCATCTCCTTGCACTGGTTGCCTGTCCCTCAGCGCATTGAGTTCAAGATCTTCCTTATCACATACAAGGCGCTCAACAATAAAGCCCCGGGTTATGTTAAGGAGATGCTGATACCATACAAGCCAAGTAGATTGCTACGCTCTGCAAACTCAATGGTATTGAACGTACCGAAAACGAAGCTGAAGCATGGTGAAAGGGCATTCAGCCACTCTGCCCCACAGCTCTGGAATGCTCTACCAAAACACATAAAATATGCACAGTCATTGACTCAATTTAAAGGTTTACTAAAAACACACTTGTTTAGGAAAGCTTACAATTGTGCGCTTAGTGGCTCGGCTAAATAAGCGCGTTACAAGAAACACTATGATGATGATGAAATTAAGCAATTATTCGCTTGTATTTCTGAGGAAGATGTTGCAATAATATTTTTTGTACATTTTACTACGCGAAAGCTGGGAATCTAAAACAAATGGGGGCTAAGAAAGTAATAAAAATCATAAAACAGTATATCCCTCACATAGGTTGACTCTCGCATAAATTATTCATTAAACAGAGCTTCAGAGAGGCAGAAACAGCGAGTACAAAAGTCTTATAGGTAGTGTACAATAAAAAGACTATTTCATCTCTTGGAGTCAAGCCGTGAACCTGCGATCAAGCCACGTAATGCCTCTGGAAGCTATTGTTACTTTTGCTACTTCTTTTTCTTCCTCAGGAAGCATTATGTTATCTGCTTTTTTACTTTATTTTATAAAACAACCAATGTTGTATTTATGCTGTGGGGATAAGTACTATGTTTGCAGTGTTTTTGCAGTTTATCAAATGTTTCCAAAAAAGTTGGCATTAACTTTAACGTCTAGCTATTGAGCTGAAGTGTTAAGTGCTATTCTTTCTTTTTCGAGTGTGGCAGGGGTGGACAAATCGACTAGAACGCTGCCGGTTATGAACTAAAATAATAACTGCAGCTTAGAGCTAGAATAAAGGACCATATCTGAATGTTTTGTAAATTTCAGTGACGAGTATATTTGGCTTTCAGTGAATGAATTAAAAGTGGCAATACAACGTCCTCAATTTTATTTACAAAAAGTTGTTCATTAGAAGCGACCATCAAATAGATATTAATTTAAAGATAAATTACCGTGCTGGTCGTAGAGCCGTAAGAAGTCCCTAGGCCAAGCTGTGGGATTTTCACCCCATTGTTTAAAGTCACTTTTGGAGCCTCGAACAATTGTGCCATTTGAATATCCGGTTGTGAAGAAACAGTAAAGCATAAACGGCTTGAACCTAAACTCTGTAAAAGAGTAATATTTGCTTGTATACTTTCCGAGATAACCCTCCACTGCTAAAACAAAATCATCAGTCAAGAAAGCGACAAACTGACCTGAGATATCGAGACATGAAACATCGATACACTGAAACATGTTTTTGCATAACTTGATTTCCTGATTATAAATTCTAAACACTTTTTACATTTGGGACCTTTTATTGATGTATATGGACTTTATTCACCAGTCTGTATCTTTCTGAACTTATTCGTGTTGGTTCATCCAACTTATTTCTGTTTCCGGTTTTTAATGAAAGCCCTTTTGTATACTGTTTTATTTGTACATTACATTATCAACTAAAATTTGTTTTTGATACATTTCCCAGCAGTTTCTCACGAACAAAAACCAACTCTTTCTGACATATACTTGACTTATTTCATAATACAATGCACTTTGTTCATGCGTGCCTGCTTCGTAGAAACCTAACCCGAACTGCAATGAGATAGCAAATCCGAAATATCATTGATGCTTAAGGAGGATCCAAAACATCTATCTTATTAAGAATATATTAAAAATCTTTACCAAAATCATGGGATGTCTCTCGCTACAGAAATTTTGACAAGATGGTTGCTGTGGAATTGTCTCCATCCCGCTTGTGTTAAATGTTCCAAACTTCTAAATTATCGATTCAACTTATATACCAGGCCGATACAAATTTGCCTCATGTCATATCATTTCGGTAACGTGTAAACGTCCTCAAGCCTTTGAATGTCTGTTTTACTGTCGTCTTGTATTTATCAACAATATGTTAGCAGAATCACCGATAAAAATATTAATTTCACAATGTCAAGCACTACAGTATATTAACACCGCTATGTATGTACACTTTTTCTGCCTTTAAAACGAAAAAAACCTGGGTTTGCATAGAACAATTGACACTTAAAACAATCAAACAAAAACAAAATGCTCAAAAAAATAATTTTCATGTAATAAAATGCAATGTAATCCAACAGATAAAATATATGTAAAAGAACACATTTAAAAGTCAAAATGCTAACAAAAGAAGTGTTTGACTGCGAAAAGGCTCTACGGATAACATCTCAATAAAGCTGAGCAAATTAAGGCGTCTCACATATATTTAAAATAATAGTAATCGCATCGTTTTGCCCTTTCCATGACATTTATGACTCTCTTAACTAGGACATTTAAAAGAGAAAGAGCGGCTTCAGACAAATAACAAATATTAACTCTAAGGAGAGCGATGTGACTGTATAATGCTGAGTTAAATATGTGGGTTTAAAAATTTGAAAACAATAATGCATGCAGCAGTAAAATCTTATATTCAGTTCATGGTCGCAAACAACTGATAGATTCTAACTTATTGTCCAGTTGAAAAATTTTGAAGCCTTGCCTATGGGAAGTTGCTTTTAAATCATTCATTAAGGTGATCATGAAAACGACAGCAATAAGAAGTACTGTGCTAAAATGATTTTGCACAAGCTTTACATCTCGAACACAAGAGGCAAAGCGGATTAAATCTCCGGCCAAAAATCAATTGATTTTGGCGTCCCCAAAGGAAGTATTTTAGAACCAACACTATTAGCTCTTTACACAGCCCCGTTAGGAGATATCACTGAACCCCATGCTTGTCTGTGCATTTCTACGCCAATGACACTCAACTGAACATTTGTAGTGATAATGCCCTTCAAACCATACATAACTGCATCTCAGATAATAAAACCTGGATGTATATCAATTTATTAAGAATTGAACTGAAGTTCTTTTGGTCGGCTCAACACATCAACTCAGATCAACGTCTGAAATTACTGTAGTTGCTGATGATCAGTTAAATGTACAGAATATGTGAAAACTCTTGGTACATTTTTTTACAATTTATAGATAAGAAAAAAAATATTGATCTTACATGTCAGAGTGTGCTCTATTTATTACCTGCAATTGGTAAATTTTGGTATTTTCTGTCTAGAAAAGCAACTGGAATACTTGTTAATGCATATATAACCTCAAAGTTGGACTACTTTAATTCACAACTATATGACATACCAAAAACCCAAAGAGCCAGGTTACAAAAGCTGCAAAATATGTCTGGTCGATTAATCAGTTGTAAATCAAAATATGATCATGTTACTCCTGTTCTAGTTGATCTCATGTAGCCTCATGACGTAAACCTTTGCACATATGTGTTTTTGTACTTATATGTACTTGACAAGTAAACTCCTTTCGAAGTATCTAAAAATATGGCAGGCAACAATAATGGAATACATTCTAATCAAGTTATTAACATCAGGCACAATATGTAGGAAATGAACGGGAAAAAAAAGCTGATAGAAAAGTTATCTATGTGAATCACGTAAGTCAGTCTGCTTAATTTTCTTTATGCAGAAAGATGCTAGAATTTGTATATATTTGATGTTATTATAAAAAAAACTAACCTGCAAAGTTTTATTCAAAGAGATACATATCCAACTCAGTGAATAGATATTTCTGTCTGAATTCCTCTTTAAACTCTATGCTTTGAGAAAATGTGAGAAGGCGTGAGTGTGAGAGGCCTCTCATGTGCGGACAGATGGCTAGAACAAAGACTCACCGCGTGGTGAGCAATTAAATTTCCTCCCAGATGCCTGTGCCGGTTAGCAGAAATATTTGTCAGACCCGTCTTTGTTACTTGTAACAAAGGAAAACTGCAGAGTTTTTTTTTGCACTGTACGATTGAAACAACTGAATACGTCATTTAAAGATGTGTTCGAATGACAAACATTCACAAGGTGTGCTCGAATGGGTAGCCGCCGTGTGAGGACCTCCCCCCCTCCCCCCCTATCATGTAACACTGTGTAGTTGAACAGCCACAGACATCATGCAAAGACGAGAGCAGACCTTTCTGTTTTCCTTGGAAAAATTTTACATGGGTGTTATCTGTCAAGTCATGTGCGCGGCGTTGAAAGCAAAGTATTAGATCCACAGTAAGTAAGTTTTTTTTAACACATCACTCAAGGGCGTGTTTGAATGAGAAGTTCTACCCATTCACAAGATGTGTTTGAATGGATAGCTTATTCAAACATGTGCTCGAATGTCTGGCTCATTCAAACATACACCCATACATTTCTCCAACCACCCATTATTATAACATCTATGTTTAGATATATTAGAATTCATTTTTAACATCTGACAAGGAACTTGGAAGACGGGAAAACCTTGAAGGTATAAATGGGATGAGCGATAACATATATTGTCATTTCACGTGGTGGATTGCGTGAGTAAACAATGTCGACATCCCTTCTTCACAGACGTATAGAGACATTGCATGAGGTCTTCCAAGTGAACTATACTGACTATGTGTTTTCATTACTTCCTAAATTTGAACGGGATTGCATTTTACAAGTGAAGAATTTGCATAAACATTGGGAAGCGACTGGAATGGTAATTCCAAGAGATCGTTTCATCCACTCATTTCTGAGTGAATGTGAAGACCTGAATTTACCAGGAAACACCTATGACATTGAATCAGCATTTATCAACGCCAATACAATTTGGGCAGCTGAACTCATGCTAGTTGTGGCGGCTAGAATTATTTTACATTATGATGACGACGTTCCATTGACGACGAATGTATCAGAACTTGTTCGATTCAACCATGGACGAGTTGAAGTGAATTCAAAGCTTTGCAAGATGTTTGAAAAGGGAGCTGACTCAGCAGATAGTTGGGTATAAAAGGAGTGGACTCAAAGTCATCATTACATTGTGCAGCCATGGAGAAGACAAGTAGCTTTAAAATTAGTGCTAACTTAACCATTACTGTGGAGCATGGAGAATTTGGGCCATTTCTTCGCATCACACGTGGAGAGAGATGGCTTGCTTTATCACCATCCTTGTGGAAGATTGTGTTGCAGAACTTGACAAGATTACGCAACATTGGCTTCAAACTGTACTTAACAGAAACGAAGTGGCTTGAAGTCATTTCATACCAAGATATGCGCTATGTGAGTTTTGTGCGCACATCACTGTTTGAAGGGAAAGAATATACGCGTTACATCAACATGAATGACGGTGAATGGGAGACATTGCTTCAGGAAATCCATAGCATAACCTCAACCTTATTGCCATGTACGGAATGCCATGGGAAGAAAACTCCTGTCAAACTGCTAAAGGATAATCGGATGAAGGTATCGAAACTATCCAAGGACAGACTGGCTGAAGTGCGATTGGAGAATATGAACGTGCAAAATCAGCTTGAACTTACGTGTGAATATTGCGGCGCTTGTGGATATGCCAGTGATTATGATTGTCACTGTCACAAGTACAACTGTAAGATGTGTGAACCAGACAACTTCTGTATCGAGTGTGGTTCGCTAACGGCATCACCTTTTTGAAACTCATTTACTCGCCAGCCGTCATAGTGTGCAGACGTGTCATATGAACATGTAGGATGGATGTAGAAACATGTTTAAAGGCGAAGTATGTGGACTACATGTTAACTGAACTGGAACGTTTTGGGTCTGTTCAACAACAACTACAACACTTTAGCATCTATTGGGAACTTGCTCATTTAGCGCTGAAATTTTCAAACTTACGCGAGGATTTCATCAAAGAGTGTGGTGACATTGACGGAGCTGAGAATTTTGATGTGGAAGCAGCAGTTCACTTTGCTCGATTTGATCCAAGACTGTTTGATGAAGTGAGAGAGTGGTTAATGTATATTGCAGTATAATGGCGGACATTACATTGAAACAGTATATTGTGCAAAAAACATATTGTGAAGAAATGTTATTAGCTGTAAAAAAATTTGCATGTTTGTTATGTCCTGCTTGTCAAAATGAAGAGTGTGAAGAACATACTTGCCATTTCGCAAGTGTCTATGCATATTGGAATGAAGCTAAATATTATATTCATTTAGATAAAGTGTTAGACAACGCCAACAAACGTTGTGAGAAGTATGGGTTAAATGCTATAACATTTGATGATTTAAGTAGTTGGTTAGTATGCATTGAAGATGAATGGACGCCAATTATTCACACCATTGTGTCTATACTTGATTTATAAAAACCTGTAACATGTGTTTATTGGACAACGAAATAAAATGTAAGATATGTTCATTGAGGTATGAGGTGAAATAAAATGTAGTGTATGTGTACAAGTGCTTTTCATTTAGTGTGAACATGTCAACGTGGAAGGAATACTTAACCAATATTTACTTTAAACCTGGTCAACCCGGTGCATTTGCTGGTCCTTACAAACTTTATCACATATTAAAAAAACATGATCAACCAATTACTCATTCCAAAGTGAAGACATGGTTACAGAATCAAGATGCATTCAGTTTACTACAACCTGTAAAATATAGTTTAAAAGGCAACATGTCATTACACGCGGTATTGATGACATGTGGGATATTGATTTGGCTGACATGGGAAACATAGCCTCTTATAACGATGACACCCGCTTCTTATTAGTTGTCATTGATGTGTTTTCGAAATATTTGTGGGTGCAGCCAATACCTAACAAATCACATACCAGCGTCATACAAGCTTTCCAGAATATTTTTCATGAAACACGTCGAAGACCACGAACTCTAAGGTCAGATAAAGGAACTTAATTTAAAAACAGATGGGTAAAACATTTTTGAAGAATGAGGGAATTCATGCTTATACGACAAAGAATGAAACTAAAGCCAACTTTGCTGAGAGAGTCATTCGTACTCTAAAGGGTATGATGTATCGATATTTTCTACATTAACAAACTTATCGGTATGCAGACATCCTTCAAGAATTGGTATACAATTACAACCATAGACCACATGGCTCTCTCCCTAATAAGTATGCTCCTACAGATATTCGAAAGGAAAATGAATCTCAAGTCTGGAAGTATATGTATGTAGACAAATTGAAATTGAAACCAAAGAAGAAGAAAAAAACCATACAAATTTAAAATTGGTCAACATGTTCGCATTTCTCACTTGAAATATACGTTTCAACGAGATATTCATATAAAATGGACACAAGAAGTGTTCATTATCACACATCGTTATAAGAAGCAAGGAATACACTTGTATCGTGTGAAAGACTTTTTAGACGAAGATATTGATGGTCATTTCTATGAAGAAGAATTGCAAGCTGTTACAAAAGATATTGAATCCATCTACAGAATTGAACAGGTCTTGAAAACACGAAAAAGACGAGGTGCAAAAGAATTATTTGTCAAGTGGTTAGGCTGGCCAAAGAAATTTAACAGTTGGGTAAAAGAAACAGACATTAGAAAATGAAGCACCCATTCACATGTTTGGTCTCTGGACCTACAGGCAGTGGTAAAACGTCTCTGGTGAAGGAAATTCTAGAGCAAAATTTAATTAAACCCTCTCCAAAAACCATTTTATGGCTCTATGCAGCAGATCAACCTTTGTACAAGGGAATGAAAGGTGTAGAATTTTACCAAGGCATTCCAGACGACATTGAAGAGCGCTTTAACCCGAAAAAACCAAACTTACTCATAATAGATGACTTAATGACTAAATGTCATAGTGATGAGCGTATGACACGCCTCTTTAGTGTAGGCAGCAGCCATCAAAATCTCAGCATTATTTTTATTGTGCATAATTTATTTCATCATGGTAGAGAAATGCGAAATATTAGTTTGAATACACATTACATCATTCTGTTTAAAAATCCTAGAGATAGTCAACAAATAAGTACATTAGCGCGACAAATGTATCCTGGAAAATCTCATTTTCTCATAGAAGCCTATCAAGATGCTACGAGCAAACCTCATGGTTATTTATTCATTGACTTGAAGCCGAAGACAAATGATCAACTACGTATTCGTACAGGCATTTTACCAAAAGATACACATTACGTATATGTTGATAAAGTAGTGCATGAGCAAGAACCAAGTCACTTAACGATTCACAGTCAAGATGTCTAAACGTATTCAAGCGAATCAACCTTTTCTTCATTTGCTCGCACGCAGTGGGCCTAAACGACGTAAATACTTGTTAGAGCAAGCTACTAAGGAGGAATTAACTAGCTTGTTTGAAATTTGTTTGAATATATTGCGAGGACATTTACCCTTAAGCTCAAAAAGGTATAAGCAATTCAAGCGTGAGCGTCATACCCTTCGCACTCTAGCAGATAAGAAGATATCACTGCAAAGAAAAAAGAAGTTGGTTAATCAGAAAGGAGGATTCCTTGGAGCTATTGCTAAATTTGCATTACCTTTGTTAGCTCAGTTGCTGCTAAAATGAAACATACTTTGAAAATGGTCCTCATTCCTGAATATGAATATAAAATGTTGTTGGAAAAGAAGGGAAAAGATGGTGAAATCAAATCGAAAGTGAATAAACTTTTACGTGGGAAACGAACTCGTGAGAAGGCAATGGAAATGTCTCAACTTCTTGGTCGTCATTTACGAAAAATTCAAACACAACAACGACAAAAGTCTGTCACATCATCTGGTACAGCAAAATCAGAAAAGTCGCAACAGTTTCTAAGCTATTTTTAACCTATATATCATGGAAAACTAACACAACTTTTGGTAGAACTGAAGAAAAATGGTACGAGATGGAAAGATAAAAATGGACTTGTATTGAAAACTGGAGATGTCATTGAGAATTCCAACAGTATTGATTTGTTGAAAGAAGCATTGGTTGCTACAAGAAGAAAAGAACGACGACAACCGCCGCAGGGGTGGAAGCAGTTTATTGAGGAAATTGTAGACGCTAATATCCCAAAAGCTGTTTTTGGAAAAAAGACAACTCGTGAAGATATTGCAAAAGAGATAAAACAGCGTCAAGAAAGGTTGTTTCCAGAAGGATGGGAAACTTTTTAACATGGTTTAAACAGTTATGGTGTTGCTGTAAAGACAATGAAAATAAAAATACTATTCCTGTAAAAATTAGGTGTGTAAGCGCTTGTTGTCAAGGAGAAGTAGTAGACAGTAATATAGATCATGGAGACAGTAATATAGAGCATGGAGACAGTGAAGACGACGTGAGCTAGACATAATGTATATACACATTCAGTCTATCTACATCACATAAACGATTTAGACATCATGGAGTCAACAAGTTTTTACGTCACTTTGCCCAGCAATGCTAGTTTGAACTATTATTCTACTAATAAGGCGTCTAATTATCAAATTCGTTTACCTCGTACAATATATTTGAACGGAAAATATGAAGTGGCCTTAGCTGAAATTCAATATCCACACACATGGACGACAATGAGGCCAGGAATAGACTATACTCTGCATTATCGATCATCATCATCAGATGTATTTTATCCAGTTTATATTCCATATGGTTACTACAGAACCATACCTGAAATATGTACTGCAATAAATGCAGAATTACAAAAATCTATTAATGCAAACCCTATTAGGTTAAAGTATGATAAAATTAGTCGAAAAGTTTCTCTTATTTTAAAAGAGGAATATGATATTGTCTTTTCTACTGGATTAGCTGAGATTTTAGGATTTAAACCAGGTAGATGGTATAGAGAATCCGGTCCTGCTGAACATCAATCCGATGTGAAACATGGATTTTATACACTTTATGTGTATTGTAGTATTTGCGAGCCACAAGTAGTTGGAGATTATTATGTTCCTTTACTACGTTCTGATCCCATTGAAGGGTATGATGGTGATATTATTATGAAAACTTATGAAGAACATCATTACGTCACTGTAAACACATCCAAATTTGACACAATAGAAATGAATATTAAGGATGACACAGGTTATAATGTGTCATTTCAAACTGGGAAAGTGATATGCAAACTTCATTTTCGACCATCTGGCACAACTCCCTTATAATCTGCTGGATAATCCTGTAAAAGATTTCTCCAAAATGTCACGCGTATGTTAGAATCATGTTCAGTCACAAACACTTCCACTTTATTTTCAAGTCTGCGTTCAAACCCAGCTTCAAGCGGTATGTTTTTAAAGTCTTTCCACACTTCTGGTTTAAACCGATGATAACTTGTTCGAGAACCTATTATGACTTCATTCCTCTCATTTACAGTAAGGTAAGCGCTATTCTTAAACATGTATGCATTCATGATTTTTCACCTTGTTATGCGCTGTCTTCTTGTCTGCGAAGCCTTTTATCCACTTCTTTCACTTGCTTCTTCAGCATTTTCAGGTATTGTCAGCAAAATTCCCTTTTTCGTAGGACGGTTTCTTCCAGTCCCCCTCATCTCTCAGGTATTTGCGAATGTTTACCACACCTTCATTGCTTTGTTTCATAATCTTGATATACTTTCCATTTCCTAGAGAAAGCATTCCATCCCACGACTGTGGTGCTGGTGCTGTCGTCGCCGTCGTCTCCACTTTCAATTTCTTGATGGTGGTGGTAGGATTTTTCACTTTTAAGTCTTTCACTGTATCTGCAAGAGTATCTATATCAGTTGAAGATCTTTTACGACTTTCACGTTCCATGTTCACGCTTCAATGTCCACACCTCAAATAACTCTTACGTTGGAGGACCTCCCCCTTTTATAACGTTGCTTTGTAATGTCCATGCGCCAAAGTGGAATAGCCATCATTCAGCACGTACGGCTTGTCGTCATATGGAGAGAGGGCTACTTTCTTCAACTTCTCCGAAAAAAGCTGGTGGTCATGACTTCGAATAATGTGTCCTGTAGCCATCGTTTGAGTTTGATTGAGCAAACTGTCTGATTTCAGGTACAGGTCATGATATTCACCGAATGTGGTACACTTGAATGTATCCCACACCTTCTGCGCATGCGCATAATCCTCGTCGCTAATGTCTTCTTCACTGAGCAGACTGTAAAACTTGTCCTTGGACGGCAGTTGTGTTTCAGTAAACTTGGATGGTTCGTCCACGTAATCATAGGGGTACACTCCCTTTCTCAGTAGTAAATCTTGTCGGTCGCTATCGTTAATGTGAGACGTCATGTTGTAGAAATTGTCTTTCCCTTCTACTGCAAGGTTGGATACTAACTTCTGTAGAGAGGTACTCATAAACTGAAAGCTGTCTGTAAATTTCAGATTGCTCATGGTGAATGCAATATATTTCTCAATGGTGTTGGGAATGACTGTAATGGTTTCATTTTTGAATTTCCCAATTTCGTCCATGATCAGGTGGCTGTCATAGCCTCGCAAAGTGGAAAAATACAGGAATTATAAAAGAATCTTTATCCCCCTGCTTATCCTTTCTAAGTCGAAATTGTAGGTTACATTCATTATGCGCTGCTCCGCGATATTTACCATTGATATGGTCATGATCTCTCACACGATCTGCTCCTAGAGGCTCATGACAAATGTAGCAATCGATAGCGTTCTTAAATTTTTTTATCCTCATGAGTCATCACCATATCTACCGGCAGCTCTAAAACACGCACAATATGGTCACGCTAGTTGACCATATGGTCTAAAAAGACTTTTACGGCATTGTCTCCTCGATACACAACTGGTGCGCGTGTTTCGTACTGGCTGACAATCACATAGGCAAAGCTGTTTGGACGATGATGTTGATACTTGTCTCCTTCATGCTTTTGCGTGAAACATTCAAAGTCTGCATAAATTACAAACGGTGCTCGCTGTTGTTTCGCCACATTCTCAAACTTGATGAAAGGTTCCTTGGAAAATGATAAACGTTGCGCTCCATGCTTGCCACACACTTCACGATGCTCATCTAAAAGCTCTTGTCGTATAAACCCGTTAAGACAGTTGAAACAATAAAATGCTGCATTCTTATACTTTGATCGATAAGCCATAAGTCTGCTGAAATTTTTGATGAGACAGTAATGCCTTTTCTTACCATTGCTAATCAAAAGTAAGTTGATTTCTCTTACACTGGTTTTTCGACTAAGTTGTATTGGAACAAGTACATCATGTTCATATCCAAACACGTTGATAGACACATCATTCTCCTTTTCAAACCTTGGAATGTCCGTAATCGGCGTCGGAAATGTCATGCCCTCTACCTTTAATTCCTTCTCAAATGGTGTGTAATGATTCACGCGATGGGGGTTGTCGTTATGAGGGTGGAGGTGTGCCAATATAGACCATAAGAAACACTTGTTGTCATGATTCTTAATGTTTAATACACCCTTCGTATTCTTCATTTTCTTCGGCAGCGGGATAAAACTACTCGCTTCCAGAGGTGCTAACGTAGCTGTATGTACTTTAATGTACAGTATATTATCCAGAAACCAGCCAGAGCCTTGTCGCTCATGTTCATCAAACTGGGTAAACAATTCTTTATAGGCTGTTGGTAAGTCCTGATCAATATCCGCTGGATTGTACGCTGCATACGTTGGACTGCTGATAAATGCATTATCCAATTGTTCTATCATGATACCTTCTGCATTTGGTGTCATTTTCTTGAAGCGAGCATGCACTACAATGTACCATTTTATTCCATGTTCTAAAGTCTCCAGCAAATGTGTCTTGATACGGTTCTCTTGCTGTCGCATTTCAAGCAGTAAATCTGTTCCATTGTCTGGCTCAAACCGTTTCTCCTGCGCGTTTTCACCAAGACTAATCCTTCTACCTTTCCCTACTTGCCCCGTCTTTTGTCTCTTTATAGTTTGTTCTTCCTGAGGTGGAGTACATGTATGCGTATCAAACACATCCATTGAGGGAAGTATTACATTGCATCCATGACAGAGAACTGAACTCGGTATGAAAATGCCATCTGGCTCCATCTTTTGTCTCTTTGCTTCATTCTGTCGATCAAGCTCTTCAATAGCACGTTTCACAACAGTTGTCATCTCATTTTCAGCGCATGTATGCGACTCCAACAATTCCACTGATGGAAATGTTGCATAACACTCATGGCAAAAGACTCGTGAGTCTGAACTATCAGCCATTGTTGCTGTCACATTAATTGTTTGAAATGAAATGCTTGAAATAGGTTCCCATACAGCCCCTTTTATACCACTCAGACTTCGTCAAATTGACTCAAATTGTAAAATGTCTACAAACCAAAGTTGCTCAGAATGACCTGAAACCTGAAACATATAACTATGCTGAATCGCCAAATTGTCTTACCCGTAGGGGGGGGGGGGGGGTCCTTGACAGTCGACCCCTGGGGGGGTCCTCAGATTTTCTTACCGGTGACAGTTGACCCCTAGGGGGGGTCCTCAGATTTTCTTACTGGTGACAGTCGACCCCTAGGGGGGGTCCTCAGATTTTCTTACTAGTGACAGTCGACCCCTAGGGGGGGGGGGTCCTCAAAATTTCTTACCGGTGACAGTCGACCCCTAGGGGGGGGCTCCTCACCTCTGACAGTTGACCCCTGGGGGGGTCTGATGACGTCACTTCCTGTTCCAGAACCCTTATTTTCCTACTACTACCATCAATCCAAAAAAATTATCAAGCAAAGTAGCAGCGATAAATATTTTCTTATCGCAAATATTCACTGTAGTAAAGAACGATGCAAACCCGGGAGTTTGATCTATTTTGTTATATTATTTGATTTTGGTGCCTTTTCATTTTGTTTAAGAAAAGATCTGTAAAGAAGGCTTCCACCATCAGCCGTTTCTTTAAAATAAAAAAGCAAATATTATCGCACAATAAGAAAATAAAATATGTCAACAATCGATCTGAGAACAATCCCCAATAGATGTGGTATTTTATTTTGAACACTGTACAAGAAATGCGATTATTTTCTTGTGAAGAGGGAAGGAGGAAGAGATGTTATTCAGAGCAATGACACAATGGGCGACACTAAAAAAGGTGTCAAGCCTTGGTGAACAGTTGGTAGCATTGTACGTGAAGACGTGAAGGTGGGATGAGATTTCGGTTAGGTTCCTTGAGTGTGTGCTTTAACATTTGCTGCACAGGTGTCCACTCCCTCTCCCCAACATCTGAAAAATTGTTAACCTTTTGCAGAAGAGTTTCTTATTCGACAGACAAACAGAAAAAATACCAGAGGCGTATCACAGGACGAAAACCTAGTTAAATATTATAGAATAATCCTATAACCAGTGACCAAAGGCTAGTTACGTAACAAGAGACTCGTTAAATAATCGAAGGCTGGTAACATACAAAAATACTAAGCGAGTAAACAGCGAATCGCATGACCAAGGCTAAACTACATTTTTCCTTAACAATCGTGATTAAATAACAATAGACCAAGAAAAAATGAACTGATAGACAAATAAGGAGTTTTCTAACGCCAGTCTGAAAAGGCTTCCAAGTGAAAAGGCTTCAAATGAAGGCTTCAAATGAAAAAAAAAACATCACATCGTCAAGGTCACCGAGGTACATCTTATTTAGCACTGTTCAGGTCCAAAGGGTCGAAAATGAGCTCATAATCGCTCTATCTCTAAGCGTTTTCTAGTTAATAGTCAACTTTTGGTTCTTGACCATGACCGTGTCAGAGAAGATCAAGATCACCGAGGTATCTTTTAAGTAACATTGCTTAGGCCCGAAGTGTAGTCACTGAAGTACCTCTTACGTAGCGTTATTTAGATACAAAGGGTCGAAAATGAACTCAAAATCTCTAACCGTTTTCAAGAAAATAGCCAACTTCCGGCACATGAGGTTACGTGACCTTTGACCTTGACCCTCAAGGCCAATCTTTAAGATAAGGGACTATCCTCTACTGAGTTCGATTTATACGTCCAGATGGGAATGAGTACATTTTATGGCCACTTTGATGGATTAGTTGGCGATTTGAAAAATATTTCGACCTTACTTTGACATTGATCTTTTGAGTAAGGGTGAAAACTATTTTACTGTTATACCGAGACTTGATGATTGTCTCCCAAGTGTGCCAAATATAAAGCTCCACTGACTCAAAGGCTACCAGTTTTGAAAACCATTTTATGGAAAAATAACTTTTACATCAATTTGACCTTGACCTAGACCGTTGAAGTCAAAACCTTTTTGCGGATTCACCGAGACCTTGTCACCCCGACACGTGTACCAGACATTATCTCCCTCTGTCAAAAACTGTAGGAGGAGTTTTCTGGAAATCACCCAAACTGAAAAAAGAGAAGAATAAAAAATAAAGAAAAAAAAGGGCAGAAACTTCCAGAAAAACTACAAACTTATACCCAGCTGCAAACGAAGTTGGCAAGTGGGAAAATAAACCAGACAGAAGATTATTCACATTCATTGCGCCTTGTTTATCAACTCATTGTTAAGGATTTAGATTTACGCGGTATGGAAGGGTGTGCTTATATGTCTTGACACACTGAAAAGCAGACCAGATGGATTGAGAGATGAGAGACAGTGAGGAACGACTGCTTTGCAACAACAAATATTTATAACATCAAACAACATTGCAGTCTTTGGTCGGCCATAATATCATCACTAATTGTGACCATCAGTTTTCGTGCTTGTTGTTAAGAAAATCAATGCAAAATAATAGTTGTTTAAGAATGAATATACAATACCTTCAGTCTGTTGCTAATATCGACACTGAAATTTTGAATATGTTGGTATATCATTGTCATTGACTGATATAACTTAAATTATGTTCTTTGTATCATCTTGTTTTGTATCAACTCTTTCAAAAAAAACTTACTGCCACATATAACATGTTTAAAAGTTGTTAGTTTTGAATTCTCTCCATTCAACCACACGGCACCCACTGAAAAAGTAAATTTACGAGTCATATTTCTTGCGTTGTTAACATGCATGAAACAGCCATTGTGTAACTAATTGACAAACATTTTTGTTTTGGTTGTTAGTTTAAAAATAACAACGAAGGGGAGGGGTGCATGCTCATGACGTTCAAGTTTGAAATAATAGCCTCTTTTTAACCCTACCACCATATGAAACAAACCCCGTTTTGTTTTTTGTTTTTTTTTGGGGGGGGGATCTGAATGGAAATTTTTCCCCATCCCTCCCCTCTCCGAAATTGCTACTCCGCAGGAACGGCCTTGTCTTTGAGATATCACCCGTTCTCCACGATCTCTTACACACATGGGAAACAATATGATACCAACAAGAACCCTTGAGAAGTCGGTGCATCTTGACTTCAACATTTTATTGTTTTTGTTACAGGCAGTTCATGGAAGAAAGGCATAATGAAATCTGCGGGCATAGCTTTTAAGCAATGTCGTTTGTAGGGGCCTAGAGAGATATGATCAGATTGAAGATACGGTTTTGGAAATGTTACCTCAAGCAAATGGCTAACTAACCAATAAAATAGTCACTGCCTGAAAAATGAACGGTATATTATCTTCAGTATAAATATAGTAGAAAAGTACTGAATCCACTTTCACATTTATTAGAGTTTTATTGATTTCAAGAATTCATCAACTAATTAACCATAGTTTGATATCAAGAATTAATTATTGCTATCTCTAATTATATTTTGATATCTCTAAAGGTATTCTTGATCTCAAAAACTAAATCTTTATGTCAATAAATATTTGGGGATATCAAGAAAAAATTTTTGATATTAAAAATGATTTGATGATATCTAAAAGTGATGTTTCGAGATAGTAAAAATGAAATATTTCATAGCAAAATATTAATTTTATTTCCTTTTGTTTATATCAAAATTTATTTCAGATATCATTATTTCAGAATGAGACTTATTTATTTTGTTTTCTGAAACTACAAAAGATTTTTGGGTCTCAAAACTTAAATTGTAATGTGAAAATATCAGTCTATTTTTATTTAAAAAAATAAAAAGCACACATCTGTTAATAAAATAAATACTGGTCCCAGTATACAGAATCTTTTCTTAAATTTTTACTCTGCAAAAAACAAGTAATTCTTGAGATCAAAAATTGTGTTGTTGTTAGTGATATCAATAATTCAAGTTCTCATTTCCAAAATTTTATTGCCGATTTGTCATATTTTATATAAATGCGTGTCTCCTTTTAATTTTGCTAATTAATTTGTTAATTGATTATTGGTCTCAAAAATAAATGCTTGCCATCTAAAAATCAATTATTGATGGCGAAATATAAATTAATGAGATCTACATGATTTATTGATATACTTAATTGTATTTTGATATCAAAAATGGGCATTAAATGTTAAAACGGCATTCCATAGAATAACTCTGCATTAAATCTACACAACATCATACTGTTTCCCGAAACATAACACTGTCTTTTCTGTACCTTCTTAATTTCACGAACAAAGGCAAACATACATGTTGCCTGGTTGTGTGTTCAAGGCCAAAACCTGTGTGATCTGCGTTTTACAATAAAATTCTGAAAATGTTTATTATTTATAATTATTTTACATATTTATATCGAAAAAATATGTATTTTTCGTTTGTCTTTTTTATGGATAACATAACATATCTTTTGCTGAGTCTCTTTAAAAAACAACTTTTATATTTTACATTTGAAATCCTAAAACATAACGTACGAAATCCTTTAGGTCAGACAACCATACTGGCATTGTACGCGTTGATTACGCAACATCGTGTGTTATTATTTCATTATGTTGGAATTGCAAGGAAGGGGTATGGAATTCAGTGCTAGTCGTCTATAAAGACAAAAGTCTTGCCAACAACATCACCCGTAGAAATCCTCTGACTGAAGCGGCTAAAGATTGACATGGAATGGGTAAGCCTTGTGATCCTTGAACCTGTAAAATAAGATGACTTTAGTACGCTTAACAACCTGAGGCTATTTTTCTTAACAGTCGCTATATAATATACTTTAATTACTACAGAAATCATTTGACTAGATCATCTTCAAAGAAAACAATTTGTAAACATCAATACCCTACGCACCACATCAACGGACTTGGCTACTAAAACAAAATACCGAAGTACTGCCACCTGATATCTATCTTACTATACTAAACCACGCTAAACCAAGCTTTATGTGGTTAAACTCAATCTCTAATAAAACAGTTACAGTCACATACAATAAAATCACACATACGCATCAGGCAATTCTGTCCACGGATTATGCTAAGTTTTAATGAAATGTTGTGATTAAAAAGACATTTCTGTTACTAATTTTTGTCACCCAACGTAATCTTACAATGTGCATAAGTAATACATACATGGCTCGCAGATTTTTATTGATGGCCTGCACCGATTCGATGTCGTCTTTGCTTATTTCAAAATCAAATATCTGTAACAAAATATTAGCGAATTAATATATTCTGTACAGCATTTTCCTGCTTCGCTAAACTAAATAGAGCTATTCATATTGCATGAAATTAACTATTTACAAATCAATAAAATTATAAAATTTGGTTCATTTAATGCCAACATTATTAACGTCATAAATGAAAGTCCATATATGAGCTCCATACCTCCTGACAAGTGCACATTCTCTGAGTATTGATTATAGCGAAAAAAATATAGCCATTCAGGGATGCTTCAAATCAATGACCTGGATATTTTCGAGAATTCTTCCCGGATTCTCGCTCTTTGGAATCACACTGAGGTTCCTTTGCGTGAGAAAGCGGAGAGCGACTTGTGCTGGGGTCTTCTTGTATTTCTTTGCCATTTTAACTAAGATTTCGTTCTGCAGAGGCGATTTCCAGTCTTCACCAACCAATAAACTTGTTCGGAAAACAGAGACAAAAGTGCACAGTTATGACGTATCTCTACATATTATGATTGATAATTTTAATTTAGTGCTTAAAATTAAATTCATTGCTTTACTCCTTTCGATCTTGTTAAACGTTTTTGTTTTGTTCTTTCCTTATTTTCATGCCCTTGTGTTGCTATTATATAAAGAGTTTGAAACTGTATCATTACTCTTTATTCTAAGAAAATCTTAACGGCAGAGCAGAACACATCTCCTGGTGTGTGCTGCTTTATGCTTATACGACGACGACATTTAGTAAGTAGAATTTTTAAGCAAAGGCATAGATTAAAATAATATTATACAACAAATTTGACTAAGCTAAATATTTCCTGTTACTTAACCTCATGCAATTAATGATAAATTCCTTTCAGCAGCCGCTTACATGTAATTAGTAGTGATGAAACGATTAGTATGAGTACTGAAAACTTTTATATCAACTGTGATAGCGAAGTGAGAGGAAGAAATTAAACAACGGATTTTACCTCGCAGGCTGGCCCAGAGGAGCGTATGCCGTTATATGAACATTACGTGATTCGCAATACTTTACGAGACCTTCATTTTGGAAGTACATGTGCACTTTGCATTGGTTTATTGCAGGTTTTATCCTGCAGTTGTCTAGGATTCTTTGGATTTGTTCGGCGTTAAAATTCGACACACCGATACAACGTACCAAATCTTTGTCTAAAAATTCTTCTAAAACCTAAATTCTAAAACTGAGACTGAACTGCAGTGTTGAGGTAAATTGCTCGTTGATACTGATTATATCAGGAGCTTCGTCAGTTGCCGTCAGTTTTAATTTTATTTATGATGTAACATATACAACTTTAAATAATATAAAGTAACCATTATTCTTCAAACAAATCCATGCTTTTTTGTTGCTGTTAGTATTGAGTACTGAGTATTTGGACTTAAAGGATATCATTCAGGAGACAATTACCTTCCAAGCAGCCACGTAATCGTTATTCTGATTTAAAGGCTAGGCAACAGGAAAACGAACGCTGTCCGCTGGTAACTGTTTTCAAAGACACATGTCTATTAAAACTTATCGCATGACGAAGCATAAAAACTTTGAATTTGTTTCAAATTACATAGAAAGCAATATAAACACGTGTTTGTTATATGAAATTAAAGTCTTATTTTAAGGCGTTTCATTTCAGCACAAATTTCTTTCACAACGGATTTACAGAATGTTTGTTAAACGCAGACAGTTAAATCCTAAATAAAAACCTAACTCTTAGAAATGACGTGTGTTTTCACTGTAATTTTTGATATTTTACTCTTTATAGCTTTGCTTACTATCTTGTTTAATGTCGGTAATTTTCAGAAAATACCAAGCGTTATACTGCCTGTTTTACCTTAGAGTTGTCCAGAGCAACTCGGAGATGAATCAGGAACAAATCTATATAAGTCAGGCCTAAGTCCTCCAGACTTTCTTTGAAAGCATTTCTGCCGTCAGCAATGTCATAGTGACGGCAAGACAACTGATTATGAATACAACAAAGTACTTGAATTGTTTTGCGAAGAATTTTCTTCACACTAAATCACAGTTTGTCGGACTTGAAAGTCATAACTCTACAATTATCCTAATACAGCTATGGCAATGCACTTTCTCTAGCAAATTTCGTTCATTCCCCAAAGCTGTCTAGATACTCTATGTAATAAATGCTAATTGAGTCACGTCTTGCAGGTATACGATCTTATCATTGTCATTATTACTATGAGTATTCATTAAATTTGTCATTGAGATTATTGATAATTTTATTGTTATTATTGTTATTATTAATATGTCCAAAAGGACAATAATTCATAAAATTTAACAAAAATGCATTGCTTAAGAGTCACCAGATATAACGTGCAGATAATTCTCTAACTTTGAGCTAGGCCATTTTACAAAGCGTTTGATGTTTGTAGTTGGACACAGAAGGAAGGGTGATGATTCTCTAGACAATTGGAACAAAGTAGTAAGATACATTGTGTTTTGAAATTAAATCCGATAACGGAGATCTGTACACTGAATAAAGCGGATGAGACCAAGCACTTTCTAGGAGATTATATACAATCAGGTGGCCAGTTATTAGTCTTGCCACAGGTTATACAAACACTTTGAAAAAGAATGTAAGATTAAATAAAGGCTAAAAGTTATTCGTAGTATTAGGATCAAAAGAAGGTTTTTTTGAAAGAGTGGTTCTTAAAGGATTTCAGTCATCTGGCTGTTCGTGAAAGATAAATTCATTGCACGAGTTGCTACAATCTTCAAGCACCTTGGAAGTAATAAAGAGGTCCTGTCACGTGACTACGCCTTGTTCTGTTTTATTTCGTATGGCCTGGCCAACAGCCTTTTCATTGTCATAGATCCACGCACAGTCGATATGTCGATAACCACAGTCGATGCCCGCTTCAACCGCGCGTATCACCTGCTCATCTTTCTGTTAATTGAGGTACAAAAAATGAAATTGTCAGAAACAATGTTATGTTGATTTGAATGGTAAAGGTAATTTTCCCCTTCTGGCAATTTTATTTAGCTACTTCTCTATCATCATGATTACAATGAAACGAAGCTATAGGGAACAATGATAAAATGTCCTGCCTGTGAGACTTGATTCTTTTGTGACTGGACATTTAACTTTTTGGCTCCATATGAAACAGGTGTGATTATCGATCTAGCTTGGACTTTGAATACGGGGTTATAACCTTGCGATTGTTTACATCTGAAGATCTAGATCCACACACAAATGTAGAATTCAGTCTTTAGTTGTCAAAAAATATAAGTTTGCTCGACTTTATAAAAAAGAAAAGAAAATCGATGTTCAACTTTCATGAATCCAGAGAAACAACGATAATGAGGTATGTGGACTTATAGTAAAGGTCAATAGCGTAACAATAGGTGGTAAATGAAGGTACTAAACGTAGTAGAGCGGTCAATGCGTTGAGCTCCAATAGACCCCAAAATCAGGAAACTTCTCTCAGTAGAACGATTAACACGTGACACTCCAGCAGGTGGTGAAATCATCAGGGAATTAACTATTTCACCCGCTTCTAATTGCTTCAAATCCAGTTGTTACGTATCCGAGAAGACACAAGCTCACTTTTAAACCAAAGGTATGGATAGTGGCGGGGTCCTAATATCAATCACGCTTACTGTTAGTGATAGCTAAGAATATATTATCTTTAAATTTGCACTAAATCATGTTTTTAGGCAGTAAAAATTAAGGAATGATTTAAGAGAAGTAGAAGCGCTGGCAAGTCTTCCTTTCTGATTACGGACTTAACACATATAAATTTCGCCGCGGCATCCCCCTAACTAAGTGCTATCAGTATTAAAATCGAAATTTTAAAGCAGTAAAATCTCCCATACTCTTCCTTCCTAAAACCAAGATTGAATCAAAATTTACCACATTCATTAGCCTGATATTTCAAGGCGAAACTTTGCCTTATCTTCCAACATAGAGCTTGACATCCATGATCCGCCTGACCCCTCAGACATCCCTTACATTCTAAAATCATTATTGGACTTACCGGAGAGCTATACATTGTTGGCAGACCTAACTGAGGGATTTCAACCCCGGTATTTAATGTCACTGTCGGAGTCTTTCAGTCATTATAACTATCCGGTGTGAAAGAAGCAAGTGGTTGGCATTAGTTCTTAAAATAAAAGAAAGTCGATCGTACGCCAAACGAGAGACAAGGAGTGGCCCACTATCATTAATGTGCTGCAAGAGTTATTGCTGTCAGTGAGTACCAGCCAGATGTACCACACAGGTGACACATTTGTATCTCACTACAGTCCATTGGCTATGACATCAAAGTAGACACCACCCTAGGTTACGCCTCTATATTTTGTGTTCCCTTTTGGCCTACAAACTAGTAATATTTTAACTTTTTCTGCATTTGTGAAGGCTTACAAATGTTATTTTTGAGAAGAGGGGTCGTCTCTCTCTCAGGCTACCATATTGCTTCGCTCTTGGAAAAGTGAATTGAGCGAGGCTAAAAAAGGCACAAGATATACAAAGCCATGCACTTGAATTAAATAATAGCAATCTAGCACAAGTAAACCCTTTCACCTCTGTCTTTGCTAAGCAATGTTTCTTCAATCATGAGCATATGGTCATAAATTTGCAATGATAGTTTTATTCAAGTCATGGATTGGATAATTGATAGAACACACCAATAATATAAAGTAACAACTTTTACTTTGACCTCGATAGACTTTTATTACATGTTTTAAGTGAAAGTATTAAGCCATCACAATTTACATTCAATGTGTTAGATGACGTCTGCAGTTTAAAAGTGTGGGAGAATGGGCGTAATGCATAATGACAACTAAGTTAGCACAAAATCTATGTCTTAGTTTGGTAGATGTCATACTTACTGATGTCACACTTTGCGTATGCACAATTTGAGGTCAATAAACATGGCGTAAAAACAACCAAAAGCCAACATGATACAATCTGAGGGCATTGTATAAATTTCACGTATTTGACATGAGCAATCGAATATAATTTTACGACTGTAAGCACGAAAATGAAAAGAGTTTATAGTACTTCAGAATAAAAAAATAAACCAATATAAAAAACGTTACGACACGAATTTCTCTTTTGTCGTTCTGTCAGCAAATCTAACAAATAAAACTCTCTAAAATACAATCCTCTTTCTTCTGCTAGCACAAATGAGACAGTTAGTCATAAATGAATATAATCTTGGTTGAGAATTGTTGAATAAAACATAACTGATAATTGAAAAAAAATAACTAAGCAACATTCCATTGAAATTTTTGAATAATCACTTTTCAAGTTTTTTCTTAGCTAAGGTCATTTCATTTGGTTATAGTATTGTGTTTATGCATAGTAGCCTTGAACAACGAATTTGTGTAAAGTGCTATATTTCTTATCAGTTAAGCCCAACTTCTACAAAAGCAACGGCTATAGCAGTCGTAGAAAATCGTGAAGTCGCAAAAATATTCATGTATACGTTTTAAGTTTAGACATCAGATTTCTTCCTGGGGCTGAGTCTGAAGGTGTTGACATATTGGGAAAACGGAGGGCGCATAAGCACCTACCTATTTATAACTTTTTTTGTCAACGCGTTAAAATTTGGCTCAAAGTTGGCCAAAAACAACTTTTTTACTCACTCCATGAAAATAGTCTTGCTGTCTTTTAGTTTAGTTAAGGAGAGCGGTCATTGGTCCTTACCTTACTATTACTTTGTTGCGTAATCCAGAAAAATTGGCGAAAATATTGGCAAAAAAACAATTTCTTACTAAAATCTCAACAAATGCTAGCGAATTGTTGTCTTGAATAGCCAAAAGTCAACAGAAACATTGGTGAAAATCCAATTTTTGCAAAAAAGAAATAAAATTTTAATGCAAAGTCATGAACTATTGACGGAAAGTGACGTGACTCTAAACTAGGTCAGACAAATTAGGTCATACAACTGCTATATAAGGGCAGGAATTAAAAGATTTCTTCATTTAGACCTTAGATATTAAAGGGACAACATGTACCTGTGTAGTGTATGCAATAAAGGCCTAAGTACTCCTAATGCATTGTCTCGACACATGGGCACGGTGGACGGAGCATTGAAAACGGTTGACGGAGCACAGAAGGAAGAAACAGAACTAGATCAAGTGGATTTAACATTGTAAGAGTCTTCAACCCACATCTTCCAGCAACCATGCACGCTCACCTGTTCTGGATCCACTGGCAGTGGCAAAACGCATTTGATTATAAAGCTATTGCAACAAGGGAAATTCAAACCAAGACCTAACAGGATCGTTGTACTTTCCAAACGTTGGCAACCTCTGCACGATGAAATGCTAACAACAATACCAAACATTGAATTTATGTAAGGGATACCAAACAGCCCAGACAGTGCTGACTTCTTTGATGTGAGAAAGAATAATGTCATCATGGAAGATTGTCTTATGTTAACAACCGCTACCGACTCCAAGATTGCTATTTACCGAGGACTCATCCCATCGCAATCGCAGCGTCATCAGTCTAACACAGAGTTTATTTCCTACGCAGTACTCAGAATATGATCATATTCAAGTCGCCAATGAGTCAAGATCAGATTGGGACACTGGGAACCGTCATGTTTCCTAGCTATCTTAGCAAATTTTGCAAGTGTATCACAAAGCAACCAATCGCCCATATGAAGACCTACTCATAGATGTTAAGCAAAGCACATCTGAGTATAAGCGGTTCAAAATAAACATAGTTAGAGAACAGCCAGAAACTATAAAAGGAGGAAAACACCCGCAACAATATAATTCAAGATCACTTAGTGACTGACGGACAATTTGAACCCATCTCAAAGAAAGAAAGAAAACAGAAAAACTTTAAGGGAGCTGTTCATTCCATCTTTTACTGTGAAAGTGATAACATATCCGATGTGGTATCTTAACATAGCCTCCCTTAAAGAAAGGAAAGATAGAGGAAGAGCCAAAATAAGTTCAAGTTAATTATAATACCGACGACGAATGGTCTGTCTTTGAAACCTTGATGACATCAGTTAAAGAAGCGAGTGAGGATGAATTCCAAAAGAAGGTAGAAACACATCAGAAAGGGGATGGAAGAAGAAGCCGCTGTGAAAGAAGGAGTACAAATGCGAGACGTTGATATGATTACATTTTTACAGAGATATGGAACGTTACTGGATCAATGGATTCATCTGCACAACGGTTTAATTCACAATCAAATTTTAACCATCATTGACGATAACGTAAAGAAAGCATACAGCGACAAACGGGTCATAAAGCTGGCTCTGCGCTAATTTCTTTTCGAAGAGGACTGGAAGATCTTATTTGAAGATGACGATTTCTGTGATACAGATTCCATTACAAGTGAAGATAATATATAGGTGCACAACATATGTGACCGTTTTCATTCAATGCAATGGCACCGTGGGAAGAATATATGAAGATATATACTTTGATCCATCAAAACCAGCTAGCTTTTCGGGACCAAAAACTATATCAATTTGTGAAAAAAGATAGCAAACTGGACCAGAGGTAATACAAAATTAGGAAATGGTCAACAAAAAGAACCCTACAGTTAGCAGAGACCAAACAGACTTCATTTTACACTAACTCCTATTGTGATGGTTGGGATAGACGATCATTGGTCAGTTGATCTTATGGATATGGTGAAATTTTCGAAGTCTTTAGGGAGGGAAGAACACCAAATAAAATACGCAGTGACAAAGGTCAGAAGTTTGGGCCAATGCCATAAAATCTCTTTTGCATTCCAAAGACATTCGCCAGTTTTACCTATAAAATGCCTTCAAGTATATTGACCAGCTCCAAACTTTTTCCGATGGATATAATAAAACAGTACACAGAACAATAGGTATGGCTCCGAAAGACTTCACACTCGACAAAGAAGAAGAGGCTGGCCTTGCCACATACTTCAGCAAAAAGCCACGACCCACTGCAAAACAGCCAAGATATACATTTAGGAAGCGGGACAAAGTTCAAATTACACACTTGAGGAATAAATTTATACCTGAATACGACCAAGATGAACAGAAGAAGTTTTCACTATAGCACAACGATTCATAAGAGGACAAGTGCCCATTTATAGACTCAAAGACTATAATGATGAACCTATAACAGGCCATAACTGTTTAAGATGAAAAAATGTGCTTAAAGAAATGGGGTGGGAGAAAATAAAGAATATTATGTAAAGTGGCTATATTGGCTAAAGACATTGAACAGTTGGATAAAAGCGAAAACTGTTGAAAGGGTATAATGTACGTAGATTGTAGCGGTGGTGGGAAAGTATATTCTATTTATTTGTGCATTTTGTGCACTATATATATATGTACGCTTTGTTTGAATCTGTGTATATATGTAGTAAAAAGCATTGTTTTGTACATCGCTTGCAAAGAGGAGATGCTTTAATGCATAAACGTTTAGAAAGCAATTATAGTTTATAACAGAAAACAGTTAGAATATATAAATTCGTTTCTATGTTAAATCCGTTGTATATGTTCCGTTTATGTTTGCACCCACCCCATTCACATTGCCATCATAAAAATCAGTGGCGCAATGTTAAATCATTCGTAAACTAATGGGGCTATTGTCAGTGGCGTGGTGTTAATTCACCCGTCAACATTTCATATTTTACCCATATTACTGGTCAAGGGCAGGGTTTTTATTCACTCGTAAACCCTTCATAGGTAGTCACCACTTTCACAAACAACATTCAGTGCTGAAAAAAGCTGAATTATTTTAACAGATTTTAAATAGAAATTAACTTATATTATGACTAAAATCTGTTTGAGATCATACTTGTGTTTGGAACGTAATATGCATTTCGATAAGTGCTGGCAGGGAGGGGCAGGGAGAGCATGGTGCTCGATGAGAGTTCACGCCTGCGTCATGAGCAGATAGACTCTCCCTGTTGCTGTATCTTCCGCCAGCATAAATTCAGGTAAATTCATATTGGCCTGAACAAGGCCAGCTGCCCTCCCTCTAAGCGCAGCGGTCACTTTTGTGTGCCGCCGCAGCCACGTGATAGCAGAACACGGTGTGTGACATCATCGCTAGGTTACACAAGCGGGTCGGATCTAAGCGTCACGGAGCTGTTGTACACATGGAGTGATGGATACAGGTTATGATCTGTACGCTCAGTGGAAGTTGCTCTCCAAAATCATTCCAGCCCTGCATTCCTGGTTTTAAAAATCAAAATTGAAGGCGACTATAAAAATACTTCGATAGGTAGGACACCGGGAAGAAAAAGCTTGGAGACATTTACTGCAAACGATAAGAGGAATGGACCCAAGGGCTGTATGTTATCATGTGTTACCACTATTTAAATGGGTCCCTTTCACATTGCCCAGTGGGTCGTCGGATCGATCTAATATACAACAGGCCGAAACGCCGCATAGGTTGGCTGCTGGACAACAACAATGTTTGGTGAGAGAATGTGCAATTGCGCATGTTGATCTCAAGAAACACTTATCTGTGGTCAACGAATTGGCCCAGACCTTGTTTTCATGCTGCGTATGCATTAGTTTTATTATTTCAAGAAATAATATCAGACAGAAAGAAATAACGGAGCAAAGTAGCAACGATAATAATTTTCTTATCACAAAGAGATTCATTCTAGTAAAGAACTATGCAAACCCGGGAACTTGGTCTATTTCCTTATATTATTTGATTTTCATTAGATTTCCATTTTGTTTAAAATGAAATTTTCAAGAAAAGTGTCCGTTTCTTTAAAATAAGATGTGATCAAGAAATAAAACAACCCATTTAATCGCTTAATAAGTAATTTAAAAATCCATAAACGACATGAGAACAATCTGCTACAGGTAGGAATACCAAGGTTTCAAGGATTGGTGAACAGCTGGTAGCATTGTGCGTGCAGGCGCGAGGGTGTGATGTTGAGATTGTGGGAAGTTTCCGGGAGTGTGTGCATCAACATTTGGTGCATATGTGTCCCTTCCCTCTCTGTTCTCCCTCTCTCACCGAAGCGACTGTTTTGCTAACAGGTGCTTATTCTGCAGATGTACAGCAACAGAACTAAAGGCTCTTCAAGGACCAAACCTAAGTCATATGACTAGAAAAGTATTCCTGTGATTAGCGTTAGGTATTAATTAAAATGACTCATAATTTTGAGTAAATTTCGATGCGCAACTCTCTTCCTCATCTTGGTGTCAGTTAAAATTTCGAAAGTACTAACACCAAAACTAAACTCTTTCTACATCTAATACGTCCTACAGACTGGCTACGTGGCTGCTACAGATAACCAAGAGAGCTGCGTTTTTCAGTATTCTACAACTTTTATTTTTTTTTTCTATGTGTGATTGGTTTAGGCCTTAAAAGAATTTTTAATCAAAGAACTGGCTCGATGCTTCGAATTATCGAATTTTAATGGCAAACAATGCGAAATATCCCAGACAAGTGCATGATAATACCTGTCATAAACTAGTGTTTGGAATTTCCTCAAAAAACAGGGCAACCTTTTTCCTATTGTTCCTATCAACTGCTGGTGATCCGATATTTTGTAAAATTCTTGTTTCTTTGTGCAGAATATATTTTAATGGATTTATAAGTTGCTGGATTTTAGATTGCGTTTGAGGTGATAATAGGGCAATAAATAAGCTTATTTTGTCAAGACCTTACCAGGTTATACTACCATTTCTGTTTAATTATAATATTGCAATAGATCGTTTCTTTTAAACGATTTAAAATTTTTACACACCACAACAAAACCATTTCCTAATTTATATAGTTAAAAGTTTGTGGCTAAAATTATATGAATTTTAGATATTTCTTACCTGTATTTAACTATGGTCAAATAATATAAGAAATTTAAGTTTTGTTTCAGATATATACAGAAGCAATAATGCTGGCAAATATTGCCAAATATGACTAACACAATAGAATACAAGTACAACCGTACAAGAACGTAAAATATTAAAGACAAGGTAAATTTGTTTACTAGACTACAAGTGTTACGAATAAAGCAGTCATTCTAGGTATAGATGATTCAGACTCAGTGTTCCTTGATTTTTAACTTCTTTTTTTATTAATGCTTTTACGCTGCAACCGCTGAAAAAGTAAATTTACGAGCAGGATTTCTTGTAGCTGACTTGTATGAAATAGCAACTACTTTAGAAACATGTGTGGTTTTCTTGTTGATTTGAAAATCACAACCACGGAGGAGGGGGGTTAGGGGCTGGAGTTGAGTTGGAGGGCACTAACACACAGATTGCTTGCCGTGTGCGCCCATGACTTTGTCAAAGGACGTATATAAATTTGAAATAATACCCTTTTGTAACCCAACATCCATGGCAGGTTCGAAAGAAGTCCCGTTTTTGTAAGAAGCTAAATGGAAATTTTCTCAACTTCCCACTCCGATACAGCTATCCGCAAGGACGGGCTTGTCTTTGAGTTACCACCCTTTCTCCATTATTTTTTTACATATGGCAATACATATGATACCAAGTGACAAGCCAGGCAGAAGTCGATTCCTCTTGTTATTTCTATCACGTATTTAATTGCTTTTTTTACATCCAGTTGATGGAATATGGCATAATATAATGAGATGTGTAATAACATGTGGGAGATCAAGGTTTTTGACCAATGCTGTTTGTAATGACCCCGAGAAATAAGATCAGATTGAGGATATGCTTTCGAAGTGTTACTTCAAACAAATGGCTAATAAACTCTTAGTCACTGTCTGAAAACTGAATGTCATATTATCTGAATGTTATATTATATTATCAGTATAAATATAGTAGAAAAGCTCAATCGACATGACATTAAACTGTATCTTTTTAATTTCACAAGCACAAGCAAACATAATAAAATACTATGCTGTTGGTTGTGTGTTCGAGGTCAATACCTATGTATTCTGCAACTTACAATACTTATTTATTTATAATTATTTTACTTATTTATAACGAAAAATGTATGTTTATCGTTTCTCTTCTTAATAGGCAACAAAGCAAACAAACTATATTTTCGAATATCTTTTGCTTGTTTCTTTATCTACAACTGTTATATTTTACATTTGAAATCCTAAAACACCATTACACCATCAGTCACTACAAAACCATTTAATCTTCAAAGAAATCCATTTGTAAATGTCAGTACCTACGCACAATATCAATGATCTTGTTTATAAAAACAAAACACCAAAGACCTGGCATCTGATATTTATCTTATTAAACTAAAAACCACATTAAATCAATCACTAAATTTACTATCACATGCAATGAAATCACACATACCGTCAGGCCGTACTTCTTCCAAGAGTTTATGTCAAGTTTTAATTATATATTGTTATTCCAAAGACATCCCTGTTACTAGCTTTTGTCATTCAACGTATCCTTATGACATACATAAGTAACACATACATGGGAAATGTGTAGGCGCGCAGATTTTATTGATTACCTACAGAGATTCGATGTCGTCTTTCTTATTTCAAGATGAAATATCTGTAACGAAATGCTTAGAAATTAATAATTCTTTATTAGTCTTTTTCTATTTTGTTAAAACTAATGATAGAGATTAATATTCTGTGCAATTAAGTACAATATTTTCACTTGGATAAAATTATAAAATTTTGTCCATTGCATGCCAACATAGAAATTTTAACATCTTAAATTTAAGAGCGAGTTCCATACTCTCCGGACAAGTGTCATATTCACTGAGGATTGAATATAGCAAAGAAAAATACAGTTCTTCAGGGATGCTTCAAATCCAGACCTGCATATTTTTGCGCATTCTCTCCGGATTCTCGCTCTTGGGAATCACAATGAGATTCCTTTGGATGAGAAAGTGAAGAGTGACTTGTGCAGAGGCCTTCTTGTATTTCTTTGCTATTTTAGTTAAGGTTTCGTTCTGCAGAGGCCATTTCCAGTTTTAGCCAACCAGTAAACTTGTTCGAAAAACAGAGACATAAGTATATGAGTTCTAGCTCTACTGTGAGGTAACTATAGAAGCTATACGTATTATGATTGAGAATTACTGATTGGTGCTTGAAATCAACCTCATTGCATATTTACCATGCTTCTTCTGACATTCTTGAAATGTTTAATTTTTGGTCTGCTCTTTCCTTATTTTCATATCCTTATGCTGTTATTATATAAAAAATTTGAAATGGCATAATTTTATTATTGTTCATTTTAGGGTCATATTTGAAAATAAGAGAACAGATTACAACTCCTGGTGTGTGTGAAATAAATGATGATAAATGCCTTTCAGTAGCCTTTTTCACGTAATTATTAGTGATAAATGATTAGTATGAGTACTGAAAACTTCATATCATACTTTCAGGAAATATTATTTTTGTACTGTTTTTCGTGAGCTTACACAAGAAAATTCGACTGAACTATTTATTACAGGAAATTGTGATGGAACATTGTGTAAGTGGAAGAAATTAAAAAATGGATTTTACCTTGCAGATTGGCCGAGGGGAGCGTATGCCGTTATTTGAACATCGTGTGATTCGCAATAATTTACGAAACCTTCATTTTGGAAGTATATGTCTACTTCGCATTGGTTTACACCCGCAGTTGTCCACGATTCTATGGATTTGCTCGGCGTTAAAATTCGATACGCCAATAAAACGTACCAGTTCTTTGTCTACAAATTTTTCTGAAACCTTAACACAAAGAATTTCAAAAAAACTGAGATAGTACTGCACTGCTGAGATATTTTGCTTTTTGGGCACTGTTTATATCAGGAGCTTGGTCACTTATCTCTAGTTTTCTTTTTCAATATGTTAATTATGTAACATACACAACTTAAAATGATATAAAATAATCATTATTCTCCAAATAAATCTTTACTTTGTGCTAGTGTTACAACTTTTGGATTCGTTCATTCAAGAGATAATCACCTTCCATATAGCCAGGTAATCGTTATTCTAATTTAAAGGCCAGACAACAGGAAAACGCCCACTGTCCACTGGTAACTGATTTCAAGTACACATGTCTATTAATATATGCTGCATGACGAAGTATTGCTTATATATTCTGCATTGCGATGAGATAAAAACTATGAGTTTGCTTCGAATTACACAAAAAATCAATATGAAAATGTGTTTGTACATGTAATTAAAGTTTTATCTTAATGCGTTCATTTCAGCACATCTCTCTAAAAATTATATCTTCTCCTGGCAAGGAGAATAAATGTACATCTGGATGTTATTTTCGTCAATTCAGCAAATTAGCGAAAACATTCACCTAAAACAAATTTCCTTAAAAACATGCACACCTCCTCTTAGGAATTAATGAAATATAATAAAATGTTAATTGAATGCAGGGGATACAAATGTCTTCCTAGCTATTATTATTATTATTATTATTATTATTATTATTATTATTATTATTATTATTATAATTATTAATATAATTGGTTATTACTATTCTTCTTTTATTTTAGAAGCTTACAAAAAAAGAAATACTTGCTAAAAAAGCTTTTTTTATTCTTAATTGACATAAGGATATCGACCCATTGTCTTGACAGTTATTAAATTATTATTATTTTTATTATTAACACATTTATATCGCGCTTATAATGGTATAACCCTAAGCGCCAACAATATGGGTATTCTAATAAGAAATTAAAAATTAAAAAAATCATAAAATTTAAAAACATTGACTAGATAAAATTAAAGTTAACACATTAATTGTATGCCAGTCTAAAAAGGTGAGCTTTAAGTAGTTTTCTGAAAGTTAAAATATCATGTTCTCATCTTATTCTAAAAGGTAAAGAGTTCCATAATTTAGGGGCTGCATTTTGGAACGCTCTTTCCCCGTAGCGCTGATTAGATCGACGCTCTTAGAGAAGATACTGATCAGACGACCTCAGGCTGCGCGATAAAGTATAAAGTGTAAGGAGCTCTGTAATATACTTAGGTGCTGAATTGTTGAGGGCTTTATGAGTCAAAAGTGCGACTTTAAACGCAATACGCTGCTCAACTGGTAAGCAATGGAGAGCCATGAGTTTATCCTTAACACTTTCTTCACTAGATGGTCTCGCAACGCGTACAGAGTGATTAAGGATGCGCTGAAACCGTTTGATCTGCGATTTGGGGAGGTTGATTAAAACACTGTTGCAGTAATCGATGCGACTGATCACCAACGCATGCACGAGTGACTTCGCAGCATCGTCATTTAAACGCGAACGAACATCTCGTATCCACAGTAGGTAATAGTTGCACTTTCTAACAACCAAGTTTATATGTGCTTCCATTGTTAAATGCGAGTCTGCGAGCACTCCCAAGACTTGAGCAACGTGGGAACGTGTAACTGTGTCATTATCTAGGTGTAGGCTATGGGTACTGATGAATTTCTCGTTGCGTGCACCTGTTATAACCAAAAATGCAGTTTTGTCCTTGTTCAATTAAAGTCTATTAGCGGTCATCAAGGACACGATATTTTTGATGGCGTCGGGCAGTGCCCTGTTCTGAGACTGATCGTGGATTGAAGGCATTTTCTAGACCAGAATCATCCGCATAAAAATGATACGGTAGTCCTTGCGATTTTACCAGAGAACCGAATGGCTTCGCATACTGAGAATATCCGCGTGGTCCAATTTTGGAACCTTGGGGTAGGGCGCAATCCAAGGTAATAGAGTCCGAAAATGCACTTTCGACCTTAACACATGCACTGCGATTATGAAGGTAAGAAGTTATCCAATCAAGGGCTCCATCTTTGACACCAAAGGAGTACTCCAACCGGCATAGATAGATCTCATGATCTACGGTGTCAAAGGCGGCAGAAAGGTCGAGTAATGTGAGAAACACAGCTTGGCGGTTATCCAGTTGGATCAAAAGGTTATTGAGCAACCGAATAAGGGCGGTTTCAGTACTGTGACACTTGCGGTAAGCTGATTGATACTTTTCTTCCAAGCTATGGGAGGTGAGATGGACATTTAATCTTTGGCATATTGCCTCTTCAAGGATTTTGGATATAAAGGATAAATTGGAAACCGGGCGATAATTTTTCCGAATAGTATCGAGATTTGGCTTTTATAGAAGAGGATAAACGATTGCTTGCTTGAAAGGGGCCGGAAAAGTGTTAGTAGAAATTGATAAGTTTAATATTCTGCAAATGATAGTGAGGAGTTCATCGATACATTGTTTGAGCAAGCAGGTTGGGATTGGGTCGCTATCACAAGACTTAGGAGATGAAGACGTTGTTATTTTCCAACGCTTTCCTCATCGAGTGGTCTAAAATTAATGAGCGAAATACCATTGAAAACGTCATCAAACAAGAAAGGATCATCATCACTGTTTGTAAAGACAACTTTTTTGGCGAAGTACAGTAAAATGGAGGCAATAAGCTAATTTTGCATTGAAATCTTGACTGACACCAGGTAAATAGCCTATCTGTCTTATAATTTTGGTTAAAGGTCATACTTATATGTTAATCTTGACATCAGTATTCCGCTGGGCATAGCCTTTGGACAATTTTGTCTTTGCAAAGTTTCGCCAAAAAATAAAGTACTTGCAGAATTTTTGCATTATTTTGTAAAACCTTGACACATGTTTACTTTGTGAGGCGAGAAACAACTTGAAGACTGAGCACACGAAAACGTATCAAAATCTGTTCCTTATCGGTGGAATATAATCTCAGTGACATCATTAGGTTGAAGATAATGATAATACCATCGTTGGTATTCAGACAACACCCAGTCAACGGATATTGTGAGTGCCCGAACCTCCATCATGTCAGCGCATTACCTCTGCCATGAAACGGACTCAAGGCGTACCTTCTGTTTCCACGTTGTTTAAACTTGGGAAATAATACTCTTACCTTCGGCGTTTAGACAACACTTATGCCTTCTTATGCCTTATGCGTATATACCTTCTATCCGTCACAAGTACCATCTATCATGTTTGTGACCATCGCTATCTTCTGGTATTTTTAGTGGAAAACAGAAACATTTCAGGTGTTTCCAAGTGACATACAGGACTTGTATAATGTAAACGATCACTGCCATATTGAAATCAAAGTAATGTCCTGATTTTTAGTCGGCTGAATAAGGACAAAATACATGTGGTGGCATGGTAGCCTCTGAGACTAATCATTAATTTAAAGTTTTAACAAAACCTTTGTAAATTTATAGAGCAACAAAACCACTTCTCAACATTGTGGAATTTCAGGTGTATTTTTTTTGTTAAAGCCAACTGTCACTTTGTATTTTCGTGTCTAAAGTGGCGATTAACTGAAGTGGTGATTAGCTAGTTTCATATAACCTTATGACCAGTGACTTGGAGCTAATTTTTTAATGGTTTGTAATCGAGTGCTGTATACATACAGGACGTACAAACGTAGCCTGTAATCGATATATACTGCCTGTAAAGCAGACAATTATAAACAGCAAGTCATAAAAGCTCCCAGATACGAGTTGTATTTGTAGCAAAATGCTCAGAATATAATTCCAAGCAACTTTTGCTCTTAACATGTTTTAGTGCTTGAAATGGTCACTTAACCTAAATTATTTGCTTGTTTCTGTTCCATCAACGTAAAAAGTGTCCAGTTGTAGCACAGCAAGATTTTCGGTATTTTACACCTTAGCGTTTCGCCTTGTTTCGATTTTCCATGTCAAAACCATTAGTTTTAATTAATTTCACTGAATTACTCAACACTTCTGCTATTGAGGCTTTACCAATACGATATCAGTTATGTCGCAGTAATGTATTCAGAATATGCATTACTATATGCGACTTTTACGCTGAATGTACTGATATGTATATGTTAGTTTTTAATGCATATGTGCTTGAATTTAAAAAGATTTCTCGCCCAGAGATGTCTAAATAGTGCCTTATAAATCACTGATCTATATGGATTATAAAGCATAAGATATCAATTTTGGCATTTAATTAATCAACAGCGAATTGTATTCAAATCATGTGTAGTCTTTTCAGTAGAGTTTCAATCATACAAAGTCTTAATGGATCTTAAAATAATGGTCCTAAAGTTATACTTAGTATGTCTTGGCAAAAAATCAAAACTTATACACGTGAGATCAGGAAAAAAGCTGTGGAAAGTGGGGTATTGTTTAACCAAGTTAATAGACAGGTCAGAGACTACATGTAGTAGTGTAAAATTATCAGCATTGCTTGAGTCGGATGTAAAAAATAATGAACATGTCAAAAATAATCTGAATAATTTTGAGAAGAAAAACTCTGTTATCAAACCACATTACAGTTTTTCCATAATATATGAACACACACACTGTTAAGCATACATGGGAACTAAAACTGCACTGCGTGGTTTTTTAATATTGCTTATAAGAAATATGGTGCTTAGAGTGGAATGTTTTTCACAATCTGTGATAACCATCACAGGAGTATTGCTGTGCAGAAATGAAACAAATATATTAAAATCTTATTTAGCAATTTACAGAATCGCAAATCAGTTATTACTAATATGTCAGTTAAGAATTAAAAGTAGATTTGGTATCTCTATAAATGCTTGCAGTCTATAAGAGTGATCTGCTAAGTCAAACTATCTAAAGATAGCTATTACTTTTGATATTTGCAAATTCTTGGCGAAATCTCTTTTGAAGGTCAATCTTAAAACTTGTCGTAAAATGGATAATCCTTATGGTTCTTGAACCTGACAATTAAACAAAGCATAGAGAGCTATGCAAAACGATCTTATTTGATTATGAAAGTGAGAGTTCAAATTTTGAAAGTTAGAGTTCAAATCACAACTGAAAAGAACGCTGCATTAGTGGATGATCTAATCAACTCGTACATCACAATTTATTTTTTACAATAGCAAATCATTAACTCTTGTACATACAATCTCAAAAAGATCTTTATTATAAGAAGTTTGCCCTTTAGACCCGCTTACCACATGCTATCACTCCCACAAAGGTATGTACAAGTTCGCTGTTGGATAGCATTAATTAATTTTTAGACCTTTATCAAATGTGCCATGGACAAACTTCATTCATATACCAAAGTGCTACGTTATGTCCGCCAAAACTTTTAGAACATGTTGTGGAAAATAACATCGCTAATTTTATAGGTATACTTAACCCTAATAACGATAACAGTCTAGCACTTTTTCGCCTAATACTTAATCATGAAGTATGTAAAAGAGACTTACATAGGGAATGTGTACGAACGGAGATTTCTATTGAGAGCGCGCAATGTTGCCATGTCGTTGTCGCTTAGCACGAAATCAAATATCTGTCAAGAAATATTTGTGCGTTAATTAAGGCAAATTAAAAAATGATCAAAATTGTAACATTTTGAACAAAAATGTAAATTACAGTACAAATGCAACTAAAGTTCTTTCACAAGATGAAACAAGTCCATAACTCTACAGAAATGCTACAAGCAATTGACCTGGATATTTTCGCGGATTCTCTCCGGCGTGCCACTTTTTGGAATGGCAAGTAGGTTCCTTTGGATGAGGAAGCGGAGAGCAATTTGAGCGGCGGTCTTATTGTATTTCTTGGCTATTTCAGTCAAAGTTTTGTTCTTTAGTACAGATTCCCAATCTTCAGTAACAAATAAACTCCTTCGAAAAACAACGCTTGATATCAATTTTGGTAATTTATTTGACAGTTAAGTTCATTTTATGTGACTTTCATTTTTTATTTACGCATCATGTGAGTGAATTCACCACAAGTGCGACTATTTAAATGACATTTTAGCAGATGCATATCTTGCAATATTCCACGTATTCTTATTTATTCCCTTTATAAAAACAATGCACATATAAGTGGCATAATTCACTTTTAACAAAATCAGATCATGTACTGCTTTCAAGTGTTTTGTCAATTGGTGAAATTTATCAAATTTTTTATGATTTTTTCGTGATTTATTAATGTTTATAAATGGTAAGATCAACCCTTGATCGGGTTCTTAAAATATTTATTACTAGTAAAAGAGCTATGATTGCCTTTCTGAAATTTGTATGCAGCATGAAACAGAAGTCATCGATCAACGCATAATATTTGTGCCTATCGACACATTCCTGTTTCTTGTATGAACATGAACTGAAATAGTCACTACAACAAGTTGGGGGAGCCTAAAGAGGTTGCTATTAGAAATCAGATTAGTGACATTACCTCTTAGGCTGGCCCAGGGGAGTGTATGCTGTTGTGTGAATATCATGTGACGTGCAGTACTCAACGAGACTTTCATTTTGAAAGTACACATGCACTTCGCATTGGTGTATGGCAGGTTTAATTCTGCAGTTGTCCAGAATATTTTGGATTTGTTTTACGTTGAAATTTGACATACCGATGCAACGTACTAATCCTGTGTCTACAAATTCCTCAAAAAGCTAAACAGAAGAAAATGAAACAAAGACAGTGGTGTAATATTATGGTGCAAAACATTTTGGCCATGATTAAGAGGACTGATCGACAATATTTCAAAACGGAAGGGGTGGGTTTTTGCAACACTTTCTTAATCATCAAAGCATAATGAATTGAATATTGTTTAGTTCTTTTACTACATGCAGATTAAGTTTATCTAAACACTAAGATTAATTTATAACAACCAAACTAATTAATAAAGATGCACAACAACTTATTTTTCAAACCAAAAATCAAGCTTACATTTGTTTGTAAGCTTAAACACATAGATAAATGTGCTGGTTTAATGTTTATTTGTTAAATATATCATTTTTGCTTCGGTTCAAGGATTATTTTAGGGAGCACTGGCAAGGATTCATTCACAGCAAACTGTGTTGCTACTATTAAAGTCGTAATATTCATGCCGATTTTTTAATCAGTATAATTACCGAAACCCTTATTTATTTAGCAATTTATGAGAGAGTTTCAATCTTTTTCAGAGAAGCTGTTTAAATGAGTGAATCTCCAATATTTATTTTTAAAACTTCAGGTGCTTTTTCAACTTTACTAAGGCGATGTACTCCTACAGCTGCTCCTCAAAAATCTTTGCTTCACCGAAAATCCTCCGCAAAAATCTCTGCTTTACCAATCAGTGCATAAACTAACCTTTACCGAACTTATCATTGTCAAAACTAACTCATAAACGGTATTCCCGAATTTGTTTTTCAATCATATAATTAAATTTTGTGATTCTTTGTTTTAAAGCTTTGGTATGTCTAGCTAAATGCATTTATATCAGATGTTTCTGAACTTCAATCAGAAGGTAACATTTATTCCTAATTGATCTGCCTTGTGATCTAGCAGTTTTGACTGGATTAACTGTTCGGGTCAATAGGTAGATTTGATCTGTAGAATTTTTAGTCTACGGTGGTCGAGAGCTTTTAATATCAAGCCCATAACGCTTACCTTCCAAATAGCCAGGTGATCATTGTTTTGATTTAAGGGAAACGAAGCAGGAACACGCTTGCTGTCCGCAGGTAACTGATTTCAAGCAAAAAATGATCCTATTTGTCAGGAATTTCAGACAAGAAAAAATCCACTAAAAGCGATCAAGGGCTATATCAAAATAGGTGTCATTTTAGCTATCACATTAAAACATGATAAATGTCATGTGAAAGATCACAAGTTTGCACATGCAACTGTGATGCAATTAAGTTTGTTCTTGCAGCTCTTACTAGATTTACACTTGTCTTGTAAATTATGAGACTGCTATTCTGTGCCTTTTGAGTAGGGAAATGAGAACATAGCCTACATCTAGTATTATGATTAAAGATCTTTGTACCTTCGTGTTGTCCACAGCAAATGGGTGATGAATCAGATACAGATCAAGATAATCAAGGCCCAAATCTTCTAGGCTTTCCCTTAAAGCCTTTCTTGCATCATTAACATCATAATGACGGCAAGATAACTGGTGGAAAATAAATAGAACTGTTTTAAGTATTTCATAAAACTCACGTGTTAAAGAATATAAATTGACAGTATTTCATGGCGTATCATTCCATATTATCAAACCAATATTATCGCCAATGTACTCTGAAAGCTTTTATTCCGTTCTAAAACGGTTACCTTTATACCTGCCTGTTTTAATAAAAAGTAATATCCCGAAGATTGGAGAACTATATATGTTATTCTCTGTGATTCTTTTACAAATTCTTAAAAAATTATCAACTACATAACGGACGATGTCATCGCCGCTACAGGGACAAATGGCAGTATTTGCGAAAAAGCAAAGTATGCTCTAGTGCCTGCTGTAATAATATTTCATGTTAGTTGCTGCTTTGGAGTGAGAATAGCTGAAAGGTGGCTATCTTGTTCTGTGCATAGTTTATAAAAAGACAGTGATTGTTTGATATATACGTTAATCACTATTTTGCTTTTGTTTGTTCCTTGTGATCTGCCCTTGTTTTTTGCTTTTAAATTTTACTGATATCCCTCGATTTACCTTGGCGTTTTTAAGGAAATAAAAAATCTTGTTGTGCTGTCACACCCTGCTTGTTGTGATATTATTCTCTTTGTCAAAATACAACATAATGCAAGGTCCTGTCTTATGTATTTTTCTTACTTTTGACGTAATGAATAGCTCCTGTCTCGTCACAACACCTTCTTCTAATTTATTTCGAATGGCTCGTCCTACAGCTTTTTCGTTGTCATAAAGCCACGCGCCGTCGATGTGCCGATAGCCACAGTCGATAGCCGCTTCCACTGCACGTATCATCTCTTCATAGGCCTGTTTATCAATATTCAAAAGGTACAACTGTCCGAGCGGTTAATTTGGGATTAATATGAGTTGATTGGGGAATGGAGGCAGGCATCCGACAAAGTGCTCTGTGTGTACGTTTGTTTAACAACGAAATTCATCAATTATATACATTAATTCACAGTCCAACTCGTTTATGCAAAAACACTCTGGCCGAGGTGTAACCTCTCAATATCTGTTGTCGTGTCTTTCTAGTTCTAATGAGCTTAATACGTTTCTATTTCTGAATGTTTCGCACTCTCTTGTATTATCATATCTTTTTATAATATACAAGGGTATACAAGGACGAAGTCGGTCTTGCATCAGGTTATTCTGGAAAATACTGTAGCACCTGCTATCAGCTGCTCAGATTTAAGTTTAATCATCAAACATTTTGGCTTTGGTCTGTGCTAATTCTCCACTTCTTTAAAATTAGTTTACTTGAGTAAAACGTATACAATCGTAGAGCATTGAGGGCCTAAACTACCTTACTTTTAATGCCCTGTGGCTGCAGTATCAAATGAATTTTGAATTGAGAATGTTAAACGATATTTTGTATTCAGCTTTTTTCTATTTAAGCGTCAAATTAGAAAGAGTTTGTAATAAATATCTTTCCAACCTGTATGAATGAAACATCTTTAATCAATTACGTATCTATATAGTACTGCTCTTTCTTTCTTGGGCATTGAACTTTATATTAACATCTTGCGCGATGTCCGTGCATATACAACTTTAGCTTCGCAAAGGAGACACGACTTTGCGATTCAGTATGCATTTATTAGTCAAAAAGAATGTTTTATGGAGAATTGTAACTGTACTGTAATCAATCACGACAATAAAAAGTAAACACGACACGAACGTCAAGATTTTAGATGTGATTTTAAAATGCTTTCTGCAAACATTACGTTACATGTAAAAAAAAATCTGATACCAGTATTAGGACAAAATTAAGCAATTATTCTCTTGTATTTTTCAGGAAGATGTTGCAATAATAGGTTTTGCACATTTCACTACGTACGAAAGCTGGGCCTCTTAAACAAATGGGGGCTAAGAAAGTAACAAAAATCATAAAACAGTATATCCCTCACATAGGTTGACCCTACACTCGCATGAATTATTCATTAAACAGAGCTTCAGAGAGGCAGAAAAAACGAGTAAAAAAGTCTTATAGGTAGTGTACAATAAAAAGACTATTTCATCTCTTGGAGGCAAGCCGTGAACCTGGGAACAAGCCGTGTACTGCCTCTGGAAGTTATTGTTACTTGAGCTACTTAATGCACTTACGTTTGAAAGAAGCCAAAACCGTTGATATATTTCTTCCTCATGAAGCATTATGTTATCTGCTTTTTTACTTTCAATCTTACAAACATTCAATGTTTTATTTATGCTGTGGCGATAAGTACTATGTTTGCAGTGTTTTTGCAGTTTATCAAATGTTTTCAAAAAAGTTGGCATTAATTTTAACGTCTAGCTATTGAACTGAAGCGTTAAGTACTTTTCTTTCTTTTTCGAGTGTGGTAGGGTCGAAAAATCGGTGCAGAATCGACTAGATTGCTGCCGATAATTAACTAAAAGAATAACTGCAGCTTAGAGCTAGAATAAAGGACCATATCTTAATGTTTTGTAAATTTCAGTGACGAGTATATTATCTTTTTTGACTTTCAGTAAATGAATTAAAAGTGGCAATACAACGTCTTCAATTTGATTTACAAAAAGTTGTTCATTAGAAGCGACCATCAAATAGATATGAATTTAAAGATAAAATACCGTGCTGGTCGTAGGGCCGTAAGAGGTCCCTAGGCCAAGCTGTGGGATTTTCATCCCGTTGTTCAGAGTCACTTTTGGAGCCTCGAACACTTGTGCCATTTTAATATCCGGTTGTATAGAAACAGCAAAGCATAAACGGCTAGAACCTAAACTCTATAAAAGAGTAATATTTGCTTGTATACTTTCCGAGTTAACCCTGCACTACTAAAACAAAATCATCAGTCATGAGAGCATGTGAGCGACAAACTGACATGAGATATCGAGACATGAGACATCGACACACTGAAACATGTTTTTGCATAACTTGATTTCTTGATTATAAATTCTAAGCACTTTTTATATCTGGGGCCTTTTTATTGCTGTATATGAACTTTATTCACCATATCTTTCTGAACTTATTCGTGTTTGTTCATCCAACTTATTTCTGTTTCCGGTTTTTAATGAAAGCCCTTTTGTATACTGTTTTGTTTGTACATTGCATTGATCAACTAAAATTTGTTTTTGATACATTTCCCAGCAGTTTCTCACGAACAAAAAACAACTATTTCTGACATTTACTTGACTTATTCCATAATGCAATGCACTTTGTTCATGCGTGACTGCTTCGTAGCACCTAACCAGAACTGCAATGAGATAGCAAATCCGAAATATTATTGATGCTTAAGGAGGATCCCAAACTTCCATCTTATTAAGAATATATTAAAAATCTTTATCCAAAATCATGGGATGTCTCACGCTACAGAAATTTTGACAAGATGGTTGCTGTGGAATTGTTTCCATCCCGCTTGTGTTCAATGTTCTAAACTTCTAAATAATCGATTCAAGTTATATACCACGCCGATACAAATTTGTCACTTTTCGCCTCATGACATATCATTTCGGTAACAGGTAAACGTTCTCAAACCTTTGAATGTCTGTTTTACTGTCGTTCTGTATTTATCAACAATATGTTAACAGAATCACAGATAAAATATTAATTATACAATATCAAGCACTACAGTATATTAACACCGCTATGCATGTACACTTTTTCTGCCTTTAAAACGAAAAACCTGTGTTTGCATAGAACAAATGATCCTTAAAACAAACAAACAAATGCAAAATGCTCAGAAAATTAATTTTCATGTGATAAAATACAATGTAATCCAACAGATAAAACATATGTGAAACGAACACATTTAAAATTCAAAATACAAACAAAAGAACTGTTTGACTGAGAAAGGCTCTACAGATAAGATCGCGATAAAGCTGAGCAAATTAAGGCGTCTCACATATATTTAAAATAATAGTAATCGCATCGTTTTGCCCTGGTTGTGATTTCAGACCATTTGTTTTCAACTGAAGTCCTTACATCATTTCCATTTGAAGCCCTTTACAAGGCATTTGTGACTCTCTTAACTAGGAAATTTAAAAGAGAAATAGCGGCTTCAAACATATAACAAATATTAACTCTAAAGTAATTTAGAACCAGCACTGTTAGCAATTTACACAGCCCCGTTAGGGGATATCATTGAACCCCATGCGCCAGTTGCACTCAACTCTACATCTGTTATGGTGATAATGCCCTTCAAGCCATACATGACTGCATATCAGATAATAAAACCTGGATGTATATCAATTTATTAAGAATTGAACTGAAGTTCTTTTGGTCGGCTCAACACATCAACTGAGAGCAACTTCTGAAATTACTGTAGTTGCTGTTGATCAGTTAAATCTACAGAATACGTGAAAACTCTTGGTACATTTTTTGACAATTTATAGATAAGGTTGGACTACTTTAATTCACTACTATATGACTTACCAAAAAATCAAAGAGCCAGGTTAGAAAAGCTGCAAAATATGTCTGGTCGTTTAATCAGTTGTAAATTGTAAGTTCATGTGTATAATGGTTTAAATAGTTCTGATCCTAATAATTTGTGTTATGTGATCGTTAAACACGAACGAGTTGGTAGTCTTCGGTCGTCTTCGCTATACTTATTTAATGAAACTTAATCCAGAACAAAATATGGCCTGTGTAATGTTTTATCTCCGGATATTAAATATTGCTCTACACTCTCTGGAATTTTGAGTGAGAGGCCTACCTCTGTAACTTATTAATATTCCAGGGGTTTCAAAAGCTGTAATCCCGTGACGTAGTGGATAACAGCACTATCTATTGTTCTGTTACGCTACATATGGATTGTGTTTCCTCGCACAGATAACGCTTATCAGTCAAACATACTCTGTTACCAAGCAAAACCAAGCACATTGATAAAACATATTAACAAGTTACTTTTGATGCATTGGATCGCATTGTATCACTCAGGAAAGCTAACGAATTACAGTGAGTAGTTGCATAAATGCATCATCTTGGAAAAAACTCTGTGGGGGGTAAACGCTCTGCCAGTGGAATATACATTGCGTGCATTTTTTTTCTATTACATCCATATAATTAAATGTTCATTGTTTTAATGTATTTGGATCACACCAGAGCGTGAATTGTCATGCGTTGTTGTTGACATTGCTTTACTTTTTTACTTTGAAATTTATAAAATCTTTGCAATAAAATATAAAAAGATTGGGATATTTGTACACTAGAACTGCAATCGAACGGAAAATATTCACATCCAAGACATTATGATGTGAACACAAAACATAAATGGAAAGAATAATAGTGGTAACTAGACAGAAGTAGTAACTAGATTGTGACTGGTCGCGACCATAGATCAACGTCTAATCAACGTCTTTGATACAATTTTGAATCGAAGTTGGACATCGCTTATGGTTCGAACAAAAATACCACCTTTTTATGCGTGATCAACATATTTGCTTCAACTTTGAGTCGAAGTCGATATATTGATGTTGTATAAACGTCGATCATGAGTCGAGAAATAGTCTGCGTATAGAAATCGGGATAACAACCAAACAACAAACTGATTACTGAAAAATGAAGCCATGATGGGCTGCTTCTAAACTTTTCCAAAATGAGGACATCAGTTAAGAGAGTTTCAATTGCGGGCAAATTTTCTTCCATACTTTTGAAAAATTATTCATAAAAATTCACTGTGTACTGCGTTATCGGATGACCAAAAAGGTGCCAGTGCCTTGAAGAAGGGCTGATCTCTACGTCTTATGATTTTCTGTACAATTTTCAATTCATTTTAATTTTTCAAGTAGAGGTGGATGACGGGTTAATATTGTAGCAATTTGTAAGAACTATTACCGTTCCAGATGCATTACTTTACTTGTTTGGCGGATGCGGGGCATAATCCTTCTTTATACATAAAATAGACATTTAATACTTAAAATATATATGCAACTAATTTAGTTGAACAAGGCTAGCTGCTTTCTTTATAGATTCAACAGGCATTTGTGTGTAACGTGATGTCAGCACACAACAGGCTACATCATCGCTAGGTGACATGTGCGTGTTGCGGTCTGACATGTGGTATATATATATATATATATATATATATATATATATATATATATATATATATATATATATATGCAGGCATTATTAAGGCAACATTTTGTTGATATATTGCCTTTTTACAGTGCTATGCAATAAGTCGACATATCTTGTGTCGACTTCTTATTCTGCATAGAATTAAATTAACGATTAAGTAAGCGAGTGCCCAATTCAAAGTTAATACATTTATACTAGTTTATTCTACCTTTAATCTTACCCCTGACTAGGGATAGTTTTACTAGCGAAAAGATTTCCCCATTGGTTTATGCCAATTTGAAACTGGTATATAGTTTTCTTATTAAGACACCATTGTTTACTTTAAAGGTTTACTATATAAAGGAAAACAAAAGTGAACTAAGCAAAAATAACTCGACATAGCATTTTATAGCAGTTTGAATTTGTTAAACAATCAGAAAAGGTTGTTGTTCGTAAAATTTTCCAGCTTTTAGAATAGTGATGGAATATACTAGTACAGACGTATTAATTGGAATTAAGACTTTCGTTAATCTTAATTATAAATTTTGTTCTATACAAAATAACAGGTCGAGATAAAATGTGTCGACTTGTTAGGACAGACAGTAAAAGGGAAATACATATAATACAAATGACCAATAAAGACTGCAACTCAGCAGTGAATTCGGGGCTAAGGGGACGATCTTTTGTTTTATGGTTTTAGTAAAAGTGTCCCTGCTCTTGGAAGGTGATGGATGGGACCGATTGTGCCAGAAACTTATCATGAGTTTCAAAAATTAAATATCTGTTGTTTCCGAATGCGCTGAACATTCCAGTGATTCGTGCTTTTGGTATAAAATAGCTTACTGCTAATCTAACTCTTATCCAAAAACACAAGAAGGTTCAATTTTTAAAAGTAGTTCTTTTCTTTAAATGAGTCCTATTTTTCACATCTACTGTAGTCGGCGGATCAAAAAATCTAATGTAGAACAGGCCAAGCCATCACTTAGGTTGGCTGTTGGACAACAACAATGTTTCGCGAAGGAATCTGAAATTATGCCTCGCGAACGGGTTTCGTACTGTGTAATTCCTCGAACTGAGTTTGTTAATCAAAGAAAATCACCAAACAAAAACATGATCAAGCAAAGTAGCAGCAATAAATATTTTCTTATCGCAAATATTCACTGTAGTAAAGAACGATGCAAACACTGGAGTGTGATCTGTTCGTTATATTATTTGATTTTAGTGCCTTTTCATTTTGTTTCAGAAAAGATCTGTAAAGAAGGCTTCCACCATCAGCCGTTTCTTTAAAATAAAAAAGCAGATATCATCGCTCAATAAGAAAATAAAATATGTCCACAAACGATCTGAGAACAATCTCCAATAGATGTGGTATTTTATTTTAAACACTGTACAAGAAATTCGATTATTTTCTTGTGAAGAGGGAAAGAAGAAGAGATGTTCTTCAGAGCAATGAGACAATGGGCGACACTAACCAAGGTGTCAAGCCTTGGTGAACAGTTGGTAGCATTGTACGTGAAGGTGGGATGAGATTTCGGTTAGGCTCCTTGAGTGTGTGCTTTAACATTTGCTGCACAGGTGTCCAATCCCTCTCCCCAACATCTGAAAAATTGGTAACCTTTTGCAGAAGAGTTTCTTATTCGGCAGACAAACAGAAAAAATTCCAGAGGCGTATCACAGGACGAAAACCTAGTTAAATATTATAGAATAATCCTATAACCAGTGACCAAAGGCTAGTTACGTAACAAGCGATTCGTGAAATAAGCGAAGGCTGGTAACATACACAAAGACTAACCGAGTAAATAGCGAATCGCATGACCAATATATTAATAGACATGTGTACTTGAAAACAGTTACCAGTGGACAGTGGGCGTTTTCCTGTTGTCTGGCCTTTAAATTAGAATAACGATTACCTGGCTATATGGAAGGTGATTATTTCTTGAATGAACGAATCCAAACACTAGCACAAAGTAAAGATTTATTTGGAGAACAATGATTATTTTATATCATTTTAAGTTGTATATGTTACATAATAAATATATTTAAAAAGAAAACTAGACATAACTGACCAAGCTCCTGATATAAACAGTGCCAAAAAATCAAATATCTCAGCACTGCAGTGCTATCTCAGTTTTTTGAAATTTTTTGTGTTAAGATTTCAGAAAAATTTGTAGACAAAGAACTGGTACGTTTTATCGGCGTATCGAATTTTAACGCCGAGCAAATCCAAAGAATCGTGGACAACTGCAGGAGTAAACCAATGCAAAATAGACATATGCTTCCAAAATGAAGGTTTCGTAAATTATTGCGAATCACACGATGTTCAAATAACGGCATACGCTCCCCTCAGCCAATCTGCAAGGTAAAATCTAATGTTTAATTTCTTCCAGTTACACAACGTTCCATCACAATTTCCTGTAATAGTTCACTCGAATTTTCTTGTGTAAACTCTTGAATAACAGTACAAAAATAATATTTTCTGAAAGTATGATATGAAGTTTTCCAGTACTCAAACTAATAATTTTATCAATAATAATTAAATGTAAAAGGCTGCTGAAAGGCATTTATCACCATTCATTTCATGTGGTTAAGTTAGAGCAAATATTGTATTATAAAAGCGCACTCCAGGAGTTGTAATCTGCTCTGTTATTTTCAAAGATGACCTTAAAATGAACAATAATAACATTATACCATTTCAAATTCTTATATAAGAGCAGCATAAGGATACGAAAGCAAGGAAAGAGCAGAACAAAAATTAAATATTTCAAGAATGTCAAAGAAGCATGGTAAATATACAATGAAGTTTTATTTTAAGCACTGATCCATGCACATGCATACTTTTGTCTCTGTTTTTCGAACAAGTTTAGTGGCTGGTTAAAAAACTAAAAATCGCCTCTACAGAACAAAACCTTAATGAAAATAGCAAACAAATACAAGCAGAATGCTGCACAAACCGCTCTCCGCATTTTTATCTAAAGGAATCTCAATGTGATTCCAAAGAGTGAGAATCCGGAGAGAATGCGCAAAAACATCCAGGTTAAGGATTTAAAGCATTCCCGAGTAACTCTATTTTCCTTTGCTATATTCAATCCTGAGTGAATACGACACTTGTCTGGAGAGTATGGAACAGGTACTTTATGATGTTAAATTTCTATGTTGGCATAAATTGAACAAAATTTTACAATTTTATTAAAGTAAAAATAATCGTTCTTAATTACATACAATATTAACAGCTATCATTAGTTTTAGCGAAATAGAAAAACACTAATAAAGAATTATTAATTTCTAAGTATTTCGTTAAAGATATTTCATTTTGAAATAAGCAAACACGACATCGAATCTCTGTAGGCAATCAATAAAAATCTGCGCGCCTACACATTTCCCATGTGTGTGTTACTTATGTATATCATAAGGATACGTTGGATGACAAAAGCTAGTAACAGGGATGTCTTTGAAATAACAGTGACAGGAAGTGACTAAAGTATAATATACAGTAACCCTTAATGAAGAAATAATCAACGGTTGTTCAGCGTACTAAAAACTATTTTATTTTACAAATTCAAGGATCACAAGGATTACTTATTTCATACGAAGCTTCAGTCAGAGAATTTCTGCAATGATGTTGTAGCCAGGACTCAATTTCCTTATTACAGATGACTAGAGCTGAATTACATACTCCTTACTGGTAATTTACTGGTATCTGAAATAATAATAATAATGAAATAATTACACAAGATAATGCGTAACCCTCAATACCAATATGTTTGTGTGATCTGATGGATTTCGCACATGGTGTTTTAGGAATTCAAATGTAAAATATAACAGTAATAGATAAAGAGACTGAGCAAAAGATATTCGAAATATATAGTTTGTTTGCTTTGTTACCTATTAAGAAGATGAACGAAAAGTATACATTTTTTCATAATAAATAAGTAAAGTAGTTACAAATAAATAAATAAATAAATTTTATAATTATATTGTAAGTTGTAGAATACACAGGTATTGACCTTGAACCAAAACCAAACAACATAGCATTTTATTATGCTTGCTTGTGCATGTGAATGTAAACAGATACAGAAAAGACAGTGCTATGTTTGAGAAATCAGCTTAATGTCATGTCGATTGAACTTTTCTACTACATTTATGCTGAAGATAATATGATGTTTAGTTTTCAGACAGTGACTATGAGTTAATTACCCATTTGCGCGAAGTAACATTTCCAAAAGCATATCCTCAATCTGATCATATTTTTCCAGGCCTCTACAAACAGCATTGCTCAAAAACTTTGATCCCCCACATGTTATTACACATTTCATTATATTATGCCATATTCCATCAACTGGCTATAGCAAAAACAATTAAATACATGATAGGAATATAGACAATAAGAGGCATCGAATTCTGCCTGGCTTGTCACTTGGTATCATATGTACTGCCATATGTGTAAAAAAAATCGTGGAGAAAGGGTGGTAACTCAAAGACAAGGCCGTCCTTGCGGAGTAGCTGTTTTGGGGTGGGGAGAAGTTGAAAGAATTTCCATTTAGCTTCTCACAAAACGGGGCTTCTTTCGTATCTGTCTTTGTCTTGACAAAGTTATGGGCACTCACGGCCAGCAGTCTGTGTGTTATTGCCCTCCCACTCAACTCCAGCCCCTAATCCCCCCTCCTGCGTGGTTGTGATTTCCAAACCAACAAGAAAACCATTGACCGTAAATACAGGTAAGAAATATCTTCAATTATATAAAATTTTAGCCACAAACTGTTAACTATATAATTTAGGAAATGGTTTTGTTGTGGTGTGCAAAAATGGTTAAATCGTTTGAAAGAAACGTTCTATTGCAATATCATATTTAAGCAGAAATGGTAGTATAACCTGGTAAGGTCTTGATAAAATAAGCTTATTTGTCATCCTAGTATCACCTCAAACGCCATCTAAAACCCAGCCAGTTCTTTTACAGAACAGCAACTTATAAATCCATTAAAATATATTCTGCACAAAGAAGCAAGAATTTTACAAAATATCGGATCACCAGCAGTTGATAGCAACAATAGGAAAAAGGTTGACCTGGTTTTTTGAGAAAATTCTAAACACACCCGCTCGACATGCTCATTTAAAATGGGATGGAAAATTCAGCTACTAGTCTAAGAAACCAGAAGTAGTGTTCAGTGCCATAAAATAAAATGTTTAACCTTGGGAGCTGGCTGATTGAAATTACGCTGTTACCTGAACATCACATGATGTGCAATAGTCACTTAAATCCTCATTTTGTAAGTACACGTGCACTTCGCACTGGTTTATGACAGGTATTATCCTTCTGTCTGGTATATTTCAAACTGCTTGCCATTAAAATTCGATAATTCGAAGCATCGAGCCAGTTCTTTAATTAGAAATTCTTCTAAGGCCTAAACCAATCACACAGAAAAAAGCAAAAGTTGTAGAATACTGAGAAAGGCAGCTATCTTGGTTATCTGTAGCAGCCACATAGCCAGTCTGTAGGACGAATTAGAGGTAGAAGGAGTTTAGTTTTGGTGTCAGTACTTTCGGGATTTTAACTTACACCAAGATGAAGAAGAGAGTTGCGCATCGAAATTTTACTCAAAACCATGAGTCATTTTAATTTATACCTAACGCTAATCACAGGACTATTTCTCTAGTCATGTGACTAAGGTTTGGTCCTGGAAGAGCCTTTAGTTCTTTTGCTGTACATCTGCCGAATAAGCAAAACAGTCGCTTCGGAGAGAGAGGGAGAACAGAGAGGGAAGGGACACATATGCAGCAAATGTTGAAGCACACACTCCCGGAACCTTCCCACAATCTCACCATCACATCTTCGCGCCTCCACGCACAATGCTACCAACTGTTAACCAATCCTTGACACGTTGGAAGTGTTACCCTCCTCCCTTACCGAGACCATCTCTCGTTTTTTTTTCTTCTCACAAAAATAGTGGAATGTCTAACATAATGTTAAATATAGAAGATCCCATCTGTAGCTGATTGTTCTCATGTCGTTTGTGGGTTTTTAAATTACTTATCAAGCGATTAAATTGGTTGTTTTATTTCTTAATGGCATCTTATTTTAAAGAAACGGACACTTTACATTTTAAGCAAAATAGAAATCAAATGAAAATCAAATAATATAACGAAATAGGACAAACTCCCGGGTGTGCATCGCTGTTAACTGCAGGAAAACTCTTTGTGATAAGAAAATTATTATCGTTGCTACTTTGCTTCGTTATTTCTTCCTGTCTGACATTTTTCTTGGATTAATAAAACTAGGGCATACACAGCATGAAAACAAGGTCTGGGACCCATTCGTTGACCACAGGTTAGTATTTCCTAAGGTCAACATGCGCAATTGCACATTCTCTCACCAAACATTGTTGTCCAACAGTCGTTGACCACAGACCCTAGAGGGAGGCCAGCTGGCCTTGTTCAACCTCTGCGGCCTTTCAGTCTGTTATATATTAGATCTTTCCGATCCGCCGACCCACTGGGCAATGTGGAAAGGACCCATTTAAAGAGCAAAACTAATTTTGAAAATCGAGCCGTATTGTGTTTATGAGTTCGACTTGGATTTCTATAGCAGTCAGCTATTTTATACCAATGCACAAATCACTGTGTTTTTTTTCTGGGAACCAATAGCAAGTTTCTAATAACCACAGCATATCCATAATTTTTCATCAGGACGAACAGTTTTGCTAAATCATATAAAACAAAACTGCATATATATATATATATATATATATATATATATATATATATATATATATATATATATATATATATATATATATATATATATATATATATATATATATATTCTTTATCTTATTGTGGAGAAAAGTTTTCAATTACGGCCTGCGGCTCGTGGTCATAAATGGGACCAGCATCAGAAATCATGACTTCATTGCGACTACTCAAATGGAATTGCCTGGGTGGGTGCACAAACATCACCATGTACTCCCATGCCTTTTTAAAAAGACATCGAAACGCAAAGTGCTTCTTTTTCAACCAAACACGGGTGTAATTCTTAAATTGCACTCCTCTTTCATTCCGCTTCCCCTGCATCTGGGCTCAAAATTATCATTCTCCGAGTTTGTGTGGTAACACATGATAACATGTGGCCATTGGTTGCATTCCTCTTATCGTTTGCAGTAAATGCGTCCCCGCTTCTTCTTTCCGGTGTCCCAGCTATCAAAGAAAATATTTTTTTAAAACCCGGAATGCAGGGCTGGAATGATTTTGGAGTGCAACTTCCACTGAGTGCATAACCTGTACCCACACTCCATCGCTTCACGTGGACAACACCAGCTCTGCCACGCTCAGATCCGACCCGCTTGTCTAACCTATCCACGATGTCACACGTCGTGTTCTGCTATCACGTGGCTGCGGCGGCATTAAAAATGGCTGCTGTGTCTAGAGGGAGGCCAGCTGGCCTTGTTCAAGCCAATCTGAATTTAACTGAGTTTATGCTGGCGGAACATATAGCAACAATGAGAGTCTATCTGCTCACGACGTAGGCGTGGGCTGTCATCGAGCACCATCCTCTTCCTGGCCCTAATTTTTTGCAGGACTTTTTGAAATACATATTACGTTCCAAACACAAGTATGATCACACAGATTTCAATCAGAATATAACTTAATTTCTACTTCGAACCAGTTAAAATAATTCAGCTAATTTTCAGTACTGAATGTTGTTTGTGAAAGTGATTGCCCTTGAAGGGTTTACGAGTGAATAAACACCTCGCCAGTGACCAGAAATATGGGCAAAATATGAAATGGTTACGGGTGAATTAACACCACGCCACTGGCAATAGCCCCATTAGGTTACGCATGACTCAGCATTGCGCCAGCGATTTTTAGGATGACAATATGAATGGGGTGGGTGCAAACATAAACTGAATATATACAACGGTTTTAGCATAGTAGCGATTTCTTATATTCTAACTGCTTTCTGTTATAAACTATGGTTGTGCTCTAAACGTATGTGCATTAAAACATCTCCTCTTTGCAAACGATGTACAAGAACAATGCTTTTCACTACATATATACACAGATGCACAAAACGTACATATATATACTGCACAAAATGTACAAATAAATAGAATATACTATCCCACCACCACTACAATCTATATACATTATAGACTTTCAACAGTATTCGCTTTTATCCAACTGTTCAATGTCCTTGGCCAATATAGCCACTTTAAATAATATTCTTTATTTTGCCCCGCCCCCTTTCCTTAAGCAGATTTTTTCCATCTTAAGCAGTTCATTGTCTTTCAAGTCCACTTTCTGGAGCTCTGGTAGAAACTGCCTGTTATAGACTCATCATTATAGTCTTTGAGTCTATAAATAGACACTTGTCCTCTTCTGAATCGTTGAGCTATAGTGAAGAACTTTCCTATCTATCTTGGTCGTATTCACGTGTGTAATTCAAACTTTGCCCCCCCCCCCCCTTCTTGAATCTGTATCTTGGCTGTTTTGAAGTGGGTCGTGGCTTTTTGCTGAAGTTTGTGGCAAGGTGAACCTCTTCTACCTGTCGAGTGTGAAGTCATTCGGAGCCATACCTATTGTTCTGTGTACTGTTTTATTATATCCATCGGCAAAATTCTGGAGCTGGTCAATATACTTGAAAGCATTTTTATAGGTAAAATACCTATATATTTTGGAGTTAATATCTTAATCGCTCTTTAGCTGATTGCAGCCTTGTTTTCATTTTGAGCAAGCAGCCGGCGAATGTCTTTGGATTGCATAAGAGATTTTGTGACATTGGCCCAAACTCCTTTGTCACTGTGTATTCTATTTGGTGTTCTTCCCTCATTGAAGATATCTTTGAATACTTTGGCCACAGACACACCTTTTTTATCCTCCAATGGACGTAGCCATAAATATGTGGAGAACGTATCTACCATGACGAATATATATTTGAAGCCACTGTTGTGTTCAGAAAATTCCGTGTAAAATGAGGTCTATTTGGTGTCTGCTAGCTGTGGGGTTCTTGTTGTTGATCATTTCCTAATTTTTTATTAGCTCTGGTTGAATTTGCTATCTTTTTCAGAAGTGGATATATTCTTTCCGTGCCGAAAATCTAGCTGGTTTTGATGAATCAAAGTATATATCTTTGAGATATTCTTCCCACCGTGCCATTGTATTGAATGAAAACGGTCACATGTGTTGTGCACCTATATATTATCTTCACTTGTAATAGAATCTGTATCACTGGAATTGTCATCTTCAAATAAGACTTCCAGTACGCTTCGAAACTGGCACAGAGCCAGCTTTATGGTCCGTTTGTTGCTTTCTTTACGTTATCGTCCAATTTTACGCGATTAAAATTTAATTGTGAATTAAACCGATGTGCAGTTGAATCCATTGACCCAGTAATGTTCCATATCTCTGTAAAAAATGTAATCATATCAGAGTCTCTTATTTTACTCCTGCTTTCACAGCGGCTTCTTCCATTCCCTTTCTGATGTATTTTTCTACCTTCTTTTGGAATTCATCCTCACTCTCTTCCTTAACTGATGTCATCAAGGTTTCAAAGACAGACCGTTCGTCGTCGGTGTTATAATCTACTTGAACTTCTAATTTTAGATCTTTCTCTTTCTTTGCTTTCTTTAAGGGAGGCTGACTTCAGGACACCAGTTGTGGCGGCAGATATTACGGCTTTATTGACTAAAACCACAGGGGGTTTTAACGGAAAGAATTTCTTTAATTACATTTATATTTCCCTCTTTGATCCCGTGAAACTACAATAATAAAATTAAAAAGAACAATATTAGAATCGTGTTTTCAATCGATACCTAGAAGATTCTGCCTAAGCAGAGCCGATAGCTTAAGTAACGAGTTACAAATACAGAAAATGGTGTGATAAATACACAACCACGCATATTTTCAGTTCTCCCTTGTAATTCATTCTTTGAATAAAAATTTCATTTTATATCATATTATTGTTAAGACAAACAAAGACAAATTTATTAAAGTAATTTCTTACCCATAATGCCCTGTGTAAGAGTTTAAATTTAAATCCAAAACAACCCGGAATTCGGCCCACCAGCGACCGCGGCTAAACTTTAACTAATGAAAAGAGCGCTATTCAGTTCTTTTATAGTAGCTAAGAGAGCAAGGGGGGAAATCATTCAACCTCAGCCCTTTAAAATCGCGGGATTTTATCAAGGCACCCAAAAAATTGTCAAACAACGACGAACCGCATGTTTCACAAAATTTGTCACAAATCAAATCATACGTCAAAAAAAAAAACAAAGAATGACATGGAATTCATTCTTTACATGTCTCCCTAAATTAATGAAATTAATTTCACAACTAAAAGCATTTGCTTTATCATGAATTACAGCACTTGAGTTCTAACACAGTAATGACTTATATACCACAATTCATGAAAATAACAGCACTTAAGTTTTAACACAGTAATGACTTACACACCACAATTCACGACCTCTATATCACTATATATGTTTCGACTTTGCGAGATTCCGGTAAGCTACTTTATTGGCTTCGCTCTCCAGCAGGGGCAACAACTCCCAACCAAAGCCACGGTCCCAATACCGAGAGGGGTTAAGGGCGGGACCACGGTGGGGGTTGTCGAATGGTGGTCTGGTGGTCACCTTCCTCCGCTGTTGGCAGAAATGGCGCATCTGACCCATAAAATAGCTGTCTGTATTTTTTCTTTTTTGTGTCTGGGGATTGACAAAAATGAGCTTTCCCCCTCCCCAATAGTCCTTTGTCCCAAACTAAAATTACAGCGCTTCCCGTATTACATGAATTCCGATATTATTTAGATTTTATCTTAGTGTTTATATTATCTCACAATTAACTAAAAGATATTATTTCAAACAATTTTAATTTTACAAAAATCATAAAATATTTATGAAATCACAAAAGTCACACTATTTCATGAATTCATAAAAATCAAACAACTCACAAACGTGACTTTATTATTATTATTATTATTAGACTTTTCTTTTTTACGCGCTTTTTAAACTATATAAAAGCGCTACAATAATCAAAATAATAAAGTCATAGTACAATCAACATAATACTGACATAATACTGATATTGTCTAAAATAGCACTCAAATGCAGGTAAGATAATACTGATTTGAAAAACTAAAATTACACAATGCTTTAATTAAACACAGTATGATCTCTTAAATAAATCTGATCTCTTGAGATTCTTTTTAAAAGTGTTAAAATTATCTGTTTCTCTCAAATTTTGTGGTAATTTATTCCAAAGTCTCGGCCCTGCAACCTCAAAACTTCGATAACCTGCTGATTTTAGGCGGAACCGTGGTTCAACTAAAAGACGCTGTGATGCTGAACGGAGGGGTCGGGTTGGTTCATAAGGGACTAGGAGTTCACTAATATATCCTGGGGCATGACCATATAGTCCTTTATATACCATTGTGACAACTTTGTCCTCAATACGTTCTGGTACAGACAACCAGTGAAGTTTGATTAAGGCTGATGTTATGTGCTCATTTCTGGGTGTTACAGTTACCAATCGGGCTGCTTCATTTAGCACGCTCTGCAACTTCTTTATCAGGAAAGTAGGTAAATTGACGTAAAGACAATTGCAGTAATCCAGTTTCGAAATGACTGTGGCGTGCACTATTGTTTTGGCTGCATCATGAGATAGATACTTACGAATATGCCACAGTTCCCGTAATTTATATCTGCATGATTTTACCACTTCTAGGATGTGTTGTTCTAACGAGAGACACGCATCGAGGGTCACACCTAGATTTTTTGCTGACTTCGAGCGTGCTACTTGTTCATTTTCCACTTGTAATGTCGATATATTAGCGAGATCTATATTTCTTTGTGTTCCTATAACAAGAATTTCTGTCTTGGAGGCATTAAGCTTAAGACGATTGCACTTCATCCAAGAGGCTAACTTCTGTATGGCGCATTCTAAGCGATTGATAGCTTCTAATACACTATTTTGCGATTTAGGGTTGGCCGATTTCCGGAGCTGGCTATCGTCGGCGTAAAAATGAAAAAGAATAATCAATAAGCGAAGTAATGTTCCAAGAGGTTCAGTGTACTTCTTGTATCCTTGTGGTCCAATTTTGCTGCCTTGTGGAAAACCACATGTGATAGTCTTGCTTGAAGATGTAGAACCATTTATGCAAACTTTCTGTGTTCTGTCTTTTAAGTAAGACTCCATCCATTGCAAAACGTCACCTTCGAGGCCTTGAGAATTCGACAAGCGCTTAAGAAAAATGTCATGATCTACAACGTCGAAAGCTGCAGACAGATCTAGCAGAGCGAGTATCACAATTTCACCAGTATCAAGGGCTTTTAATATGTCATTAACGATTCGTAATAATGCAGTTTCAGTACTATGGTGAGCCTTGTATCCAGATTGAAGAGGCTCATCAAGACCGTTATCCGCAAAATGAACGTTCAATTGTTCAATAACCGCTTGCTCAATCAGTTTTGAAAGGTATGGTAGATTGGAAACGGGCCGAAAGGATTTAGGTTCAGGTGGGAGATTTTGCTTCTTTATCCTCGGTGCAACAATGGCGTGTTTCAGATCGGACGGCATTGTAGCGCTCTGTAGAGAGCCGTTTATGATATTAGTTATCGTAGGAGCTAGCTCTGGGAGACATTGTTTTAACAACGAGACAGGCACTGGGTCAAGCTGGCAGGATTTGTTTGGTGTTTTCATGATCATTTTAGTAACATCCTCTAACGAGAGAATTTTGAACTTGGAGAGTGAGTTCTGCACAACTGTTTCATCAAATGCGTAGCATTCGTCAGTGATATCTGGGAATTCGTCGCGAATATTTTCAATCTTATCCATGAAGAAGTCATTTAGGGTGTTGCAAAATTCCGACTCCGAGATATCCGGAGGCAACGGCATTTGGGGAGTTTTATTAAGCAGTGAAGTCACCATTTTGAAAAGTTTACCCTGATCATTACCGAATTTGGCAATAGCCTCCGAATTATACTCGGTCTTTCTATGATCGATGGTTGTCTTTAATTCACTTTTGCTATTTAACATGTTCTGCAAATTGGTATTTGACTTGTTCTTCCTAAATTTACGCTGTAGCATTTTCTTTTCCTGTCTTTTGTTATGAACTGTATCATTATACCAGGGGCTGCGTTTTTTCTTTACAGTCACAGTTTGCACAGGTGCATGCTTATCTAAAAGTTCACGTAGGCGTCTCCTTGGTGGGGAATACCCCGGAACCTAGCCACACATACATTAAGATTCAACAAGTAAAACTAATTTATGGACGGGCCTAACAAGAATACTTGTATTGGACCGTCTGCCTTTATTATCTAAGCATCGATCACCCACTTGCAATTCAACACTTCTAGTAAGCTTGTCATCGGAAACAAACGTTTTAATCATCCGTGCTAAATTCCACATATTACGCGGAACATTTTCGTCTTTAATTATGACAATATCACCTGTCTTTAAATTTCGCCTTTCTCTCATCCATTTGGATCTTACCTGTAGATTTTGGAGATATTCTTTCCTCCACCTACCCCAGAAGTGCTCTACTAAATATTGCACCCTTCGCCAACGCTTTAGAGAATATAGATCGTTGTGTTGAAATTCTCCTGGTGGGGGTAAAACAACATTTGATTTCATCATAATAAGATTGTTTGGGGATAACGGTGTGAGAGAATTCGGATCATTTATGTCTTGCACTGTCAAGGAGCGACTATTCAACACTGACATCACTTCACACAAGAATGTATGAAGAGACTCATCGTCTAACTGTTTGCTATGCTGACAGAGCAGCACACTCAAAACACTTCGAGTACTTCGTATGAGTCGTTCCCACAACCCTGCCATGTGACTTGCTGTTGGAGTGTTGAATCGAAATTCGAAATCACAATCATGCTTCTTCAAAAATTCTCTAACAGTACTCTCATCAATACACGAAATTGAGTTTCTTAGCTCAAGTTCTTTACGTCTATCTACAACTATCAATGGCCCAAAATAATCAACTGCAGAAAACTCAAACGGAGCTGACTCCAGTACTCTGTCAATTGGTAAATCGGCCATTTTTTTACCCTGAAAACCACTTCTTACTTTCCTGCAGATAACGCATTGGGCAATTCGATGTGCTACCATAGAGTTTAAGTTCACTATCCAGTAACCGTGCGACCTTATTCTATTTATGGTCATACCTTTTCTCTGATGGGCAACAGCTTCATGAAAATGACCTATAATAAGCTTTGATACATAACTGTCATTGGGCAGTAAAATCAGGGGCTTTTCACTAAAAGGCAAGTGACTGTTTTTAGTCTGCCTCCAACTCTAAGAACCTCTTCATCTAAAAAATAATCTAGATTTTGAAGTACAGAGCTTTTGGCAACATTCTTTCCAGCCTTTAATGCGTGAATGTCGTCTGCAAAGAAATCGTTTTTAACAGATTTCAAAATAATCTTCCTGCAAATTAGCAACATTAATAGAGGAATACAAAGTCAAATGACTTTCTGTTTTCCTTGCGCGGCTTTGCTTCTGATCACGTTTTGACTTTAAGAATCGCCCAAACTTGAGACAAATTGCAAACACCCGTATCAGTTTCTTGAAACTAGAAAATTTGGCGACAAAACCTCTATGAATGAGTTTTGGTTGGCTTGAGATGGCTGCAAAGGCTTGAGCTTTCTTCACTTCAGGATCGCACGTCTTCAGATCGCTTGCGTAATCACGACCGTTGGAACAGGGTAAAAAGGTATCGTGTAAAAAGGTAGGCCCATTGAGTCATGCAGAAGTCTGGAAAGTTTCATCAATGACTATGTCCCGAGATGCAAGATCAGCAGGATTCTTGTCGGTGGGGACATAGAACCACTGGTCAACATCTGTAAAATCTCTGATCTGATCTACCCTGTTTGCTACAAAAATATGAAACCTTCGAGTGTCATTAGCTATGTAAGACAACGTCACAGTGCTATCGGACCAGTAATAATTCTTCACATCACTCAGTTTCAGTTCTGCGTTGAGGAACTTATTAAGTTTCACAGCAATTGAAGCTGCAGCCAGTTCGAGACGCGGAATTGTCATAAATTTCAGGGGCGCGACTCTGGCTTTACCTAAAAGAAAGGACACAGAAACATCGCCTTTGTCATTTTTCAGTCTTAAATAAGAGCAGGCAGCGTAGCGTACTGAGCTAACATCGGCAAAATGGTGCAGTTCAGTGCCAACTACTAATCCGAAGTCTTTAGGTTTAACGCATCTGAAAATGCGCAGCTCTTCTAATTTCTTTGCATCATTTTTCCACTTGACCCACCGTTCTTGAAGTTCTACACTAATCTCATCATCCCAGCATTTTTGCTCCCTGCAAAGTTCTTGCAATAGCTGTTTCGCTAAAAGTGTGAAAGGAGCTGCAAATCCTAATGGATCATATATGGAACTGACTGTTGACAAGATACCTCGTCTCGTGGTCGGTTTGTCTTGTGTCATGACATGATACTGAAAGGTATCACTTTTCAAGCACCAACGAATTCCCAGCGCGCGTTCAGTTGGTAAATCTTTCTGCAGCAAATCTAATTTGTCAGTACCTTTGGCTCGATGTTCGATCGGAATTTGGTTCATCACTGCAGCGGAATTCGACAGAAACTTGTGTAACTTTAGACCTCCTTCTTTGCACATGTTTATGCTACTGAGAATCAATTCGACAGCCGATTTCTCGTATGCAACAGATTTCAATCCGTCATCGACATAGAAGTCTGATGTAATAAAATCCGTCCTCGCTTGGCCGTATCTTTCTGAAAACTCAGATGCTATATATTTGAGGCCAAAATTTGAACAACTTGGGGAGCTCACAGCTCTGAAGAGATGCACAGTCATTCTGTACTCCAGAATGACTGTGCAGAATGACTGTACTCCCCATCTTTCGTTCGTTTGTGCTGTACTGTACATGTCCTGTCTCTTATTGTATTTAATTGTTTGTCTCTGCAAACAAGTTGTTCTGTAACGTCCTGTCTTATTTATGTACGAGTGACAAAATCCTGGGAAAAGGCCTGCGTGCCAGCTGTGAATAATACACTAGCTGTTGAAAGAATCATGAGAAATCAGGAACAAAAATAAAAAAAAGACCAAAAAAAAATTCTGTACTCCACTATTTCTCCATTAACGTCACAACCTTTGAACCACAGAAAACGTAAGTAATCGCGATGCTCTGGATTGACATGGAACATATAAAACATTTTTCCCACATCGCACATCAAGCATATGGGTTCCAGTCTGAATCGGCACAACACTCCGATCAGAGAATTTGTCAAGTCTGGTCCCTGCAAGAGAACATCGTTAATACAGACACCATCGAATTTTGCACTGCAATCGAATACAACTCTGATCATTGGTTTGTTGGGATTGTATACTCCGTGGTGAGGTATGTAATTTGCTGATTCGGATCCAATCTGTGACTCGGGCACTGGTTCTGCAAAACCCCTAGAAACCAATTCATCCATGAAGTCATTGTAATCTGATCTAAACTTGCCATCTCTACTCAAGCGCTTTCTTAGACCAAATAATCTTGTCAGCTGTCTGTTATTTGGTAGTTTAGGTACAGGCATTTCATAGTGATTTCCTGTGCGGTGAATATCCTGCTGCATAATTGACAAGAACTGTTTGTCTTCCCGTGACTGCTTCACCTGTTTCGAGTCAAAGTGATCATTAAAATCAAGCTCCAGCATCTTTGTAACAACCCTAGGTGTGATAACTTCGGACACCTTCACCTTTGCTGAAAAATGAACTTGATCATTAGTTTTGGGAAGCAATAATTCTTTCGGGACTACCTGAGTCAGGATTCTGTGACTGAGTCCAATTTCATCTTCCTCAACTTGAGAGCCTTGACGCAGTTGTAGCCTATCAACAAAGCGATGTCACAGGTTTGCAAAGGAGGAATTATATCTGCTATCGGCCTTAAATAAGACCATTTTTCAGCCATTTCTCTTGTTGGGATGTGGCGTCGGTTTGCTGGCATAATGTCTCTCGTATACGTTGCAGGTAAATCAACTGAAGAGTCTGAGCTGAAATGTCTTACCCTTAAACCTGTAATTTTATTACTCTTGATAACCTCATTCTCAGAAGTCATTGTAGATAAAATCAAGTTCACATCGGTTTTCGGGAGACGCAGATCCTCCGCCGTCTTCTGCAGCAAAAACGTCGTGTCAGATTGTGTATCTAGTAGTGCATATACCAAGGTTTCCTGATCCGGTTTGCTGCAGTGTGACATCCATACTGGCACGATCATGGAGCTTTCATTTGCTTGTGAACTGTGAATTGGACTGTTTAAAGCTTGTTATGTTATCGGCTGAAATGGCTTTGCATCCACATTAACACCGCTTGAACTCGCTGGCTTAACGTCTAAGTGCAGTACAGTTGGGTGCTTCTGTTGACAGATATCACAAATAGCCTTGGTCTTACAGTCTTTCTTCATGTGACCCTTCTTCAAACAGCCGTAACACAAGCCCTTATTTTTAACAAAAGTTTGCTTTTCTTCTGGTGATTTACTTTCAAAAGCTGGGCATTTTATCAACTGATGGACTTGGTCACAACAGAGGAACTTTGGAACAGGTAGTGCTCCCTCAGTGCTCCCTCAGATTTGTCTGTATGTCGAGTTTACCTTGCTTAGGCTTTGTATTGTTTGCTTTGGCCTGAAAAGATCTAACAGAATGACTCACTTTCTCCTTGCCCTGGGTAGAATCTTTGATTTTTGGTTTCAGGTTCTGAAATGAAGTTACAGGATCACAAGCTATGTCTGCTTCATCTGCAATAAAGGCGACAAATTTTTGAAAATTAGGATATGCATTTTCCTTTTTCCTGTATTCAGCTGAAACTCTTGCCCATCTGGTCACGAGCCACCCTGGTAACTTGGTCAGTAGACGTTGCGATTGCATTTCATCGTCCAGGCTCTTCAGGTTTTTTGCTACGGACATGGCTGCTAGAACCTGTCGTAAGAAATCTGAAAATCTACGCAACGCAAGTGAATCTGTCTTCGAGATCTTTGTCCAACTCTCTAATTTCTCTTTGAATGCTGTACCTATGCAAAAGGGATTACCAAAACGTTGCTCTAACAGAGCCATTGCTTGGTTGTAAGCATCATCACTTGGTATCACAAAGTACCCTTCTACGCATTCCAGAGCAGAGCCAGACAAATACTACTTGAGATAATGAATCTTATCTGTCGGCAAAACAGCTCTTCTTTCAATAAGCACGGAAAATGCCTGCTTCTAACCTGTAAATTTGAGAAAATCGCCATCAAAAACACCTGCTCGCTGCTGTCTGCTCACATAGAGCCTGTAATAAATTGTTCTGAACATAATGCACGTCGTCCCTTCTCGGGGGTGGCGGGCCGGCAAACTGGAAATATAATCATTTACCTGTTCCATTTTGAGAGGTTCTTTGAATTCCCCACACACAGATTCTACCTCTTCTTCGATTTTCAGCGCCTGTGCTTGTGCATTCAGCATTTCAATCTGTTTACTCACCTGTAACCGTTCTAGTTCAGCTCTCTTTTCCTCAACTTCAAGCCGTTTTTGCCTTTCAAGGTCCATGAATTTAACTTTGGCTTTGAGTGAGGCTGCTTTAGCTTTTAGATCCCTAGATCGCTTAGAAACATTAGACACACTTGAGGTGGAAGACTTACAATCTAACACAAACTGAGCTATTTCTTCACTAAGCCTTTTATTTAACCTCAACGCTTCCATTTGCATGTATTCATATTTGGATCTCGTTTCTGGCTCGTAGCCTTCAATAGTTTCTAACCTTTGATAAGCACTATCTAAAACCTTAAACGATTCATTTAAATCATTTCAGATAGTTCATCTGCACCAAGAAAAATATCAATTTACATGATTAGTTTAGCAAGTTTGCTAAATTGAGAATTAAAGTGTTTGTTTGCAATACCAATTTCGTACTCTAAACCTTTATCCGTCAGTTTTTTCTTGCGTACACTTGCCCGTTCGGAATTTATGCCAGAAACAGAACCCTCACCTGTTTGATCAACCGTTCCCTCGCATTCGGGATAAAAATAATAACCTTGTCACTCTTGCGTTCCATTTTGGGGGTTGACAACGTTGTGCGTGCTGGGGTGCTATACACTATGTACTGCGTTAAAGTCTAGCCTTCAGGTCACCCGTTACATAATGTACCAAATCAATACCCAAAATTCTATATCACACAATATTACATATTTAATAACCCTGAAAATAAAAAAAAACACAATAAACCAAAATAAATGTTCAGTCAAAATAGGTGTCTCTTGGTTGAACGGCAGGTCAAACACAGTACCTTATTTCAGGAGTAGAATTCTGTACTGAAGTTCCAATGCGCGAAACACAATCGAAATAGTCAAATGTCACCTGTTGGAATCTGCAAAAAACAGCTGATCTCGTGGTAGAGAGCGCATTGCTGATATCTTGATATACATGACGACGCACATGTTGGTATACACGCCGACACACATCTTGATTTACACGCCGACGCACATGTTGTAAACACGCTATGACTTCTCTGAACAGCTGAACAGCTGTTTGGGTAGAATTTCGCTGAAGCGGCGCCTGAGAACTGGGCTGCTCTACCAGAGCGACTATTGTGGAGAAAACAGTTTCTTCTTGACTGACAGTCTGAACGTCACAGAGTTAATTTTAAGGCGTTATTTCCCTGCGGCACGCTTGCAGAAAAGGCAAAGCTAATCTGCTTGAAATAGGTTAAACATCATTGCTGAACATCATTGAAAACACGTGGCAGCAGGATAGCAGAGCTAAACTGCACGATGAGAGCGAATTTGGCGGAGCCCTTCACGCCAAATACGTAGTGTCCCAAAGACATGCGGAGGACGTCTGACGATCATAACGACAACGCATCAGTGACAGTAAAACTGCAGAAGATCGGTACTTGCGGGAAATGGTTTCACTGTGGCGGCAGATATTACGGGTTTATTGACTAAAACCACAGGGGGTTTTAACGGAAAGAATTTCTTTAATTACATCTTTATTTCCCTCTTTGATCCCGTGAAACTACAATAATAAAATAAAAAAGAACAATATTAGAATCGTGTTTTCAATCGATACCTAGAAGATTCTGCTTAAGCAGAGCCAATAGCTTAAGTACCGAGTTACAAATACAGAAAATGGTGTGATAAATACACAACCACGCATATTTTCAGTTCTCCCTTGTAATTCATTCTTTGAATAAAAATTCCATTTTATATCATATTATTGTTAAGACAAACAAATACAAATTTATTAAAGTAATTTCTTACCCATTATGCCCTGTGTAAGAGTTTAAATTTAAATCCAAAACAACCCGGAATTCGGCCCACCAGCGACCGCGGCTAGACTTTAACTAATGAAAAGAGCGCTATTCAGTTCTTTTATAGCAGCTGAAAGCGCAAGGGGGAAAGTCAGTCAACCTTAGCCTTTTAAAATCGCGGGTTTTATCAAGGCACCCAAAAAATTGTCAAACAACGACGAACCGCATGTTTCACAAAATTTGTCACAAATCAAATCATACGTCAAATAAAACAAAGAATGACATGGAATTCATTCTTTACACCAGTTTTTATATGCTATGTTAAGTCGTGTATATTTTCAAACATTATTCCACACTCGTCACACGATACCATATCGGATATGATATGTTATCACTTCCACAGTAAAAGATGGAATGAACAGCCCTTTAAAAATTTCCTGCTTTTCTTTCTTTCTTTGAGATGTGTTCACCTTGTCCGTCAGTCACTAAAAGATCTTGAATGATCTTGTGGCGTGTGTTTTTCTCCTTTTATAGTTTCTGGCTATTTTCTAACTATGTTTACTTTGAACCGCTCAGACTCAGATATGCTTTGCTTAACATCTATGAGTAGATCTTCATATGGGCGATTGGCTGCTTTGTGATACACTTACAAAATTTACAAAGGCAACCAGGAAACATAAAGTTTTCCAGTGTCCTTACCTGATTTTGACTCATTGGCGACTTGAATATGATCATATAGAGAGTATTGCTCTGCGAAGCGTAATTCTTTCCCGTAGGAAATAAATTCTGTGTTAGATTGATAACGCTGAGATTGCGATGGCATGAGTCCTCGGTAAATAGATCAGCAACCTTGGAGTCGGTAGCGGTTGTTGACATCAGATGATCTAGTATGATGACATTATTTTTTTCTCACATCAAAGAAGTCAACACATTCTGAGCTGTTTGGTATCCCTTACATAAATTCAATATTTGGTATTGTTGTTGGCATTTCATCGTACAGAGGCTGCCAGCATTTGAACAGTACAACGATCCTGTTAGGTATTGGTTTGAATTTCCCTTGTTGCAATAGTTTTATAATCAAATGCCTTTTGCCACTGCCAGTGAGTCCAGAAGAGGTGACCATGCATGGATGCTTGAAGATGTGGGTTGAAGACTCTTACAATTTTAAATCCACCTGATCTAGTTCTGTTTCTTCTTCTTTTTCTCCGTCAACCGTTCCCAATGCTCCGTGAACAGTGCTCATGTGTCGAGACAATGAATAAAGAGTACTTAGGCCTTTATTGCGTAGACTACACGGGTACATGTTGCCGCTTTAATGTCCAAGGTCTAAAAGAAGATCTTTCAATTCGCGCCCTTATATAGCAGTTGTATGAACTAATTTGTATGATTTAATACCTTGTTACTAAGTGCTTATATACTGCCTGGCGGGAAATCCCCAAAATCTATTTTAACACAGACGTTTCAACAACCAGATGGCTACATTTCAGCTATACGCATACTTCACGAGCAAAGTAGAGTAATACAATTCTACGTCTTGTCACCACTATGGCGTGTGCTGCACTGCTGCAATAATAACTCCGGTGGCGGGTTCTATACTGGAATGATATCTATCCACATGGATTCTCAAATTAAAAGGCTTGCTTGTTTTCTGGTTACAAATAGTGCAGTTATTCATGTTGTTGGTTCAGCGTCCAACTGATACCGAGTTTATAAATGTTCTCTATTGATAGTCATCTGTAATCACACGCTTATCAAATTTTATCTTGTAATCTTTCATCTCACTGTTAGTCAGCAGCAAAGCATCTTTTTTTTATCTTTTGTTGACTATATTTTCCGTTACGATAAGGGCTTCGGGATGATCTATGATCTGCTTGACTGTATCAAAATCTATTTTTAGACTATTCTTGTAGCTGAGTGTAAGGCCTCTCAATTTTGTCATGATCTCTATACTGCCTTCCTTTTCGATCTTCAAGGCGTAGTTCTTTGGACCCGCAGAAACGAAGTGTGTAATGACTTTATCTGGAACTTTGTCCGTCAAATCGCCTAAGAAATTGCCTAGGGTAGCTTTTGTTGGTTTGTTTTGTTTTGTTTTTTGTTGTGTAGATTACTGAGTCTGTATCTGCGTACAAGGAAATAAGTCCTAATTCTTCTAAATACTCGTAAAGTTTAAGACGGGCAATAATAACATTCGTTCGACAATTTGTCTTTACAAACTCGTCCTTGAATCTCCAGCTCATTTCAACCATATCTTCTGATACAAAACTAACATCTGTTACTTCCTGACTGTCACTTTTAAGCAATTCAAAGTATTTTCTTGGGTCAGTTATGTGAGGCGTTCAAAAACTGAAACAGATCACACAGCTTACAAGAGGCAACAGAACCGGTACATCTTTTAATGAAGTAGTCAAAGCGTGGGTACGTTCTAAACATTATAACTCATTTTGCTGGTGATCAAGATAAGCTGTTTCGGAAATGGAACAAAATTATGAATTGAAATCAGACCCAATCGTTACCGGATCATTGTGATGCAAAACAGTTGGCGAACTGTTTTAGTAAGCTTTTTTTCAAGAAAAAGTCTCAAAGATTCGACAGCAGTTTTCTGATGTTTCGGAAAATATATACGCTTACGATGGAATTGATGAAAACTGTGTCATCTCACCATTCACTGTATTTTTGGATTTATCTGAGTTCGAAGTTTGCAACATTATCACAAAGTCCGCGGGTAAAACTTAGATTCAATACGTACGAGATTATTGAAGATGTGTCTAGACGAGTTATTCCTCATCATAACAAGAACAGTGAATCTATCACTCAGAAATGCTACCATGCCATTGCAGTTCGAATGTGCCTCTGCTTAAAAAACCTTCATTGGAACCAGTGGTTACAAACTACCGCCCGGTTTTGAATCTGGCGTTTGCATCGAAGGCTATTAAGGAGGCTGCAGGTAACCTAATCGCCCTCCATCTGGGGACAAACAATCTCAGCGACAATCTTCAGTCCGCATACTAGCCAAAAAATTCAACAGAAACCTCGCTTTTAAAACTATGTGATGATTTGTTAATTGAAATAGACCGTGGTAAAGCCGTCTTTTAGGTATGCTAGATTTATCGGCAGCGTTTGATACCGTCGATCACGTGATATTGTGTCGAAGACTTAAAGACACTTTTCGCATTGTTGGTGTGGATCTACAATGGTTGGAGTCTTGCTTGACAAACCGCTCTGTTCAGGTGTGTGTAGACAATGAATATTCCGACCCTGTTACGCTTGATTGCTCTTTACCGAAAGGCTCCCAGATGGGTTCCATACGGTATAGTGATTATGCGCTACCCCGAGGTAGACTGATCCGCCTTTTGCATTTGCTCTATCACTGCTATGCACAAGATTCCCAAATAGGGAAATCGTTCAATCCGCGTTCTGTTGACGAACAAATTGAAGCAGGTCATACCCTCGAAAGTGGTATTGCAGAAATTTCTGAGTGCATGTACTAGAACACATCAAAATTAAATATTGATAAGAATGAGTTTATCGTGTTTGCGTCTAAGCAAAGTCTATCGCACATAGATGTACAGCAGCTTAATCTGTCATCAGAAGTCATAGTCTTCATCTGTTGTCCGAAATCTTGGAGTTTATTTAGATTCAACCCTCAACCTGGAAGACTACATCAATAATTTGCGCAAAGTATGTTTCTGCTATCTGGGCCGCATTAGAAAGATCAGACATTTCTTAACACAGGAGTCGGCCAAGATGTTAGTTCACGCATTAATCATATCTCGCATTGACTATTACAACAGTTTGTTTACCAGCCTTCCGAAGTGTTCTTTATATCGAATTCAACAGATAATGAATGCTGCAGCACGTGTTATTTATAAGGCACCGCGATGTGAGCATATCACGCCATTTTTGAAAAATCTCCATGGGTTACCGGTAGAAAAACGCTATGAATTTAAAACTCTCACTTTAGTTTTTAAATCTATTCACGGTCTGGCACCAGAATATCTGCAAGATCTTATTCAGCCGTACGTACCAAGCCAGGCACTGAGATCAGCCGATGAGCTTTTATTAAAGGTTAATCTTCCACGATGCAGTAACGGAGCACGAAGTTTCAGGGTTAACGCCCAAAATATGTGGAACAAACTTTCTCATCATATAAAGTCATCAAAGTCGTTAACTGAGTTTTAAAAACATTTGAAAACACATCTATTTATCCAAGTGTCAAAGCAGCTTTATAATTGTAGCGTTGAGTGGTTATTACCAAAAAGGCGCTTTTTATATGCCACTAATAGAATAGAATCTAGCTGTGTCATATTTGAACGCTGCCCGAATTTGTCACAAAACGGGTTTAGCATGAGCTTTGCCAATGATCTCAGACCTGGATCCTTTGCAATTTTATTGTAATCTGAGGTAATTCTCATCTGTCTTATGGTATGGTGTAATATATGCTTGCCTTTCCTCTTCTGATTTGCAGCAAATGGGCCAACCGCTCTCTTCTTGTTTAAGTTACAAAAATGTGTTTATGTACTCTGTAAACAGCCCACCAGTCTTTTTAACAGAATTGTATTGCTCTACTTCACTTGTACTGCCCTTTTAGATTCGTCGGCTGTCAACTCTCCTTCCAAAATACGCTTATAAATTATATGGTTACACTTTGATATTTTTTGTTTGGCACAGGTTCTGCACAGAACAAACAGTAGTTTGTTCCTAAGCTTGTTGGTCTGTAAGACTGGTATCAGTGGTTGTCTAGGTGACAACACTGTACACTTTACTAGTCCTTCGTACTGATCTACATCTTTAAAATCTTTGTAAATAATTGTTGGATGGCCAAATAAATATTTGCCATATTTATTAACCCATGAGTATAGAGATGTGACGTCATTATACTTTTCGTATAATGCTTTCAGTAGCTGTAGCTTCGTGATACACCTTGAAAGTCTCTGTGCGCCTTTCGTAGAATGCTTCTCTTTGGTTCAGTGGAGTGACATTATCTAAATGGCTGACGAACTCTAATATTGTTGTCTTCTTCTACTTGTTTCTTCCAGTTACACTCCCAAATACAATGGTATGTAAAGCCTTCGCATTCTAAATATTTCTGTTTTTCAATGGCTGCCTGATGTTGCCTGATGTCGTCTCCGACACCCTTGCCAGAAGTCGCCGTGGAACTCTAAGACGACTTTTTCGTCACCCTCCTCATGCAATCATTCAGCTTATATTTCCCTACTTTCACTTCTCCTCCGTTATAAGCATGATGTATCTGACAATCCTCAGTATAATGTATGCATTTTAGCCACTGAATCGATGTGACTGGTTGCTTAGCTTCTGGATGGTATCCGTGAGCAGGGATAACAGGAAGTTGAAAGGCAGCGGGAATGGTAACACAGTTATTAAATGGATCAACACCGTGTGTCATTTCCATGAACACTCTTTAAACTGGAGACATGCGCGCCTTAATACGTCCAAATCTGATCTGCAGTACTTTACGAGTTCATTCTGCAGATTAAACATGCTGTTTTTATCGTCGTTGTACCATGAAATAAAGGATTCCCTCTCATCAGATTTCATACCATCTTGTGTAATAGGATGTGTCTGGAAGTGACGGTAACTGTATCCCCTTGGTTTGCATGGGTATTAAAAAAAATGTACGCAGGCACTTCCATAGACATGTTCTCGCTACCGTTCGGTATGATTTCGCGAATAGTGGCATTTCATACAGATCCCTTGATATGGAATAGCTCTCATAATCTTTAAAATTATGGCAGAATGCCGTAGCTCTTTTTTTTTTGTTTTGCAAAAACCATTTGCAAAATTTATCTGTTATTTTGTCACCTGTGAAAACGACTTCACTTGGTCCACATTTAGTGCACTCACTTGCTTCAAAATATTATCATTTTGTATTTTGCGACGTCGAAAGTATGTCATATTCCAGCTGTGTTTTTTCTTGCCTACATAATCCGTATTGCATTGTGTGCAAAGTTACTTATGCTTAGAAAGGGAGCCACGGAAGTGAAGACGTCGTAGTGGTTGTCGCGTACCGGTATATTTTTTATCTGCTTCAGGACCCGCATATATAATGGTATTAAAATGCTCTCTCGATACAACATGTATTTGATAACTACACAGTATGACCTTCCAATCCACAAAGACACATTTTTTATTAAACAACGGTATTCCACGGGGGAATGGGTTTACTGTATTGCACCCGAGGCCTCCTTCCCCATTCAGAAGTTAAGATTGGTATTGAGACTTGTCACTTTTTATTTCTTTGCAACTTCGCACTAAATCCACTCGTTGGTACCTCAGGACACTCTAAATGGTTATCAAAATATTATAAAAACTAAGATTTAGATAAATTAGGGGAGGGGGTGATTAGTTATAAAGTAAAAGAAAGAAAACTGCTCACAAGGTTCTTATTTTATTACAAGTTTTAGTTTTAGCGCGCAACCTATTTTGCAGTTACCACAAAAGAATACACATGTGCTCGATAGATTATAGTGCTCGATAAATTGAGGAAGAATGTAGATAAACATGCGAAATAATGAAGGTAGAATATAATGAAGAATTTATAAATTAATTGTGTTCACCCAATTCCTCCTCAAGCATTAGAAATAAGTTTGAAATAGATTAATTAGCTGCAACTCATTCAAAACCTGAGAGGGAAGTATATAGCTTTCTTATTTCGTTTTTCTTTAAGACATCTTTATTTTCCGCAAGATAATAAACTTCATTAAAATACCTAAATACATACATCTTTAAATTATTAACTGCGAAATTGTTATCAAAATATTATAAAAACTAAGAATAGTGAAAACATTTGACCAAAATAAAATAATTAAATACATGTCCACCTTCAAATAGCCTGAATGTAAGTTTAAAGCAGATTTATTTTACATGTGCGCACATGATATTGATATTTTATGGTTCGAAACCCTGCTAGAGGTAGAACATGCTTTATTAACTTGATAAAGCAGCATCCCGCCCACCTTCTCCATCACGAATTATAAGGCTTAATTTATTTTAAGACCATTTTAACTTAGGACCTTTACTTTCCAATCCTGCAAATCGCCATTCGAGGCGAAACAATATTTCAGATGAAACAAGTGTCTACATACACGATGAAAATGAGGGCATATAGTTTTTGAACAAATACAATTTTGCATCCACACCTTGTTCGTAAAAATCAAACCAAACAATTACATTTCAATAAATTGAACATAAATGCCGCATGTAATCATGCATATCTTGGCTGCATCAATGTGCGACTTCAATGGCAAAGCTTCAACAGAAGAAAAATTGCTTAATCCACTGATTAATTAAAATCAATAAGTTCTTTTTATCATATAAATTAAAATAAAAACGAAAATGTAAGGTGTAAATCTTAGCATGAAGTACTCAAAATGTGAAAAGTATGTAGGACTAGTATGCTCAAAGAAGGAACGAATAAAGAATGCGGACCACTGTCAACAACAAAATGCAAAGGAGTGCACGTTTCCATTATACTCATTGCAAGTCATCGCCTCGCCAAGGAGTAATTATGCAAACTATGCTATCTATATTATCATACGACGCACCGAATGCTAAATGCTCTCTTATAATACGTACTAAATGATAAATGCTCTCTCATATAACAAAGAACCGACATAAAATCGCTTTCGGTCTCAATCTTAAGCTAAAAATGGCTGAAGCAAAAAGGAAATTGATTACGCAATGTTCCTGCTCGCATTTAAAGCAATTTGAAATTATTTGCTTATGATGTCATCTCTATTACTTAATTATTACGTTATGACCATGAAATTGCAAAGTGAAATATCTCAAGAAGAACTTTGACGAGAAACGGAAATTTGTGAAACAAATTAAGAACTCAAAATGGAAATTAGCTAACTCTGAAATTATCACTGATGCACAATGTAACTGTAACGTTGTAATTTATTGATTTAACTATTTTAAGTTGCTGAGAGCTGTAAGATGTTTGATACCGTAGTAAATAAGAACTACTGTAAATGTTAAGTTAATAATTTGGTTCCATCTAGAGTAATTTTCGCTAACTGGTAAGCACAACTATGTAATTAAGTTTATCTCATCTTAAGCTTTGAACCTTATTGAGAATATCAGTGAGGAAATGCACAGTCTGAACAATCACACATGGCAGATATTCAGTAGAAAAGGAGAGACTTTGTAGCCGAACATAGCTACAAAGCTATGTAGCTTAAGCCATGCATGGAGTCCCGCTGCGATTCAGTTCATTTTTTTTTCCGGATTTCCTTTATTGGAACAGGAAATCTAACAGCGATGAATTAAAACAGACATAAATAAATTAACTGGCAGAGCGAGATTAAATTTGATTGTGGAAGTTTACTTCTTGGCTGGCTGGCTGGCTGGCTACCAAAGCCAGTTATGAGTGATTATAATTATTCTGCATATCCGAACACTCGCGTAACGTCGGGCCGACGTCGGAACGGTATAAACCAGGTCGGAAAACGTCGGCATCGGCTTCGATGCATCGGTAATGCATCGGTTATAGGTTGGCAATAGTCGAATTTCCATTTTTTTCTCATTTTTCGGAAGTTCATCGGTTACCGACGTTGGCCCGAAGATTATTTTCCTCAGTTTAATAGATGTTGGCAAATATTCATCTGGCCGACATCTTTTTCCGACGAACTTCCGACCAGTTGGGAATTTGTTTTTGCTAAAAATATTATATTCATATATTACACGTATTTCTCAATGCATATATTATACATATATTTTTATGCATTGGTTGTTATACGTTGGAAATAGATTAACTTCCGACCAATGGTAAAAAAAATGAAACGGATGAAAAAATTTGCATACGTATATTCGATGTATTTAGTTATGCGTACATTATACATATATTTGTATATGTTGGCCCAACGTCTGACATAGACGTACTTCCGACGGAACAAAACTTAATTGTTTTTGAAAAAAGATATTACTGATGTATAACCGACGGATTACAATAATCGTATAATATACAAACATATCACTGCATCGGCTATACGTCGGAAATATACCAAATTCCGACGAAAACTAATTTTTTTATTTGAGATATTACAAGCATGTAATATGCGTATAAAAATATACGTATATTATACATATAGTTATATTTGTCGGTGAAACGTCGGAAATATACCGATTTCCAATGCATCTCAAATATATCACTACATCGGCTATACGTCGGAAATATACCGAATTCCGACGAAAACTAATGTTTTTATTTGAGATATTACAAGCATGTAATATGCGTATAAAAATATACGCATATTATACATATGGTTATATTTGTCGGTGAAACGTCGGAAATATACCGATTTCCAGTGGATCTCTAAATTTGTGTATTTCACGCATAACTTGAAATGAAAACTATATATATATATTGCGTTGTGTACGAGTGCTCCACATATTCCACAGCGTCGGAAAAAAGATGCCGATATTGCCAACGCGTAATATACGTATTTTTTAAACGTCTATAAAACGCATATTTTCCTATGTATAAACGACGTCGGAAATACATCGGAAAAAAAGATGCCGATATTGCAATCGTATATTATACGTATTTTTTATACGTCTATAAAACGCATATTTTCCGATGCTTATTCGGCTTCGGAAATTTATCGATTGACGTTTTGTAGGGGACGTTATGAAGAATCAATAGTGGAGCATTATGAATATACTTAAAAATTATCATTTGCCTCAATAAACTAGCCCCAGCCGCCGTGGAGTAGAGGTATGTTCCGCGCCTAGGATGCAAGAGGTCCCCGGTTCAAACCCGAGTAAGTACTAGTGTTCAGTTGCAATATATAGATATGCTATGTTGTATATTGATATGCTATGGTGTATGTATGAATATGTGAATTATGAATGGTTGGTAAAGGTTCAATGGGTCAGTTAAGGTTAGAAACAATTTTTTTACGTATAAAAATCATCGGAAGTTCGTCGGAAATGCATCGGAATATAAACGTATAACCGACGTATAGCCGACGGTTGGTATCCGACGTCGAAGAATTTGTAGGGATATTTCCGACGGTGGCCCGACGTATTAAAGATATATCGGCCCGATGTATATCCGATGTACGAAGCCGCTATATCTATTATGCGTCGGGCCATAGTTAATCCTATGTGCAACCGATACATCGGTCGAAGAAGTTGCCGATATTACCGATCTAGTATAGATGTATTTTAGACGTTACGCGAGTGTTCGGGTAGATATCGACACAGAAGCATTCAGAACAAAAAGAAGGACGTGGAACATAACGGAACAATATCACACATGAGACGAAAGGGGCAAAGTTGTAACGGTCCGGTATCTCAGAACTGGTGATAAATAAAGTATGTAAAATGACCTTCATACAAATGATTAGACATCTGTTAGTGCAAAATGATACAGGCTTGTGAACAGTACCTTAGTTTTAGCTATCGTGAAGGACTTTTACACAAGCCACAAGGTCACAGAAATTGTAACAGTTTTATTCCATGTATCAAGCTAGCTTTTCACGTATCGTTCACGTGATTTTTTCTCTGTTCTTGTTCATATGGCTCGTGCGGCAAAAAGTTGAAAACTACACAAGCCTTTTTATTATTCTACAGAATTAAGGGTCAAGTTGTTTGTTATTTTTTTATCTTTCAAAGCCGGATATTAAAATGACACAAGTTTTCGAGGCTCCAAAAGTTACATTAAACAATGGGGTGAAAATCCCGCAGCTTGGTCTCGGCACCTTTTACGGCTCTCCGGTAAGATCAGAAATTTATTTTTGTATTTATTTTTAATTGATCGTGGCCTGCAGTCGTAAAATTGGCTGGAATATATTAAGAACTATTCACGCCTGCACTCATATTTTAGCTGTAAACTTTAGTGTATCGTTTTAGTTGAAGACTGACAGGGTTGAGGCAAAGAATATTAATGAATAAGAAAGCTCACTCGCATTGACTGCTATGTTTACCCAGATGGCACAGCGCCGCCTGTTAGTCACTGGTGTTATCACTATGAGAATGCACATCTATTGTGCACTTGGGGGCATCCTCAAAGGCATTTTGTTGTTTTTGTATGTGTGTTCTTTTGTGTATGCTCTTTCATACACAATTTGCTCCTTTCGTTAGACTTGAAACAATAAATTAACAACACAATAAACATTCTTAACACATTTTATTACCTCAGGTCAATCGGTTAAATATTATTTCACATGTAAATTTACAAGTGCTTCAGTTTCATTATTTTTCTATTTCGATAAGCGCCCCTTGTTTGCAAATCTCTGTTCTGCATTTTTAGGGAATGTGTTATTCTGACAGTGAGATATAAATCTACCATGTAGTGTGCTATTTTATCACATTCCCTTTTATCATAGGAGATATCTGTTGCGCAGCCCGCTTTTATGACTCGCCGATAAAGCTTACCCCGAACTTTACTACAATACATGACGCATTCAAACAATTTCGCATTCCGAAACAAACTTAATAACATTTTGGGAAGGAACCACTACTTTTGCGGTTTCTCTCAAATTTTTTTTCGCTCAGAAAAACAAACATTTTTTCATTTTCTGTTGGTTCATTATTTTCAGAACTGATCCATTTAGATAGACATTCATCACAGGAATGGCGTTTTTTGGCTTTTGATCTTAAATACCCAGCAAGGTAAACGACAACATTTTCTTCAGGTAGTGACAAATCATTTATCGAACTGTTTGCAATCGAAAGCAGATCCAACACATTATTTGGTATTTCTCTGTCTGGAAACAATGCATTTTCTTGTAGAATATTTGGGACATGTACATCTTGATCAACTTCTGGAAATTCCTGTAATCTAAGTAAAAACAGTCAAATTCGCCTTGTTACTACTATTACTTTTTATAAACATTGAATCAACACATATATCCCGATAAGCAGCCCGAAATTGAACTGGATCCGGATTATCGCGGTGTCCCCCTTTGCCTCTAATTATTGAGAAAAAATTTTCTAAAAACTCTTGATTCATACGGTTGGTCAGTAAAAAATTAATACCGTGATTTTGATGCCCACAGCAGCTTTCGGTATGCAATAGACATTTGCCAACCCTTTAAACATGGCAAAGACCGCGTTGTACCGGCTTTCGTAATTTTTGAAAGCAAGTTTTCACACTCTTCCAAAAATGCCAAATAAGCGGAATCAGGAGTTATCGCTCTGCGTAACTGATGTGTCGACATTAACTGGTTACTGTTAAAAACATCAAATAACAGATCAAATTTTTTAATGAAATTGGCGGTGTGTAAAGCGTTTTCGTCCATTTCCCCTAAAGAACACAGAGTATTGATGCCCACAGGAACAGAGTGACTTAAAACTTGAGTCGCTAATTTTACTCTCATCGACGAAAACGGTGGGAGTTCTTTGTGTTTGGCGAACAGTTTTGATCGTCATTCGAATCTAAAGTGCCGAATCAAATTGATAGAACTCTTTAATGAATGACCATTTTATGTCTTCGCCTTCTAATGTATAGCCAGACTTTTTAAAGTTATTTCGTACATTTGTGATGAGATGGGGTGGGTGATAAGTTACATTCACTTTTTTGTCATTTACTAGAAAATATGGTCGATCTATGTCTACTCTGAGTGCTTGTATCATTGACCTATTATTGCTACCTTGATTGCAAACAATTGCTACCTAGCTTTACATTCAAACCTATGTTCTGCAATTTACACAGACACACTCAACCACCAATTTCTGCAATAACTGCGACGATACTATGTTACTTGATAAAAAATAACCAACAGACTGCTTCCACTTTTCAACAAGACCACGTACCATAAACGCACATGCATGATTTGCAATATATTTTGAGCTAGTATCTGAATTTGACGTCTCAAAGCCGTCAATTTTATCAGTTTGTATTTTATCATATATTAACTGTTCTTTAATAGACATTTCGTCAAAAATTACTGTACACAATTTTTGCTGTTCTGTCATTGATTGAACTCGGTATTTTAAACCTTCGAATATAACTGCGTGAAATCCCGGATGGAGATTAATTTTTTTGCATGCATTTTGTAGCATTTTCGACTACAGTGAAAAAGGGTGAGGGCAAAAGCCTTATCCTGGTCTGACCAACGGTATCCGGTTTTCGATCGTGTTGACATTTTTAAGTGTTGAATAAAGAAATCGCGCACTGGACCGGTAAGTATTTCAGAGATGGCCTCACGGCATTATCCACTTTTTCCTTTTTACTTTTTTGTCGATTTGGAGTTTTAATCCTGCACCGCAAGCGTGAAATCTTAGTCCGTAATGACTGGTTTTGCTGTTTCAATTTTCGTTTTTTTTTCTTAGCGTTTTGGGATTTGGTGATTTAACGATTTCTCCAGGTGGCAATTTCGTAGGTTTTTCTTCTGTCACGGGGTGGGGTGGGGCACAGATTTTGGTGGATTTTGTGCGTTGATCAGCGTAGGAACTGCACTCCAGATCAAACGATTCCTGAAAAATCGAAGCAATATTTGTGGATAAATCTGTCAGAAAAGTATGTCGAATTTCGGGTTGGGGTACGGTGGGGTGGGAGGGTGAGGTGGTGTTGGTGTAATCTAGTATCACCCACCAGAATGTAACCCTCCTCCCCCCCCCCCGCCCCGGTACCGGCGATTGCATAGTTCATTAGAACTTGAATAAAAGCATGACTGTTTACAAGGGTAATTTAATGCATTTTACAAAATCTGACCTGCACTAAAACTTATTTTTAAGATGAAATACTTCCCTTGTTTTTAAAACGTTTTTAAAGGTGAAAACTTACCTTTGGTTTGCATTCATAAATTGATTCTTCTCAAAATGCTCGGCACAAACATGTCTATATTTTAGATCCTGTGGCGATTTTCCTTTCAAATCATTACGTCTGAGATTTTGTATCCATTTACTGCATCTTTCTTGTTCACGCGGAAAAGAAAAAAATGATATGTCCTTTCTTGTTTGTCTGTAATTATTACACCCGCATGCAACACAAATTGTCGTAAGATGAGTTTTTGCAGCATTTTTTGTAGTGCTTTCTTCCATGTTTTCCATGTTTACATGTGGAAACCCCAGCGTCCGCCAGAGGGCCAGCTATCTCTGTTGTTACACAAAATAGCAGGAGTTAGCGTTCTTGGTCATTAATCTTCTTTGGTTGAGGTCGGTTGTGCTCTGTAAATGCTCCCCTACCCCTACTCTACAAGAAATATAAGGGATAGCACTTATGGCTTTAACGAATACTGTTTGAAAACTTTGAGAACAAAGCTCTCAGATTCCAAATATAGTAATTTTCTCCCAACAGCAGCCACATAATAGTGTAGATGTGTGAAATAATGTCAGTGAAGATTACATAATCATACTCCATGAGGTAGAAATAGACCGACTTTTTCGGGACATTCAACCGAAAGAGTATTGCGGAAATCAATACAGCTTGAAGAGGGTCATAAGGACTTGGTTTGGGCCTCATGAGAAATGATTTTTTTCATTACATGTGTAAAGTGATGTGTAACAGAAATGCATTTTAAAATCACGTTTAATATCCTAGCTTGACGTTGATGTTGTATTTACAATTTATTGCCATGATTTATTTACCAAAAAACATTCTTTTTCTTTTTTATAAATAAATGAAAAGCAAAGCAGGTCTCGTTTTCAAATTCCAAAGTGCTTTCATTATATGCGCCATGTTACACAGAATGCAAGTTCAATGCTAAAATTCTAATCAATATATGATTTCGTGGTAAAAGAAATTTATAGTTTTTATAAATTATGTTTTATAAATAAACGCTTTGATGTCATTAGAAGCATTTCTAATATTACATGCTCAACATATTTACTTATTATGAGTATCAATAATTGAATCACCGACATCATTTTGTTAAATTTAACATAAATAGCATATTCAAATATGGTTGGTATCAATGATAACAATAATTCAATTTTTGATGTAAACAATTGAAAAGCGACGTTTTTTCTTTCTTTGGAAGCTTAGGTACTATCAATTTCTTTTATAAGTGTTTTCATTACTGATATCAAAAACATTATTTGCTGATGTAAAGTAATGCGTTTACCCGTAGATGTCCTGATTTAAGTTTTGATAAAAATTAGAAATTTGTGATGCGAGGTAAAGTATGTATCATATATTCGTGTCTATAATGTATATCAATTAAAGAATTAAAAGTATCAAAGATGGTGTAATCTCTGAAGAAGTTTTTAGCGTAAGATTAAAAAATCTAATTAAATACAAATAAATAAAACAGAATTAAATGTTAACCTTTAGGTCTCTATGTCTTCCTGAATGTTAAAATGATACAGAAGCACTTTTCCTATTGCGCCCCGCACAATGTGTCAGAAATGTCAGACAAATCTGAACTACCAACCATAAGGGTGCCTCTGTCATAGAAGTGGGAGACACATTTATGACAAACGCATAAAAGATTATATTTATTGATCCATTCATAATCTACTTGGAAGTGCAGCGACAGGGCATGGGAAGTTAAACTCGTTTAACATAAATTCTACCTGAGTGTTTATGTATTATTCAAGAGAAAGCAATGGAGGTTTGAAACCAAAAGTCGAATGTCTTTCTTTTATTTAATTTCGGATTTCCGATGACAGCATATAGAAAGGTTTCATGGTATAGAAAAAATATAGAATTTCGTCTTTGTGCCTGTATATATGCTTCTATACTATAACAAGAATGCCCAGTGGCAATGCCCGAGCTCAGGAATGCTGATGTCAAGGTTTATTGTAACCTTTAAGATTTATTGTAACCTTTAAGATTTATTGTAACCTTTAAGTATAGCCTGTAGCGAAACTTTCAAGACAGTAAGGCTATGTACCTTGCTTCAGTCAAGATTTGAATACAACTAGACAGAATTATAGCGGAACTGGCCCACTTCCAGAAACCAATGAAGAAAATATTTGCACTAAATTGTGACCAAAAACCTCAGTCACGCAGTACCCCATCTTAATCAGTGGTTTGATCCGACGGGTTCAAAATTAACTCAAAATCCCTCTATCTCTAATGGACACGAGATAATAGTCAGTTTCCTGTTTTTGGTTTTTGCCATTACCCAGAAGGTGAGGGTCAACGAGGTACCTCTTAGGTAACGACGTTTAGCCCAAAGAGTGGAAAATATCCAAATCGCTCTATCACTAACCGTTTTACAGATAATAATCAACTTCCGGTTTTTGATACAGAAGGTCAAGGTAATCGATGTACCTCTTATATAACATTGTTTAGGCGCAAAGGGTAAAAAATGAGCTCAAAATAGCTCTAACCGTTTTCGAGATAATAATCAACTTCCGGTTTTGACCTTGACCGTTATTCAGAAGGTCAAGGTAAACGAAATGCCTCTTAGTTAAGGTTGAAATTGAGCTCCCAATCGCTATATTTCTAACCGTTTTTGAGATAACAGTCAACTTCCGGTTTTTGACCTTGACACTGATTCAGAAGGTTAAGGTCACCTAGGTACCTCTTATGTAACATTATTTAGGCCCAAAGGGTCGAAAATGATCTGAAAAGAGCTCTAGGTCTAATCGTTTTCGAGATAATAGTCACCTACCGGTTTTTGACCTTGTCAGTGATGCAGAAGATCACCGAGGTTTCTCTTGTATAATCTGGTTTAGGTCTGAAAGGTAGAAAACCTTGACTATGACCCAGAAGGTCAAGGTCACGGAGGTACTTCTTGTGTAGCGCTGTTTAGGCCCAAAGGGTAGAAAATGAGCTCCAAATTGCTCCAATCATTTTTCGAGAAAATAATCAACTTTCCCATTTTTGATCTTGACCGTGATCCAGAAGGTCAAGGTCGACGAGGTACATCTTATGCAACCTTATTTAGACCCAAAGTGTCAGAAATGAGCTCAAAATCGCTCTGTTTAACCATTTTCGAGAAAATAGTCAAGTTTCCATTTCTGACCTTGACCGTGAAATAGAAGGTCAAGGTCACCGAGTAACGCTGCTTAGAATCAAAGGGTCGAAAATCACCTCAAAACGGCTCCATCTCTAACCATTTTCGAGATAATTGTCAACTTCCCTTTTTTACCTTCAAGATGACCCAGAAGTTCAAAGTCACCGAGGTACCTCCTAGGTGGGGTTATTTAGCCCAAAGGGCCGAAAATGAGACACAAACTGCTTTATCTCTTACCGTTCCCGAGATTATAGTAAGCTTCTTGCTTCTGAACTAAAGCGTAATCCAGAAGGTCAAGGTCACCGAGTTATCCCTTATGTAACTACTTTTTGGACCTACGCGTGGAAAATCACCTCTAAACAGTTCTATCTTTAACCGTTTTGGAGATAATAATCAAGTTCAGGTTTTTGAATCAGTAGGTAATGTAACCGATGTACCTCTTATGTAACATTGTTTAGGCGCAAAGGCTGGAAAATGAGTTCCAAATCGCTCTATCTCTAATCGTTTTCGAGATAAATGTCGTCTTCCAGTTTTAACTTTGACCGTGATCCAGAAGTTCAAGGTCATCGAGATACCTCTTATTTAAGGTTGTTGAGGCCCAAAGGGTCGAAAATGAGCCCCAAACTGCTTTATCTCTAACCGTTTTCGAGATAATAGTCAACTTCCGGTTTTTGATCTTGACCGTGATATTGAAGGTCAAGGTACCGAGATGCCTCTTAATTACCATTGTTTAGGTCCAAAGGGTCGAAAATGAGAAAATAGTCAACTTCAAATTTTTTACCTTGAACGTGATTCAGAAAGTCAAGGTGAAAGAGGTACCTCCTATGTAAAGTTGTTTAGGCGCATAGGGTCGAAACTGAGCTATAAATTTCTAATCGTTTTCAAGACAATAGCCAACTTCCGGTTTTTGACCTAGACAGTGATCCAGAAGGTCAAGATCAACGTGGTTTCTCCTATATAATATCGTTTAGGTCTAAAGGGTGGAAAATGACCTCTAAACAGTTCTATCTCTAACCGTTTTTGAGATCAACTTAGGGTTTTCGACCTTCACTATGACCCAGAAGGTCAAGGTCACAGAGCGTTGCTAGGCCTAAAGGGTCGAACATCAGTTCGGTTTTTTACCGCCCACCGAAGCTTCTCCTGTATAACATTGTTTAGGTCTAAAGGATCGAAAATGACCTCTAAACAATCCTCTCTCTAGCCGTTCTCGAGTAATCAACTTCGGATTTTCGACCTTGACTATGACGCAGAAGGTCAAGGTCATGGAGCGTTGTTAGGCCCAAAGAGTTTTGACCTTGACAGTAACCAGAAGGTCAAGGTCACTGACGTTCGTTTCACATAACGTTGTTTAGGCCCAAAGGGTAAAAAATGAGCTCAAAATCGCTCTGTCTTTAAAAATTTTCGAGATAATAGTCAACTTCCCGCTTTTTAATTTCAAAATGAACGACAAGGTCACGGTCACCGAGGTACCTCCTAGGTAAAGTTGTTTAGGCAAAAATAAGCCCCAAACTGCTTTATCTGTAACCATTTTCGAGATTTCGATCTTTAACCTTGACCGTCAATGTCAATATTCGGGACGGAAGGTTACCCTCTTCTGGGTACGTTTTATATGTTTAAACTGGGATTTGAGCACTTTTTATGGCTACTTTTGGGGAATAATAATAATTGGAAAACGATTTTGACTTCAATTTGACCTTGACCTTTGAAGTCAAGTTCAAAATTATTTGCGTTTATCACCGAAAACTGATGAGTGTCTATAAGTGTACCAAATATAAAGCTCCTCTGACTCAAATGCTAGGAAGAGTTTTCTGTAAATCGTTTTATGGAAAAATAACTTTGACCTCAATCTGACCTTGACACTGAGCTAATAATAATAATAATAATAATAATAATAATAATAATAATAATAATAATAATAATAGCCAGGTGGACACTTGTAAAAAGTACATTCAATCAACATTTTTGATGTTTTCACTAAATCCTTAGATGATCTCTTCAATTGCTCAAGAAAATTGGTTTTCGTCAATATTTTATGTAATATCTAGAGATTCGACACAAATGTTTTTAATTCAAATTTCTTTTTAATAAATTCGCAGGACGAGATACGTTTTTAGCAAAAAAATGATTTTGGTCAACATTTACGATTTCAATAAGAAAATGGTTTATCGCCAATATTTCCGATAATTTGTGATATGATTGAGATTACGTTAAAATTTAAATAAAAATATTTTGGCGAATTAAAAAATTAGTAATAGCCAGGGAGGTAGTACTGTCTACATAAAATTTTAAGAGAGTAAGGCTATTCTTTTCCGGGGTGAGTTAAAATATTACAAAAAGAATTTTACTTTTTTTATTCCTATCTCCACCAATTTCTTTCAGCATCATCAAAAAGCAGTCAAAGTCAAGAAAGTACCAATGACCGCTATCCTTAAGAAAAGACAGCGAGGCTATTTCTCCAGCGGCATTTAGGGCTTAACTGCAAATATTGTTGTTGTTTTTTGAATCTCCAAAACGGTAGTAGCCAGGTGTACATATATTTCTATCCTCCATTAAAATTTTAGGATGTTGCCATTTGAATGTCCTAATTCAACCTATTTAGGCGTATCACAAAAACATGATAGCATGATGGTACCAGTGTCTGCAACAATTAATCAAAATTTCAAGTGATTACGGTGAATTACCAAAAAGTTACTGCCAGATGGATGCTAATTTTCTCTTCCGTTATTTAAAATTTCAAGGATTAGAAAGAATTGGTTTGTCACCCATATTTCGGCCATTTTATCCGAATTACGAAAAACAGTGAAAACCAAGTAAATACCAATGGCCACGATGTTTAATCGAAATTTCTGTGAGGTTATTTCTTTGGTGTGTGTTAAGATTGTACTGATTTTACTTTGTGTTTTCACCAAATTTCCGCAAATTATTTGCCAATTACAAAAACTTCAGAAACGAGTAAGCAGTAATAGCTGCTATCTTGACTTAAAATTTCCGAACAATAAGACTTTCCCCTTGAGCTTTTTAATATTTTACGAAATTTTACTCTCTTGCCAATATGTTAGCCAATTTTTTGGCGAAGAACCAAGGAAGAAATTAAAAAGTAGTACTGTATACCACAATCAAATCAATAATGCTGTTTTTCTGGGGTTAGCTAAGATTTCACTGAAAAATATTTCCAACATTTCTTCCAATTTTAGGTCATTAACAAATTAACAAATTAGCAAGTAGGTTCACATTAGTTCAGATTCTCCTGTTATTTTTATTTTTCGCCAATATTTCCACAAAATTAGGCAATTATCCAAAACAAGGAAAAGCCATGTGAACACATATACAGCATATCTTTCTTCAAAATCTTAGAACGTTTCTATGACAATCATGGTATTCCTCAATATTTCCGCCAATTTTTGACGAATCAATAGAGCAAATAAAGGCCAGTTAGAAACTCAGGCGCCCTACCTTCCACCATATTTTAGAACGTTTCTATGAAAGGCTTAAAAACTGGTTTTAAGTTAATATGTCCGCTACTTGCTAAAAGTTTTCACTAATTGTTTGGCCTATTACCAAAAACAAAATAGTTGCGTAATGCTTATTGCTGCATTCACTGAAATGCTCAAGACAGTAAAACTAAGGGCTTTGGTTTTTTGCCAATATTTTCGTCACTATTTGGCACCTCAAAACCCAGGTGGATAGGTATTCATCCCATCTTCCATCAAATTCTAGAATGTTTCTATGAAACACTAGGAGATACGTTTCTTTTAAAAATGCTTAAAAAGTAAGAATTCGATAACATTTAACTGAAAATGATAATGATTTTTCCAAAATTTTCACAAATTTTTTGGCTTATGTCCAACGAAGTCAACAGCTATTTTTACCAATAATAAAAAAGACTAACCAGTTCGGTAATAATGACTGCCACCATCACCTAAATTACAGGACAGTAAGACTATTCTCCTGTAGTTAGTTAAGGTTAATATGTGGTGAATTTCCAAAAAGCAATAATCACTTAGATACTTATGTGTGTCACTGTTTCTTAAATTACAAGGCAATCAACTATTTTTCTGAAGTTTACTTAGATTCAATTGAAACCTTTTTTATTTTTCTTTGATAGTTTTGCCAATAGTTAAAAAAAGGATTAACCAGGTAAGTAATAATGCCTGCTACCTTTATTTAAAATTTCAAGACATTAAGACTAGTTTCTTTGAAAGAGTTGCCAGTTCTTTGAGAGAATTGCCAAATGAAGTATTATGCAGTTGTATGTTTATGTCCACTATCACCAAACAAAATTTCAAGACATTCAGGCTTGAGACCCAGGAGGAGATACAATTTTTTTACTTGAAAAGGCACACACTTTCACGACTGTTATAGCCTTCTGTAAGAAGCTGGGGGCAAAAAGATATGAGAATGCAACAAAGTGTAACAAATGTTAAAGCGCATCGATATTATCAACAGTGGCTACAGGGTGACAGCTTACCTAAGGGTAAGGCTATTATTGACTGTACCTGATACATTTTGATAAAACAGAGGTAAACACAGAAATTTTTTTTCTTATCTGTACCTCTGTGTTCAAGTCTTCAGAAGTCCAACCAGTCCATTCATTGGTTGTACAATTTTACTTTTTATCTTAATTCCTAGGCCGATAAAGAGACAGTACGCGCAGTGGAAGCTGCCATCGACTGTGGCTACCGGCATATCGACGGTGCGTGGATCTATGGAAATGAAGAAGCTGTAGGGAGGGCGATTCGAAATAAAATAGAACAAGGCGTGGTGACGAGAGAGGAACTCTTCATTACGTCAAAGGTGAGAACATTACACAAGGTCTTTACGTCAAAGGTACAGTACCGTAGTGCTGGAAGAATAGGGGCACAACACAATGCACACACAAGGTAGAATAGTGAGAAGATGTCATTTCATTATTTCAAAGCAACGAAAATTTACAGAGAGTATTACTAAACATATATACAGGCAAGGCTTAAGATATATACATAAAATAACCCATGTACAAAGCTATCATTATTCTTATTAATAAACTATGTACACAACAGGTTTATTGCTCTCCAGCTATGCATCGGCAAACGCATTATTCAGAGACTACTGTTGCAAGCGTTATTACTACAAAACAGCAGCTAACATGAGAATTGATTACATTTTAGTCATTATAGATGGCCGGCGATGTAGATAAAAATCGTTACATATAGTCCAGTCTTTTTATTCGGAATGCTTCAACGACAGTATAACATGCGATTACATCAAAACGATGACGAAGATAAAGACGAAGTTGAAGATGATGGTTCACGAATGCATGCCTAACCAGACCAAATCCGGCCATCTTATCCAAATTTTTACATGTTTCAATGTCAAAAGCTACGGAGAGACTTACCAAAATTTATAAATACACACGATCAGTTCTGAAATACCAAATAAATGCGGCATATACCTTGGATAATATATTAATCCTTTCATTAATCCCTTGAACATTGATCGTGGTAGTTGACCTTGATAGTTAAATGTTAAGACGCTTCTAATAATTATATTTTGTTGCTAGAAAAGGGAAGGTAAAGAAAAGATTTCGAACAGGAAAAGTAATATTAACATCAATGTAAATGAAATATAAATCAATGCACATGACAAATTTATGGCGACATATTTACGTAGGCCCTCGCAGACTGCTAATTTCGCTTAGCACTAGGATAGACAAGATGAATGCATCATTGCCAATAGTCTCCTCCAGCTCCCATCCTGGCTTGGAAAACTCAACTGATTTGACGCAACACTGGAAGTTGGCGAGAGCAACACGTTTTCGAAAATGTTGTCCATTACTTTTCCTCCTATCTATATCAGCGAAAACCCCAATAGACATGTAATAATCTTTGAAATACAACTATTATCAGATATTTCAAATATTTGTTTCTTCTGCTTCAGTTATCTTGCCGTCATTATGACGTCAGTGATGCACGAGATGCTTTAAGAGAAACCCTAGAGGATTTAGGCCTGGATTATCTGGATCTATACTTGATCCATCTCCCGTTTGGTGTAGACAACTCCAAGGTAAAAATATCAGTTTGTACACTTAAACTTTCATACTACATTTAAGCTGTTTCTCCCTTAGCAAAAGTCCCATAATTCACACAAAACTAAAGTGTTGACATGTGTAAGTTTAGAAGGAGTAAAGATTTATATTGAAACCTTACATAAGAGCAAAAATGGCGTGAGTTTTGAAGCTTCCATTAATCGTTTATAATGGAATATTTTTTAACTGTAACTTGGAATTCCTGAAAGGATCGTATATTTGTTTAAAAACAGATACCCGTTCAGAGCGGACGCGTTCCTCCTTCGTGGCCTTTGAATCAAAACAACGATCACTTGGCTATATGGCAGGCAAGTGTCTGGTGCTGCAGCAAGAAATAAATGCTGTCCTCTGTTTGAAATTTAAACACAGGCCTCAAAGCAATTTGTTGCATAGAAAATAAACTTGTTTTTGATTTAATTAATTTGTATGTTTTATGTGAATTGTACTTAGCAAACTTTACCAGCCTGCCATTCGGCGATCCATCAATCCTGATAATCATAGCCAATGTGCTATGTTCATCAATGTTGTTCTTCAGTCTTTGTTTCACTGGGTTTTATGTTTAGCTTTTAGAGGAATTTGTAGACAAAGGACTGGTACGCTGCATCGGTGTGTCAAATTTCAACATAAAACAAATCCAAAACATTCTGGACAACTGCAGAATTAAACCTACAATACATCAATGCGAAGTGCACGTGTACTTTCAAAATGAACATCTCATTGAGTACTGCACATCACGTGATATCCATGTAACAGCATACACTCCTCTCGGCCAGCCTGTGAGGTACTACCTCAAGTTTGATTTCTAATATTATTCTATTAATTACTTTAATACTCTACTATTTGCCACAATATCTATTTCAGTGTCTTATGCATTAAACCATAGTTGTGACATCGCCCACTGTCTTTGCATGAGAATTCTCAGCCATGAAACCCCTTCTGATGACGTCAATTTTAATCTTGCATAAACAACATCTTAAGAACTCTGAAGATGTCTCTGTTCGTTCGATTATGTGTCCGTTTTGGGTCTTCATAAGCTCGATAAACCCTTTAATAGAAAAATTGAAATGTGCGTACTAGTTGCAATTCTGTTTAGACTTAAACAGGTGTTTCTTTATTTCAGGACGTCAACACATATTTCTATCCAACCGACTCTTTTCATTCGATCTCTGTTTATCAGACAGGTTACGCATCGCCTTTTTGCTTGGTTCATGACGGATGACATAAAAATCGGAAACTCGAACTTGTTTTCTCTAGGATTTGGTCAGTTTGTCTTTTATTCTGAATTTTAAAACTAAGAGTCTTTACAGCTATGTCCTTTTACGTCACCAGAGGGGGTTTGTCATTTTCACACTTTTTACTATATAATCAATATACAAGGGCTCTTGACCTAAGCTGGTCACTGAAGCGCATTTATTTAGAAAAATTGGGCTAATTATACACTATGGTGGAACTATGGCTTACAACTGCAAGCTTCTCGCACAGATGGTTCCCTGGCAAGAAACAAACTCGTGACTTAGTCACATGTGGTTTCTCAGCCAGAAAACCCTCTGTGCTTGAAGTTTCTCTGTTAAAAAAACAGAAGCAGTACAGTTAGATGCAAAAATAATATACTAATAGTTGGCTTCTGTTACATAAACATTCAGACAGGCAATCACACTATTTTTTAATTAGCACTATATATGTCTTGTCATATATTAATCATGACAACGGCGTATAAGATATTTAGTGGAAATTTACCAATTGACAAAAAGTTAAATATTTGCTTGGCGATTCTGCTTTTGTGTAAAGAGCAAAATGTCACTTGTGTGAGAAATAGTATATATCATACTGGCATTGCTTAGAGATTAGATAATAAGAATAGGCTAAAACACGGCAAGGGTTTGTGCTTCTTCTTGAATGTAATCTTAAGTAGCAGAGTATGTGCTGATTTCACTTACAGGTATATGTAAAGTAAAGAAAAAAATCGTACATCAAATAGACTTGTCTCTGAAATATTTGAAAATTATTGAGATAACACCTGCGCTTTTTTTTTTGGATTCTCGAAGATCTTTAGCGGTTAGTGAAGATTGGGAATCTGTTCTAAAGAACAAAACTGTGGCTGAAATAGCCACGAAATACAAGAAGACCGCCGCACAAGTCGCTCTTCGGTTTCTCATCCAAAGGAACCTCTCTGCCATACCAAAAAGTGGCACACCGGAGAGAATACTCGAAAATATTCAGGTAAATACTGTGCAGCACCTCTGCACAAATATAGATTCCTTTCTATATGTAGGATTGTAAAAGAACATTAGTTGCATTCATCATTCTATTAAATAAATAATCGAGTATTGAGTAATTTGAATTTAATCTGAATTTGCCTTACTGATTACCATTTAAGCAATATATTTTGCAATTATTTATCACGCAACAATGTTTCTTGGCAGATATTTGATTTTGAAATAAGCGAGAACGACATGTCAACACTGCGTGCTCTTAACAGAAATGTCCGCACCTACACGTTTCCTATGTACGTCATCTTAGTGTGTACCGTAATGTATTAGTTAACATAAATCTCGGCACCCAGACATTGTCGTTGTGTAACAGGATAGGAGCCGCGAAACAGTAGCTCGTGGACAATAGCCATCGAGAGAAAGCCCTCGATTTTATTTATTTTCCCTTATTCCCTTAACCAATAAAACTCTTGGGTCTTATTTTAGCAAAATTTGTCTAGATTACATTACAGCAACGTTAATTGTTCGATTACAAACCATTCTAATTGCAGTCAGCAAAAATATCAATCGCTCTTTACTTGTACGATTATAAAACATTCTAAATGCAGTCACTTGACATATCAATCGTCCTTTCATTGTACGGTCACAATCTGGATCTGGAGCATAAGAAATGATCAAGTGAACTAACCCTTATATAATTTTCTTTCACTTTGATCCTAGCCGTGCAACCCTCACGGCGGCGATTCTCGCATTCGTATGCAACATAACCATTTGCAAATTTCTTATTTTCCACGTACAGGAACACTTCGTGTAGCAGTTTTTGTTAAACTTTGGCTGTTTTAATGTACTCCATGGTTCAAAATGATATTGAAACACTCAAAACGGGATTCATACATTGCCGGAGCCCCTGGAGTATGTTGCTATAGCCAATGCCGATTCTTTCGCAGAGTAGATACTTGGGCATTTAGCCAATGCAAATTAATAACATGTACCCTTGAAGCAATAACTGCAACTACAATATTAATAACACATACACTGGAAATAATATTTGCAAAAAATTAAAAAAAATAGAAAGGAAATAATTAAAACCTCCGGCTTCTGTCTCGGTGGCGTTTAAACCGAGGGGTACTGTTTCGCGGTCTCCTGTTCTAGGTCCAAGTGCCTACAAACATCAATTTCTAGAAAGGATATCTGTATAATATGTTCAAAATCAGTTTTAGCAGACGTGATGTAGCAATTTAGTATACATGACGTGTTAATGAGGCACTTTTTCACAAAGGCTTAAAATTAGTTGATGCTGTCTAACAACGATTTTCTATATTCCTATCATTTTATGTATGGCTGTAAGTTTTATTGGCCAGTTGATGTAGCGCTGATAAGTAGGAAATTCATCGGGCAAATGCAATGGCTAGATCATCGTCATGGAATTTAAAATTACCGCTTATTGAGTCTTTTGGCCCTTTATTTACAAAGCATTGAAGATGGACTTTGGAAATAACACTTTCTTTTTATCTAAATGGTTCAAGTTTTGAAATAACCATTTCTACGAAGACAATTTTATGAATTTATTCTACAGTAGGAAATTCTTTCTGTAAAAGTATTCATTTGATCATTCTGTATGCGGCTCTCCTTGCGGTTGTTGTTTAAAAGGTTACTTTAATCATCGAACAATATGGTTTTGTACTACTTTCTACTTATTCTACTTTTCTTATTTCCAGGGCCAAGGATCATAAGGATTATCCATTTCAAGACCAGATTTAAGGCCGTTATTCAAGCTTGACCTTCAAGAATGATTTTGCAATTCTTTTTCAAAATATTAAATACATTGTTGATACTAATCGCTAGAATGTAAGAATAATTAACTTGGCTCAGAATATCACGGGTACAGATTACAAACATTTAAAGAGAAACTAAATCATATTGTTGCGTAATTCACGAATATGTTACTGACACTCAGCTATCTGTTAACCTAAGAAATAACATGTTTAAACAGCGAACATAACCGATGCTACTGTAAATTCCTATATCTGGTTTTAATATTTTATTATTTCTGTACATCAGGTAGTAACTAATACAAAGTTTTAACAAAAATTCAACTATAAACAATATGATCCTTATAAGAAAGACAAAACACTCATTTTGGAGCACAATTCTGGATTCTAAGTGTGCTTTATGTTTTAATTATTTGACTGTATAGAAATGGAAAAAATGCAAAAAGAAAAATTGTAATATGGCTTGGTTGTAGTGCAATGAGCCTTGTATCAAGATTATACATCCCACTCAAATAATGCTGATTACATTACCATAGTGCGTGGGCTGACCACAACAAAGCTAAAGTGTCAGAAGTCGCCACAAGACATGAATATCACAAATTAACCATTTAATCTTCTTCTAATCCTAGTTTTCTTACCTTATAAGCAATAAAAACTTCTTTCTCGTCAATGTAAGTGCAAAGACTTCATAAACCAATTCCTTACTGCACATAAATAGTTTAGGTTCAGATTTGTATTGCATATTGGTTTTACTAATGCATCATCAGTGTACATTAATGCTCCCGTCCTCGTTATTAGTACTATCTATGTAAACAACATAATGATGATGCCTTTTGTATAGTGTGGATATGGGTGTAAGTGTACTTTATATTTTAAATGGTCTGATGTAATAGGAATAGAAAAATGAAATTTGAAAAAATGAAAAACGAACAATGAAATAGAAAAAAAAGATTATGTCAGACACTTTGACTTTGATACATCCATTTATACAGACTACACAAATCATGTCTATCACATTTGAGCAATAACATATGGTGTCTTGCTTTGATACAACAAAGGTAAAGATCAGAAGTCGGCATAATACATGTTTATCACAAACTTAGTGACTTTGTTTTTTTCTAATCCCATTTCCCTTAACTTCTCTGCGATACACTTCTCCGTCTTTGCAACTGCAAAAGGCTAATCAACAGGACTCTATCTATAAAAGAACAAAAGAAGAAGAACAAGAAGAAGGAAGAAGAAGAAAAAGAGAAAGAAGAAAGTAAGCAGCTACAGAAGAATTATCTGAACGTACCGCAGTTTTGCGTGCAATAGTGTGAATATCAAAATTGTAAACGAATCAAACATTATAATACGCATCGACGAATGTTTTTGTTGTCGTATCCGTGCAAAAAAGTGAAAACTGCACAAAACAGCCACAATGTCGTCAGGCTAACTGATGATCCTACTGAAAGAAACTTTTAAAAATCCAATCATTTGTTTGTTAAATGCTATAAAAAAATTTAATAAAAGCTTCATATCAAGTGAACTTTCAATGCTTCGGGCAAATATAGACTGTTTCGTTTTAAATGGGGCTAAAATGGGGTCAATTATTTTAAAATACTGAACATCATGCCTTAAAATATTGGGCAACACATGAAATATGGTCTTGAATCGAGTTCACATGCAACTTTGTCCGTAACAAAAATAGATAAATACATAGCTATTACATCATCAAAGTATTACTTTAAAATTGCCAAATAGCGAAAACACATGCAAAGAATAAGACTATTAAATAATGAAAGAGAAAGAACATGGCTTTGCTGTTAACTTCATTAACAGCACTCCCACCTCCTTGCTCAGATTAAGCCTGTCGCCATAAGTTTTCCCTTTATTTTTAGCTGAAATAACACTTTTATACCTGATAATGCCCACTTTATTTGAACGAACGGACAACTGGCACCATTTTGAAATTTGTTGTTAGTAAGTTTGCAATATTCTTCTTCTACAATTTTGATCGAATTTCTTTCAGATTTTGCACGAATGTTTCCGAGTTTCTTTTCTCTTAGAAATTTACATTTTTGGCGATTTTTGATTTAATTTAATTTATTTATGGGCATTTTCTAAAATTTCTAACAGAATTTTGATCCGATTGTTTTCAAATGTGTACAAATATTTTTTCTAGCAGTTTTTCTTTTAAAACAAGTTAGGTAATTTGCCAAAAATTTGCCAAATGCAGCTATTTTAATTTTTTGCTAATCAATTTGCAAAATGTTGCCTCTCAATCTAGTGTTGATCTGATTCCTTTTAAAAGTTGTGGAAATGTTCACTAGATGGTTCTATCTTGAACAAATACTTTGTTTTGATTATTTAAAATTTTAAATTTGACGAATATTTGCTGTTACAATTAAAGTGTAACCTTTGTTTAGTTAACATTGCGAATTAAACTTAATAAAATTACATGTGAAAGTGCATGTGCAATGCATTTTAAATTGACCTAATATCACCATGCGTTATCTGGATATCCGTCCGTTTTACGGCAAGTGTATTGTGTGCATCAATGCTGTTCCTCAGCGTTTGCTCTAAGCTTCCGCCTATTATGCAATTCCGTCTATGTGTCAGTGCGTTATATATATTTAGCTTTTAGAGGAATTTGCAGACAAAGGATTGGTATGCTGCATCGGTGTGTCAAATTTCAAACTACAATCAATCCAACACAACTGCATGATCAAACCTACCACACAGCAATTCGAAGTGCATGTCAGCATTATAAATGTGAATCTCTTGGGCTACTGCACGTTACGGGATATTCATGTAACAAGATACACTCGCCTCTGCCAGCATGCAAGGAATTTTAAATATTTCCCAATTTTTGCTGTAATAAATTATTCACGTTTCTTCCGCAAGAGCCAAGTAAGACACACGTTTAAGATCATAGTACTGCTACGAATTTAACTATCAAGTGTCTTCTGTTGTGATATTGTACAGCAATTCCAGGCACGCAATCACACTTATTCCCATTAGCACCAAATACTTTATGATGGAAATAATCACAAAATACAATAAGACCGCCCCACCAGGCCTTCTCCGTCTTTTCATCCAATGAAACCTCACTGTCATTCCAAAAATGTTGTAGACCAAAGAGATTCCACAAAAATGCCTGGATCAGTTGGCTATAGCCCCTGTACCGCTAAAGATTCAAATTTTGCTAATTTTGCTGACACGCCTGAAAAAATTTCAGATGCATCTGTTATAATTTTTTTGTAAATTATTTTAACCAATATTCCTTTTTTACAAATATAATAGTGAGCAATATGAGTTTGTCTTGTTAATTTTAAGTAAATAATGTGTTTCAAATTTGTCATTAACGCACCTATATTTCTTGTCAGATATTTGATTTTGATATAATCCGGAAGACAGGTCAACACTACGTGCTCTGAGCAGAAATTTCCGCACTGACACATGTCCTATGTGCATCTTCTTCATACTACTACTAAGTATACCAGAAAATTACAAATGCTAGCTTTACATATATTAAAATAAAACAAGTTTTAGTAGACAGCTAATGCTCTTTAAAAAAATTATATACCTTCGATTTGACGCATGACAGAATTTGTTTTTAATTTAATCAAGAGAGTTGATATTGTTATAATAAAATTGATATGTGCGAACTAGTTGATTTCGTTATTTACTAATGCTGCGCTTCTTTTTGTGTTTTAATATAATTCATTTACAATCGAATAAAATCATTTTGTTCAGCCTTCTAAAATATTTCCAGGTTCAAGGATCATAAAGAATGTTTGATGACATCTTTTATGATTGTGCTTTAATGTCGACCTTCAAAAGAAAGTTTAACAACGTTTGAAAACATCAAATATAAAAGTGATAACATTCGTTAGAATCGCGCTTCTTTAATTTGTTGTATCAGGTTCTAATATGTTTGTAGTATTTCTAGACGTTAATATTCCCTTGATGGTTTGCATATATTTTCAACAAAAATAATTTCAACAATAACATAATTTAAAAAATGTCAAAAGACCAGCTTGTGGGATGCATTTGGGGAGTCACGCTTTTTTATATTTTTATTGCTGAGATGCTATAGAGATTGAAAATTTTAATGTGGCTTGGGTTAAGAATTTTCTTGAGAAGATTGCTTTGGTTAATTTTGACTTGTATATATCAATTTTTAGGCTCGTCCAAAATAATATTGGTTATATTTTTACATCCACATTTAATGTCTGACCTGACTACAACAATGCTAAAAGACCAGAATTCAGCAGAAGACATGCATATTACAAATACTAATGTTTTAATTGTCTTCTGATCCTCTTTTTATTTACAGTCCTAAAACTTTGCGCGGTTGTTATAAATGTAATCTTGAATATTACAAGTTGTTGGACCACTGCTTAAGAAGATCGCTGCTAAAGTTTACAAAAAATAATGTTGATCGAATAGCATCTTGAAAAATGTTTCGCGTAGAACAGTCAACGGATAGGAAAAATGATAAGAATAGCTAACTAGCGAAGATTAGCTGATGACAAAACTATATGGGTGCTTCTCTCTACGATGGACTGTTATTCTCAATAGAGCAAATGTATCACAAATGCTAAATGAAACATTCAGAAAAATCTCAAAAATTTCCATTTTTTACCGAATCGCTGTTTTGTTAGAAGGGACGTAGGAAGAGTCAAAACGAGTCAACTCAGTAAAAATACTGTTTCAAAGGATAAATGGAATGACATTTTATCGTGTCTGCGAATTAACCATATAAATGGTTGGTTGACCTTTTAGATGCATGATACTACTTAGCAACACTTAGCATAGTCGGATTCCAAAAAAGGAAGAAAGTGTGCAGATTAAGACACAGCTTTAATACAGAAGACACGTTGGACAATATTGGTTCTTGTGTTCAATAAACATTGAAAAATTATTTACTTTGGAATCGATCAATCAGATAAAAGCATTAACCACGACTATGCAACAATACACCTTAATTATTTGTATGTAAACTCTGCAACATTTCGCGTCTTACTTCTTTTTCAAAAATGATTTTAAATACATATTTACGTTTTTATTCTATAACGAAAAAAGGAGCAGCCACAAAGGAATTGTCGGAAGGCATCATAATAATTTCATGTGTTGCCGCGTGTATTCAATCTGTAACAGCATCATCATCAAACCAGGGTGATAATATTGATGTGAATTTTTCAAAATCTCAAAATCAATCGTTTTATCAGATCATTTATCACCTAAATGCTGTTGAAATTTAATAAAAGTTACAAGTAATTTCAGAAGATTTAAGAATACAGCGTAATGGCCTTTATATAAGGTTTAAGCTGAATTTATGGTACCTTACTAGAAGAGGAACACTGTTTTCTTATTAATATGGTTAAGCAATATGTAAATCTTCTCCCTCAACAATACGCTACCTCCTCTCAAAACTCATTGCCTGGTGCAAACGTATTATGTTTAATTTAATAAAACCCAATAATCTTAAGACCTTTATTTTAAATCTAATAACACTTTCATGCCTGCAAATGTCTAATTTTCTGGAATGAACATATATGAATTACACTCAACACGCATTTTATTATTTACACTCAGGCCCCTATATACCTGTCCGTTCATAAGCGTCTCTATCGTTCAAAATGCAAAAAAATATCTATCCAAGTCAGTGATTGACGAAGGAGGGATCATGAAAAGAGAACTTGTTCGAATTTGCCAGCTGTGATGAATGCGCGTTGCTGCACGTGAATAAAGTTAGGTAAGCTTTCATATTGAAAGCGAGAAGTAAAGAGAATGATACAGAGACTCTCCACTGTCTGGGTTACTAGTGTTGTGCTAACTGAGAGAAGAAAAAATGCGGTTGCAAGTAGTAAGTGACGATGATTTATCCCCCACAAAATTAACCTTTTTTAGCTTTTAATTTTTATTTTTTTTTTATTTTCACTTTATTTACACAACGCCACGTCTTCCGTTCAATCATACATTCATACCGTACTTACACTTGTTCTCACTTACTATACATATACTTGCAGACATCATATTTACAAAACAACAGGTGACGTAGCACCCTAATCACGTGTTTTACTAATTAATGTGTGTGTATTTATTAAAATATTTTCCGCTGTGAAACTTAAATAACACTTACAGCTTTAAAAGAAAAAAATGAATTTGCTTCATTTTGCATCAAACAGCGTTGCTTCGCATGTGGTTGGCGTCCGCCTGAATATTTCTCGAATAATTTGTTTTGAAAAACTCTTTGACAGTATAAAAATTAAATTCAGAGCATCATCTCTTGTGCCAAAAATAAAATTAGCCCTGTTGACGCTTTGGATTCAAATCAATTTTAAAATCGAGAGCACTATATATACTGTTTTTACAGTTACAAAACATATGTCAAACTGAATCCTGTTTGTCACATTCATTACATTTACTGGACTTTTTAATACCCCATTTTGCGAATTTTTATCTTTAACTACTTACAACAAAGTTAACCTGTTATTTGACAATAATGGGATATTTCAGTTTTTAAGACCTTAAGTTTCGGTTAAAAAAGACATAGAGTTTCAGTGAAAAATCGCACATATCCAAGTCGCGAATTTGAAGCATCTATGTAAAGCTATAGATTCTTTTCTGCTTACATGAATGTGAAACAACTTTTGTTGCGTTTATCATTTGACAGAAGCGAGGACGACATGCGAACACTGTACGCAGAAGTTTCCGCTCCTTCACAGTCCCTGTCTACGTCTTGTGTTCATCATAATTAACTATCAGGCCAAGTTTTTATACTGGTACCAGAAACATTAATTGTATCTAAGAAATTACAAATGTTGTAATTTATGATACGATTACAATCACGTTTCAGCAGAGAAGTAAGCATGAATGACGTTTTTACGTTGCATATATTAACAAACCCTTCCCGTTCTGCTGATGTTATTAAGCAGCAAATTTATATGTGTCTATGATTTCACGTATGACTGTGAATTTACATTGATCAGGAGAGTTTACATAGGGACTTTTGCTAGGGAAATTCAAAGGAATAATCGTCTCTCGTGGAATTCAAAATTACTGCCTTTTGACTCTTTCGAAGTATCCCCTTCTCCCCCCTCCCGCTTTAAGGAATGTAATTAAACTTCAATTTATTAGCTACTTTTGGTTGAAGAGCAAAAGTCTCGCAGCCTCAATGAGACAGGACCCCCTCCCCTTCCGTGTAAGGTAAATTATAGACAGTAAACCTCCATTACTGAACACCTCCACATAGTGAATACCTTCTATAATGGACAAATTGTCTTGGTCTCAAACTGATCGATTCATTTTAGCCTAGCTAGCTCATACCTTTAGAGTGTTCCCTCTGTTCTTATTGATCCTGTTTGATCACTTTCCAAGAGAAAGTTGTCATTCTGTCGACTTTTCACGGATTTCAACAAAAATAATACGATGTTGCACATCTACAATATATATATTTTCAATGTATAAAAAAACAGCTTTTTGAGAACTTGAGCGGACAAAACCATGTGTTTCCAATAGACAGACAGACACACAGACACATCCATGGATATATCTCTTGTTTACACGGGACATAATTATTATCATTGTTTTACGTTTTTATCTAGAATATTAAGTGATACTGTGTTGTAATAAGGAAAATGATTTGTGCAAATGGGCCAGTTTGGTCATTCACTAATGCAGCGCTCTTTGTAATTTGGTTTTAAATAATGCTTTTTAATCGAATAACATCGTTTTGTTTATCATTCTTCTTCTTTAAATGTCCAGGTGAAAAGTTCGCAAGGATTATCCAAGTTTTAAGCTACACTGCAAAAAGGGATTTCTGTAAACATCAATTATAGATATCATACCAATCGTTTGACTTTTTGATTTAATTTAAATTTGATTAAACGTTTTGAAACAGTGGATATGATTTGTGAAAATGTAAATTGCTATATCAGGTTTTAATTGGTGTATAATTTTATGCACATTAATATTCCTGTTGCAGTTAACTTAGCGTTTCAACGAAAATGCCACTCTAAGTAACAAAATTCGCGGTTTTGGACCCGCTAAACATAAGAACGTTTTTGTTTGGTTGTGAAAAGGTTATAGCGTTTTTCTAACCAAAAACGAACCTTTTTTGGTTGTAAAAACGTTATATACAGCAACCAAACGAAAACGTTATTTTACGAACCAAAATCAAACCAAATTTGGTTGTAGAAACGTTACATTTACCAACCAAATAAAAACCTTTTTTCCAAACCAAAAACAAACGTATGGTATTAGAACATTATTGAAATTGATTTTTAAAGAACCAAAAACAAACCAAAAACAAACGTATGGTATTAGAAAATTATTGAAATTGATTTTTAAAGAACCAAAAACAAACCAAAAACAAACGTTTTGTGTAAAAACGTTATTATATCAATTTTTAAGAATGTCATATATTGGAGCGTCAAGGAAATGTTATAGGCATTTTAATACTTTGTAAAGTAATTTTAGATATGAAAAATACATTCACAATAACAAGAGTTACATTTTAGATGCGAAACGTCAACTTCAGTTCACATATATTTAACTAATTACTGTAAGCTATAACTAAGCATTAAGTGTGCAGATAAAAAAGCCCCTAAAAGGGAGGGGATAGACCTTGGGGGAATTTCCGTACTGGGGAATTATTCGGGGGAGGGGGATTTGAAGTGGGAATAGTAGGGGTGGTGGGAGTCGGTTCAGGGGAATTGTCTTAGACACACATTTTAATCGATGCGCCGTGGCGTAGAGGTTAGTTCGTCGCTCTGGATGCCAGAGGTTCCCGGTTCAAACCCAGCCAGGTATGAATGTTTCGTGAAATGTTAATTGCAAAAAAAAGTAATGATAGCTCTTAAAAAGGATATATGATGTGATGATGGAGCAACATGCAGCCTCCCAGAGTGAATACTATTTTGAAGAATGTTGAAGGATATTTTTAGATAATTTGTTTTACGTACGTTTCACGATGAAAGGTTTTCTTATGGTTGTGTATGAAACGTTCTAAAAACGTTTTTATAAAACGTTTTTAGAACGTTGCGAAAAAAACGTTTTTCGGTATTTCATATACAACCTTTAGAAAACGTTTTTTGCAACTTCAAAAGGTTCGGGAAAAAACGTTTTTAAAACGTTATTACAACCAAATTTGTTTTACGGGGAAGTATACATTATATTTTAAACGCTCAGTTGTTATAGAAATGGCAAAGTAAAATTGAAATGCAGCTTAGTTCCTCAGCAGCAGACTTTTTTCTTCTCGATTTTTTGACTTACTTCGACTTTCAAAGAATGTTTATTACATTTGCACGACCACAGTGTCTGGCCTGACTTCTACAGTGCCCAGGGATCAAAGTTGGCAGTCGGCATGCATACTGCAAAAATCAATGATTTCATCCTGTTCTTACTCGCTTTAACTCATATGCGATATTTCGATCTCTTCGTTGTATGTGCGAAAGTTTCATCACCAGGATGTTTGCGGCATAGTAGTGGTTTGGGTTAGGATTTGCACTGGTTGTGTGCAGTTGCTGTATAATCACCAAAAAATACCAGATGGGTGGGGGGGGGGGGGTGGGGGGGGCTGCCTCGGGAGCATTTAAAACAAGAATGGTCATGGATAATGTTTTCAGTGGTACAAGCGACGAAACTAGTGGTGCCAGTGCACACAAAACATAGGAGTACAGGCTTATATTACACGCTTTCAATCGACACCAACTTAGTTTCTTGAATTTGTAAACAAAAAAAAATGTCTCCCCAACTAAGCCCATAACTCCCCGAAAACCATTTTTTACCTTTTTTCTTGTTACTGTAATGAAGTATTTATTTCTGCAAGCATGATCATATTTCATTGTAAAAAATTCAAAAACAAACAAAACAGATGGTTGTCACTAAAACAGATATTACTGGACGCTCTTTTAGGTAATTCGAATCTGGAAGGTGGTCGATAAAACGGGTTTTACTGTAGGTCCTTTTTATCCAGGTCTGTAGTTGTCACTACAGTAGTTTTACTGTACCTTAGGTTTTTATCCGGGTCTGAAAGTTGGTAAAGACTAGCAAGTTTTACCTTACATCTTTTTACCCGAATTTAGAAGGGGTCACGACAAACAGGTCTTACTTTACATCTTTTTATGCAGGTGTCAAAGGTGGTTTGGATCTTTTTTTCTGCCAACCGTCCTGCCCCACTTTCCCACCAGCTATCTAATGTAGGTACGACTGCAAACGCAACCCTAACCCTTTTACCCAAGGTCTGTACCTTAAGTGTGGTTATAGCCATGATATAATACCTTGTCTTCGTACATTCCCAAAAAGCACTAGAAAGGCACTCTTCATAACTGCGCATCAGGTGACACACCTCTGTGGGAGAGGTGAAGAAGGGTGTGGTGGTGGAGGCATTTCGGTGCCATAATGGCGAGCTGCTTCTCATACACAAGCTACCAGATGGCCCACTTTAAAAGCAAAAAAGTGCTTCCAGGTACTACAAACAATGCTAACCGATACAAAATAGTTCCCATATATGGGGCAGCTTGGCAACCGAATCAAGTATGAGGCGTAAAAATAGCTAGACCTGCTTAGACCTACGACAATGGCATTCCATGACCTCGTACATAAAGACTTCATCATACGCCACAACTGACATTGACCCCTGACCGAGTGACATGTTACGCAATAGCCGCAGATGAGACATGCACAAAAGCTCAATTTCTGACAAATAAGAAATAGCAATGGACCTATAATAATGCTGTTGCTATTTTCAATCATTCTAGAGAATGCGGTAAAATGGTGAATCTTCTGAAAAACGTTGAAACCAACAGTGTAGTTATTATCAGTTAAAAAAAAAACAGCAGACAAAATGGGGAGGCGGGGGTGGAGAACGGCGTTTATGTCATGCACCTTTCTTAATTTTCTATACGAGTTTAATGTTTAACAAAATCGTGCGACCTATCCAAGGAATAACTACAATAAGTTTGAAGTCGATCCAACTTTCCGCTATCGAGATACTTTGCTTAACAACAGATAAATTTTCACGCAATGATGTTTTTCTTAATTTCTCCATACGCGTCAAAAGTTGAAACATTCCTCTGAGCCAAGGAATATCCATATAAAACTGTAAGTCGATACGACTGCCTCTTGTCGAGATTCCTTGTTTTGCACACAAGATCTTGCTCAGATTTTATGAATATTTTACGTGTTGATGTCATACACCTCACTTGTTCTGCAGTACCCGTGACAAAAACTGAAAAAAAAACTTTGCGACCTACGTCAGTCCCAGCAGCTTTGAACTTTTTGTGATGTTCAACTGCTGAGTAATTCCGCCAACAAGATTTTTACATAATGACCCCATACACCTTCTCTAATAATTCAACATGCGTCAAAACTTGATAGAACCGTCCGATCTACCCAAGTGTCGGAAACCGACCTTTTTACGGAAATAAGAGAAGTTCAAGGGTTCCTTTAACTGAGGGAAATTTGTGTATATTTAAATGTTGTATGTTATATGTAGATTTGTTGACACCAAGCATTATCATTAAGTTAAACGTGTTATTTATCAAACAGTGTAGCTTATCGCCTCTTCAACATGCCCCTTTGATACCTAAACAGTCCATACGAAACCTTATGTAATGTTAAGTTTTCTCACAACTGGACATCTTGATTAGCTGTTTTATCCGGGAAAAACTTCATTACGTGTCAGGACCACTCTGCTCCAATCTGACCAAACTGATACCATGTGTTCAGTTACTGTTGACCACAATGTTAATTATGGGCGATAAGGCTAGTTATTTTAGACTCTTGATTAACAGATTATGTAGCTTCAAAGAACAATGTATCGAGCCTTTGTTTGGACCAGTTAATATAAAAACCCGTGTAAAATACAGAGAAAGGAGGACGGGTCTCGGCAGCAACGGAGTAACATCTCTCCGCGAATAAAGGAACGGTCTGTCGGAATTTACTATACTAGTGATAAGAAACTTATGACTTGCAAAAGGTATTTATAATTAATTGTTTATAAATTCTATTAGTTAAATACTTGTGTTTTATTTCTGTGTTACTCACAATTCCCGGTAATGGATTAAGTCGTGAAATCAACTACACACACCCTCAAAAGTTGGTCACGACACAAGGAATAAACAGATCAAGTTTGAAGTTGGTGTGACTTTTCGTTCTCGAGATATCTTGCACACAACATTTTGTTCACAACAGACTGACACACACACATGCGTACATACACACACACAGAACGCTCAAACACTATATGTCTCCCCTTGGTCGGAGAGACATAATTACCAATTGAAAGGAAAGGCCCATCAATTTAGATAAAATTTAAATTTGGTAGAAGGCGTCATGTGCAACTTTGCTATCAAAAAGTAATGGGACAGGATCTGTGGGATGAACAACATTGGTCGTTTTGATCTAAGAGCTGTCCGTTTATTAGCAGTGACAACACAAGCTTGATGCAAAAATTTGACGGGAACAGTACTGGACGTGTAGGGAGAATAACATTTTTTTTTGCATTTCTTTAAAATCGGACAATTTTTGGCCAATTTTGGTCAAATCGTTGTGTGGAGGATTACCCAGGGAACATTCCTGCTGAATTTTAAAACAATAGGATCAGAAATGCAGGAAGAATGCCATTTTGGAAAACAAAACGCACAACGGATACCAAACATCCAGTCAGCATAGCAACGTGGTGATCCAGGGTGGGTCATCCAACCAGTCAATAAAATAACGTAGTGATCCAAGGTGAGTCCCCCAACCATTCAATAAAATAAAAGTGATCCAGGGTGAGTCATCCAAACAGTCAATAAAATAACGTAGTGATCCAAGGTGAGTCCCCCAACCATTCAATAAAATAAAAGTGATCCAGGGTGAGTCATCCAAACAGTCAATAAAATAACGTAGTGATCCAGGGTAAGTCATCCAACCAGTCAATAAAGTAACGTAGTGATCCAGGGTAAGTCATCCAACCAGTCAATAAAGTAACGTAGTAATCCAGGGTGAATCATCCAATTAGTCAACAAGTCATCAGTGAAACTGATTAATGTCCCCCGCCACAAAAACGCTCGATGGACAGGAAATTTTAGAATGACGAAGTCCCACACAGGTGTGCAATTCAACGATTTTAAAACTTTAAAGGAACAAAACAAAAAAATCTCGCGATAAAATATTGTAAGAAATGTTTGATTTGTTTAACTAAATTCACGTAGTCTTGAGTGTGTTAACAAACTCATTCCAGTATGTAAGGGTTGTGAAAATTTCTGAAGTTCAGCTGGACCAATGCCCTTGGGCCGACATGGCTCATTTACAATACCAACCCTTGTTGGTTCCAATACTACTTATAGTCGAGATATCTTGTCAATTGATATAGAAATGTATGCTATAGTGTGTTAACAAACTCATTCCAGTATGTAAGGGTTGTGAAAATTTCTGAAGTTCAGCTGGGCCAATGTCCTTACGCCGACAGGGATCATTTACAATACCGATCAGTTCCAATACTGCCTATATGTAAAAGATTTCAACAATCGATCCAGAAATGTACGCTTGAGTGTGTTAACAAATTCATTCAACTGTATCAGGCTTGGTAAAATTTGTTAAGTTCAGCTGGGCCAATGTCCTTGGGCCCACATGGCTCATTTACAATACTGATCCTTGTTCGTTCCAGTACTACCCATATACAGAATATCTTAACAATCGGTCGAAAAATGTAGGCTTGAGTGTGTTAACAAAAAAGGTGTCGACAGACGGACAGACAGACCCGAAAACTATTGTCCCCGGGCGGGGGACTAATAAAGCAACGTAGTGATCCAGGGTGAGTCATCCCACAAAAACGTTAATGCATTAACATTGACAAAATCCAAAATAAAACAAGGTGAATCAGTCAAATAATTTATTTATTTATCCTTGTATTTATATATTTGCTTTTTAACATTTATTTAATTGCGGTCTAAAAAAAAGAACTTTGTATCCACGGTGACACGTGATTAACAATAAAGCGTGCCGTATCCATGGTAACCCACTTAACTTACGATAAGCAATAAAACAAAACATTCAGTGACTAAAATCCCATTTCTACAAGATATTCCACTTCTTACCTAATCGCCATTTACTGGGATGGGACGGGGAAAGAAAACTTCAAAGACAACTCAATAAAACTATTTTTCTCTAAGGGTAAATGTGGGCGGAGCTTATTTCTCGTGTTTGTGAATTGGCCAATCATTAAGACGCTTTGTTAACCTCTCCGAGGTGTGAGACAACTTAGCGATTCACATCTTCATTGTCCCCTAAACAACACATAGCTAATTCTGATTCTAAAACAAAAAGCGGACAGGACGAAGAATAAGGCACGGCTTTAACACAGAAGTACTCGCTCGTAGGCCGCCAGAGGTCAGCACTGTCTACGAGACGTTAGGCATCTCACCCACGCTCACGAGATGCCACGCTATCTCTCGAGAGGTCACGCTATCTCTCGAGCTATCACGCATGGGGGTGGGGGGAAGACGGGGGAGGAATATCAGGTCAGCAGAACTGTCATAACCAATGTCATGAACATACACTTCGAAAAAAAACTTGTTGCTAACTTCGGGAATTTTTAGCCCGTAATCAGCCTGTTTTCATACATTGATATCCTGCTTCTTATATACACTCGTTACGTAATGCCTCAAGAGTAACATTTACATTTGTACTGGGAAAACAGAAGTACCCATTCCATACCTAACACACGGTAACCAGGGTGTTCATCATTCTGAACTACCAGCAATTATAACAATAACTTAAGTATTTAAAAGGAAATTTTCAGAATACTTTTTCACCGACCGCTTTGATGAGATTTCACCTGGAAAGTTAACAAAAAATCGAATCTATCACTTCCACTGAAAGTCTTCAGTAAATCGAAGTTGTAGAGACGCCTGGGTCACAACCAAATCCCAACCTCGTCCTATTATCGCTCACCGGAAACAGAAGCCATGACAGGCTGTAAATGTGGCTAAAACGATGGCAAAATATAGCAATATCACGATCGCCTAGATTTTTTTCCCCGCACACTTGAAAAATAATGATAATTGATTTCATACATATCATGCGTTACTGGATGAACCAAGAGAGGCCGGCCACGAAGCGTGACGATGGTCATTGTCCACAAGGCGATTCTAGATCACTGTCCCGGCGTCTATACAACGTCGTGAGGTTTGTTTCAGCCTCCATGTGCAGCCTGGTAACAACGTCGATGAGACGTCGGGCAAATCGATATCAAAACGACGTCGGAGGACAAACGTTGCTTCTACGTCCATAATCAACCAAAAAACCGACGTGTATCCGATGTTGGGGGGGTGGAGACGTCTATCCGACGTTGTTGCCACATACACATACACACACTCACCCCCCCCCCCCCTCCCCCGCACACACACAGTGAAGCTCTTCATTTCTACCATATAAGGGGTAGACATGGATTGTGAAAACGCAACTGCTCCTAGAATAGGTGTGCATCAGCTTATAAACACATGTGGGCATCAGCCTATAAACACGGATAAGCAGCTGCTTATAAACACATGTGGGCATCAGCCTATAAACACGGATTAGCAGCTGCTTATAAACACATGTGGGCATCAGCCTATAAACACGGATAAGCAGCTGCTTATAAACACATGTGGGCATCAGCCCATAAACACGGATTAGCAGCTGCTTATAAACACATGTGGGCATCAGCCTATAAACACGGATAAGCAGCTGCTTATAAACACATGTGGGCATCAGCCTATAAACACGGATAAGCAGCTGCTTATAAACACATGTGGGCATCAGCTTATAAACACGAATAAGCAGCTGCTTATAAACACATGTGGGCATCAGCCTATAAACACGCATAAGCAGCTGCTTAAAAACACATGTTAACACTATTTTCATTCCCACACGTGCAGAATTATTTAAAACTGCCGGCAAATCATTCACTCCGCGCATATCTAAAGCAGCTAAAAATAACACTGACCACTCCACACAGCGGGCCGTTTAGTTATCCACAATAGCACCTTTGTACAATGGTATTGCATCTTGAAGTATTTATATCTATTCCTCTTATGTGACGTCACACGCTGGCTATTGAACATCAACACACATGTCGTTTTTTAAAATCACTTAAAACAAAACACAGCAGCATTAATTGCTGTTATTGACCTCATGATCATTACAATGAAACCAAATCATGAAGACAAGCAAGGGATGACTTAAATACCCACAATGCACCACAAGCCCGACTGTAACAGCCACAGAACCGACTGAAGTATCTTTTACACATCCCAAGTAAAGAAAAAAAAACGAAGACCAATTAAACTTGTCATAACGACAGTGCCGTATACATACACTAAAGGAAATGTGGCTTTTGATGCCGCAACGAGACTTCAAAGCATCAGTGACGTCAAAAGATACCGTGAACTCTCGCGTCACGTGACACGATGATGTGAACTCTCGCGTGACATCACAAAAGGACACGACTTCTAGCGGAACTTCAAAAGATCACGTCGAGTCGTCCATGAAGCCACGTGAAATCTCACATGTAGCCTTCTTAACACTATTTCAAGTCTCGCATGAAGTCACGAGATCCCGTGAATTCCGACACAACAACGCGGGGTTACGTGAAACGTCAATACGTTCATTTCCGTAAATATGACAATCATACTGTATTAATTCAAGTCACCTAATAAAGCTATACACAATTTTGAATAATTCACAATAATGCTATTTTGAAAACACATTATGCCTAGAAGTACGAGCAGCTTTTCGCCCTGTATACCGGTCACGTGATCCCTGTATCCCAGACCAGTGCATCGCAGAAGTGTAATATTGATGTCGAAGCATGACGTCACTTGGCTTGACGTCACGTGACCACCAAGTCCGCTGTGCCAGAACTTTGTAAACAAACTGGACACTGAACGACGAACTATGACACTGTATCACATTATAAATATTGTGATTAATGTATTGTGATTATCGCATGGTGTCATGTGTATCGTTGTCATGAAGTCGTAAATATTGTGATCACTTCACAATAATGCCACTTATATTATGATTGCTTTTCCTTTGTTGTAGGATGATGTATATGTTGTGATCACCACACAATGATGTCATGTTTATTGTGATTATTGGAGCTGGATAAAATCGTAAATAGTGCGATCGCTCCGTGACGTGAAGTTTTGAATAGTTTGATCACTGCATGATACAGCCGTTACTTTTTTTTTAGCTAATTACAGCTCGTGCGAGTGATTACCGAGTCCGGAATGATTTGAGCAAGCACGTGGCACGCCGAGTTTGATCCGCTGATTGCCGTCGGAATCAGGGGATCAGATCATTACACAAGGTTTCATTAAGCCTGGGGTATTTGATGACTAGCACTGTCACATAGGACGCTCAGCACACTGCATGATAGGTGCTACAGCACAAGACATGATTAGATATGCAGCACGTAATATGATGAGCTCTGAAGCACGTAATGTAATCAATGTGCAGCGTAAAATAAAAGATCTACAGCAAAAACATGATCAAATCTGCTGTTCGTAACATGATGAGCTCTGCAGCGTGTAACATGATCTGATCTGCAGCACGTAACATGATTAAATCTATAACAAATAACATAATTACATCGCAGCACAAAACATGATAAGATCTGCGTTAGACCTGCAGCGCGTAACAAGTTTGCATAGCACGTAACATGATGACCTCTGCTGAAAGTAACACGATGAGCTCTGCAGCACGGAACATGATTTGATCTGTAGCGCGCAGCATGATGAGCTTAACAGCATATGACATGATTACGCTACGATTCCGGAAAAAAAAGGGTCGTGTGGCTGGCTAAATCAGCATGAACATGCTTTATGACACAGCACGGACATGCTTTATGACGTCAGCATAAGCATGCTTTATGACACAGCACGGACATGCTTTATGACGTCAGCATAAGCATGCTTTATGACACAGCACGGACATGCTTTATGACGTCAGCATAAGCATGCTTTATGACACAGCACGGACATGCTTTATGACGTCAGCATAAGCATGCTTTATGACACAGCACGGACATGCTTTATGACGTCAGCATAAGCATGCTTTATGACACAGCACGGACATGCTTTATGACGTACGCATAAGCATGCTTTATGATGTCAGCATAAGCATGCTTTATGGCGTCAGCATAAACATGCTTTATGACAAAGCACGGGCATGCTTTATGACGTCAGCGGAATGACAAGGGACAGAAAGAAGTACACGTACTAACGGCTGAAAAAATGATAAAAACTAATAAAATGACACACTGCTGTGAATTTAAAAAATGGACCCCGAGAACACACAACAACAATGACGTCATAATCGTTCCCCCTCCTCCCCCCACCCCCGACCCCACGCCCTAAGTTTTATATACACGAATACTATTGCGAGCGTCACTCAAGGTTTTCACATAAAACACGTTGCTTGAAATTAAAACCTTTACTCCAGCGAAGCGCACACAGCTGACATACACTCCTATATACACAACACATTGCTTTTATGAACAATTTGTATGATGTCAAAGATTCCTACAAGTCTTGTATATTGGCACAGGGAGAGCGCATACCTCCTCCCCCCTGCCCCGCGCCTCCACCCCCCTCACTTCGCCCCCCCCCTCCCCCGCCTCCCGATCTTCGTCCCGTACACACTGCACACACAGTAACTTATCAGGCCAATTATTAGGCTCGTTTTCAAGTTTGCGGCGGTACAACCAGTTTTCTATTTTGCGTGAGCACACAGCTTATACAGACACTGGCGAGGCGTTTTTAATGGAATAATATGGCAATAGATCAACCAATTGGTGCATTCGTTTGATTGTCCAATGGCAGAGAGCTTTGTTTTAAGCCCGATTACCACAAAAAGTTCGTCCCTTAGATAAGATATACACAACCGTGTCAACATTAAGACCGACCGCGAAGTAACCTGCTGTCACGGAAAACTCCGACTGCTTGTAGGACCCCAACGGAGGAGTGTAACTGTGTGACATGGTGATTGTGATGTGGTAACTGTGTGATGTGATAACTGTGACGTGGTAACCGTGTGACGTGGTAACTGTGTGACGTGGTAACTGTGTGACGTGATAACTGTGACGTGGTAACTGTTTGACGTGGTAACTGTGTGACGTGGTAGCTGTTTGACGTGGTAACTGTGTGATGTGATAACTGTGACGTGGTAACTGTGTGACGTGGTAACTGTGTGACGTAGTAGCTGTTTGACGTGGTAACTGTGTGATGTGATAACTGTGATGTGGTAACTGTTTGACGTGGTAACTGTGTGACGTGGTAGCTGTTTGACGTGGTAACTGTGTGATGTGATAACTGTGACGTGGTAACTGTGTGACGTGGTAGCTGTTTGACGTGGTAACTGTGACGTGGTAACTGTGTGAAGTGGTAGCTGTTTGACGTGGTAACTGTGTGATGTGGTAACTGTGAATAACGTGGTAACTGTGTGACGTGGTAGCTGTTTGACGTGGTAACTCTATGATGCGTATACAAGGGGTGAGGTAATAAATGTGTGACGTGATAAGTACATGGATTACTCACTGTTCTTGTTTCAATGCTCGCGATATTAAAATACTGCGTTGGAAACACCACCCTCCTCCCCTCCCTGTACTACTTAAGGCAAGCAGGTGAGTAAAATGTAAGAACAGCATGGCGATAAACGACCTGGACAATGCCGAAAACATTAACCCTGCACCTCCCCGAAAAAAAAAATCGCAACAGAACCAACACCACGAATACAACAGTTACACTCCCCATAAGGGGGTAATGGGTGTGTATGTGGGAGGAGGGGGGGGGGGTGGTCCGTTATAGGCTATATGTCTGCCCGGACTGGGCCTGGTGCGGGGGTGAGGGGCCACAGGGTAGTGGAGGTGGGGTGCTATTTCTGTTTGTCGTGGCCGTCATGGTAGGGGCGGTGGTTGGGATGAAGGGACGGGAGGGGGTCATGGCCGTGGGTCGGTTGGGAGGCGAGTGTTATCTCCCTGTCCTTCGCGGCCTGGGTGTGCTGTCACGGTCGTGGATGAGGGGGGCAGAGTGTGGGGATGCTATTTTCCCGTCCCTCGTGGCCTGGGTTTGCCGTCACGGTTGTTGGGGGGGGGGGAGAGTGTGGGGATGCTATTTTCCCGTCCCTCGCGGCCTGGGTTTGCCGTCACGGTTGTTGGGAGGGGTGCTATCTTCCCGCCCCTCGCGGCCTCATTTTGCCGTCACGGTTGTTGGGGAGGGGGAGAGTGGGGGGGGGGTGCTTTCTCCCCGCCCCTCGTGGCCTCGGTTTGCCGTCACGGTTGATGGGGTGGGAGGGGGAGAGTGGGGGGGGGGGCTATCTCCCCGCCCCTCGCGGCCTCGGTTTTCCGTCATGGTCGGGCGTACGCCGCTGCCAGTACCAGATTTGTCTGTCTATCCCCGAGCACGCTTTCATGTTTACTTTCTGCCCATCCTCACTCAGCTCCATGCATAGGTTCGTGTTCCGGTGACGTAATGAATTATCCTGTCGGCAGAAATAAGGCATCATCAATAATGCTATTGATTAATATACATTATTTGTTTTTAATTGACATTTTCCTTCACACAATTTCCTCATTTATAAAGCAATTTAGTCATTGTTATATATTTTTTCTGCTTCTAATAAATTAATCTACAGTTGATGTTATATGGCGAATTAGTACATCAACCAAACGGCCAGTGCACACAAAACATAACAATGCAGACTATTATCACTCACTTTCAACCGACACCTATTTAGTTTCTTGGTTATGTCAACAAAAAACCAATGTCTGCCTGACTAATCTCATAATTTCCTCAATATCCATTTTCTTTTTTACTGAAATAAAAAATTCATGTCTGCAAAACACACTCAATTCATTGCCATTTTTCTTAATTTTCGTTGCGTTTAATGTTTAACAGAAACAGTGCGACTTATCCAAGGAATAACTACGCCATGTCCGAAGTCGATCCGACTTTCTACTCCTGACAAAGTTTGACAAAATCTGTCGGACCTACCAAGCAACATTTCCACTAAGTTTCAACTTTCTCCTATGTTCTGCGGCTGAGAAATTTCAACGTAATGACATCATACATCTTTTCTAATTTCGCAACACCGGTCAAAAGTTAAAAGAACCGTCCGACTGACCAAAGGAATATCCATAAAAAACTTGAAGTCCGTACAATTTTCCGTCATAAGATCTTTCTCACAATATATGCATATTTTACGCGATAATATCATACGCCGCACTCGTTCGTTCTACTCGCCAGAAAATTTGACAGAATCTTTCGGGCCTAACAAGCAACAATACCACCCAACAAGTTTGAACTTTCTCCGATGTTCAGAGGCTGAGAAATCTCGCACACAAGTTTTTTTTACGAAATGGCATGCGCTTTTCCCGACCATGTAACAAGCGCCAAAGGTTGAAACAACCATCGGGCATATCCAAGGAATAAACAGCTCACTTTTAAAGTCTATCCGACTTTTAGTTCTCGAGGTATCTTGCACACAACAATTTGTTCACAACAGACATACGCAAACACAGACCTGCGCACACTATATGCCTCCCCTTGTCCGGGAAGACAAAAATATCACTGAATACGTTTGTTCCAAATGCCTTCCTCTGCTATTTATCTTGAAAAATCACCATTTAGCAAACAGAATCACATGCTGTTAAATGTTCAAATATTCAAATGCTGGTGTTTCTTAAGATTGCAAAAGGTCCACTCCTGCTTGCCTTTCACACCGTGGCAGGGGTACTTACCGGACCGTAGACCCACTCCTGGTTGCCTTTCACACCGTGGCAGGGGTACTTACCGGACCACAGACCCACTCCTGGTTGCCTTTCACACCGTGGCAGGGGTACTTACCGGGCCGTAGACCCACTCCTGGTTGCCTTTCATGCCGTAACAGTGGTACTTACCGGACCGTAGACCCACACCTGGTTGCCTTTCACACCGTGGCAGGGGTACTTACCGGACCACAGACCCACTCCTGGTTGCCTTTCACATCATGGCAGGGGTACTTACCGGGCCGTAGACCCACTCCTGGTTGCCTTTCATGCCGTAACAGTGGTACTTACCGGACCGTAGACCCACTCCTGGCCACCTTTGACACCGTAACAGTGGTACTTACCGGACCGTAGACCCACTCCTGGTCATCTTTCACACCGTAACATTGGTAATTACCGGACCGTAGACCCACTCCTGGTTGCCTTTCATGCCGTGGCAGGGGTACTTACCGGACCCTAGACCCACTCCTGGTTGCCTTTCACACCGTAACAGTGGTACTTACCGGACCGTAGACCCACTCCTGGTTGCATTTCACGCCGTGGCAGGGGTACTTACCGGACCACAGACCCACTCCTGGTTGCCTTTCACACCGTGGTAGGGGTACTTACCGGACCGTAGACCCACTCCTGGTTGCCTTTCACACCGTGGCAGGGGTACTTACCGGACCATAGACCCACTCCTGGTTGCCTTTCATGCCGTGGCAGGGGTACTTACCGGACCGTAGACCCACCCCTGGTTGCCTTTCACGCCGTGGCAGGGGTACTTACCGGACCGTAGACCCACTCCTGGTTGCCTTTCACACCATAACAGTGGTACTTACCGGCCCGTAGACCCACTCCTGGTTGCCTTTCATGCCGTAACAGTGGTACTTACCGGACCGTAGACCCACTCCTGGTCACCTTTCACACCATAACAGTGGTGCTTACCGGACCGTAGACCCACTCCTGGTTGCCTTTCACGCCGTGGCAGGGGTACTTACCGGACCGTAGACCCACTCCTGGTTGCCTTTCATGCCGTGACAGGGGTACTTACCGGACAGTAGACCCACTCCTGGTTGCCTTTCATGCCGTGGCAGGGGTACTTACCGGACCGTAGACCCACTCCTGGTTGCCTTTCATGCCGTGGCAGGGGTACTTACCGGACCGTAGACCCACCCCTGGTTGCCTTTCATGCCGTGGCAGAGGTACTTACCGGACCGTAGACCCACTCCTGGTTGCCTTTCATGCCGTGGCAGGGGTACTTACCGGACCATAGACCCACTCCTGGTTGCCTTTCATGCCGTGGCAGGGTTACTTACCGGACCATAGACCCACTCCTGGTTGCCTTTCATGCCGTGGCAGGGTTACTTACCGGACAGTAGACCCACTCCTGGTTGCCTTTCATGCCGTGGCAGGGGTACTTACCGGACCGTAGACCCACTCCTGGTTGCCTTTCATGCCGTGGCAGGGTTACTTACCGGACCATAGACCCACTCCTGGTTGCCTTTCATGCCGTGGCAGGGTTACTTACCGGACCATAGACCCACTCCTGGTTGCCTTTCATGCCGTGGCAGGGGTAGATCATGACGAACTCTCCCGCGTAGTCCATACAACCCTCGTCGCGCCGGATTTCTCCAGATTTACTAAGCATCCAATACTGAAAAAACAACCGAGATTTTCGCGCTTAAGAAATTGCGGTTAACGCCCAAAATCCTGTACACAAAACAAACAACAATTCCGCATCAAATGCTGTTTATTACACAATTATCTGATGTTGTGTTGCATTGTGCTAGAAGGAAAAATTGTGCTGAAATGTACGGCGATGCTTAAGCTATCAGAATCTGTTCTTTTACTGGGCAAGTTTTTTAAGCAATAACAAGCAACTTTAATTGAGTTACGTAATTATTTCACTGTATTTTTTATAAGATCAGTTTCGTCAACGCAGTTGCGGCTTCGATTCTGGTGGGAAGTACTATAATGTTGGAGAATAAAAATCCAGACTGATGCGCGTTATGTAAGCACGCCGCAACATGACCAGAACTGTCACACCGTAACGTGCCCCACACCGCCACTCATCACACTGTCACACTCACAACACTGCCGCACGGTCACTCCCCACACCGCCACTCACCAAACCGCCACTCACCACACCGCTACACTCGCTAAACAGCCACACTGTCACATTCACCACACCGCCACACTCACCACACAGTCACACGGTCACATTCACCACACCGCCACATGGTCACTCCCCACACTGCCACTCACTACACCGCCACTCACCACACCGCCACTCACTACACCGCTACACTCGCTAAACAGCCGCACGGTCACATTCACCACACCGCCACACTCACCACACTGCCAGACGGTCACACTCACCACACCGCCCCACGGTCACCCTCACTAAAAAGCCACCCGCCACACCGTCACATTAACTAGCCAGCGATACTATCACACTCACCACACCGCTACACGGACACTCACTACACCGTCACAGTCACACTCATCGCACAGCCACACAGTCACACTTACCACACCGTCACACAGTCACACTCACCACCCAGCCACACAGTCACGCTCACCACACCGCTACACGGTCACACTCACTACCCCGCCAAACGGAAATGATAAAGAGTTAAAACACAGCACCGCTTGAATGAAGAATCATTGAGTAAGTGAAAACAATCTTAAGGCTATTTTGAAATAGGGTTAGATTATTTCATTAGCTTTTTTTTTTATTGTTCCTTGATATCGATCAAAAAATTAAAGCTCCTCCTTTGACATCTGACTTCCATAAAATAACTGAATTGAATGTGAGTGTTTTATGTCTACTTAAGCATTTGAATGGGCCCAGTCCAAATATTTTCAAATAAACAGCAGCCTTTTTTTAACGGCTTACCGGAAAATATTATCGTTTTTAATTAGCTTCATCGTTTCCTTCTTCATCAAAGGCACTGTTTACCGAAAATGTTATGTTGACATTTAAAAAACACCACCGCCTGTCAACACCTATAATACCACCTGTCAACACTTAGTATAACACCTGTCAATATTTACAATACCACCTGTCAACACTTATAATAACACCTGTCAATACACCTCTTCAACCAACAAGTGGAACAAAAAGAAACAGCGGCATAAAAAAAAAAACAAAATTCAGGAATTATATTATTTCTTAAAAAGATTTGGATGAACATAAAAGGTCGGTCTAACGCAATAAAAGGGATGAGAGGGGGGGGGGGGGAGGGGAGGGGGGAGGGGAGGGGGGAGGGGAGGAACGAGTAGGGCAAGATATGGAGCAGGTAGAAAGCAGAGCAGGAACTGGAACGAACTAAAATTTCAGCACCACAAGCTTCGCACAGATAACGCAGTTTTTTTTTTTTTTTTGGGGGGGGAGGGGGGAAGATGACGTATTGAGGGTGTGTAAGGCGAATACAATGGAAAATACATCGAAAATATGGATGTCGAATTTAACTTTCTGTCCGAATGATTTTGAAAATCAATATGAAAAATCCACATATCAAGATGAAAGTATTGTTTCAGTGTAACACGATGGCCAATAAATCTCGACATAAATGTCATCGATAAAGCAGAACAGATCGATACCGGTCCGTCTGTGGCTGAGCTTCCACAAAATCAAACAATAACCTCAAATGTAAGACCCCGGCGGAGTGATACGTAAAATACGAGAGATAATATCGGACATCAATGCAGCCATCGCTCCAGAACAGGTACATCGCCCCCTCCCCCCCCCCCCACGCCTCTCTCCTCCAAACCATCGCCCTTCCCCCCCGCAAACCCCCAGGGCTCCAATGTTTATTCTGAAGTCCCCTCTCCCCCCTCTCTCCCCTCCCCACCCCCGCCCCACACATCTATTTGCAGTCTAAACACAATCCCTGCCCTCGCTTTGATTTCTTCTCTTCCAAAGAGTTCAAAGAACGTCTAAAAAAAAAAGAAAAAAAAAAAAAAAGCGCATTCTAACTTTAAACAGACCACAGAATTTAAAGCGATCCGCACTTTCTAGAGCAATGGCCACAAGCAAGTCATGATCAGCGAATTTACCAGCGCGCGGCGTTTTCTCTATAACATTCAAAGCGCGAACACAATTTGAAATACTGAAATACTGAAATCGTGAGCACAATTTCTCTCGAATATTCAAATCGTGAACATAATTTCTATAGAACATTTACAGCACAATTTCTTGAGAATATTTAATTCGTGAACACACTGGCGTAGCCAACTGAGGTTTGATAATGAGGTATTCGGGTGACGTCAACTCAACGTCATTGTGACGTCAAAATGTTTGCTGGGTGAGGAAGTGACTCAGACCACGTGACTCAGCACAAGGTGTGGGCCATGTGACTGAGCACGGGACTGATCACGTGTTCAAGAGGTTGGTAACTTGTCTGAACACGTGATGCAGGCCACGTGACTGAGCGCGTAACTGAGCACGCGACTAAGTAAGAGATGTGCAAAAAGTGGCTGAGCCCACAACTCTGATCACGTGACTGAGTACGCAATGTGAGCATGTGACCTTACCACGTGATTATGCACGAGATATCAGCATGTGACTAACCACGTGTCTAAGCACGAGATATCAGCATGTGCCTAACCACGAGATTTGAGCACGTGACCCTTACCACGTGACTAAGCACGAGATATCAGCATGTGCCTAACCACGAGATGTGAGCACGTGACCCTGACCACGTGACTAAGCACGAGATATCAGCATGTGCCTAACCGCGAGATGTGAGCACGTGACCCTTACCACGTGACTAATCACGAGATATCAGCATGTGCCTAGCCACGAGATGTGAGCACGTGACCCTTACCACGTGACTAAGCACGAGATATCAGCACGTGCCTAACCACGAGATGTGAGCACGTGACCCTTACCACGTGACTAAGCACGAGATATCAGCACGTGCCTAACCACGAGATGTGAGCACGTGACCCTTACCACGTGATTAAGCACGAGATATCAGCACGTGCCTAACCACGAGACGTGAGCACGTGACCCTTACCACGTGACTACGCACGAGGTATCAGCATGTGCCTAACCACGTGATGCGAGCACGTGACCCTTACCACGTGACTAAGCACGAGGTATCAGCATGTGCCTAACCACGTGATGCGAGCACGTGACTGGCCACGTGATTGATTTGCATTACCTGGTTTCCTCCCTGGCGATGGCACGGCCACATTTTGATTGGTTTTTGCATCGAGTGAGAATCGACGGGAGAATCAAGGCACTGTGATTGAACTTTGTTACGAATCTAGCCAAAAATGAAAACAAAAAAAAACAACTCCAAAATAATCAATAAATAAACAAAAAATACAAGCAATAATAAGACGAACAGGCAATTCTTGCTCACGACAACTCACACTGTATAGAAATATCACAGAAATAGAAAGATCGCAAATTATGACAGAACCTTTGAGCTTTTCTCCCCTCGTGTAGCAGCTGACTGGCAGATACGGCACGGACTCAGCCAATGACGTGGGTCACGTGACATTAGCCATCCAATCAAACGAAACTTCTTTTATTATTTTTTATTCTCATTATTTTGCGCTTTCCTTACATACAGTGTGCTTGGTTTGGTTTGCATTTTGATTTACCTTTTACTGAACGAATCCACTCGCAAAAAATGAACATTTGTCTGAAATGCAAGGCTTGAAATAACACTCCTCCACGCGTCACGGAATAGTTAACTGTGGCCAGGAATAACTGTACTGTTTGGCCTTATTTAGGCGTCAGAAATGTGAAGACAATCGGCCAAGAATTAGGGGTGTCTCAGGGCAAGCCTATATGTTTTCACTACTTAAAAGTTACACAGCGAAAATTCCCAGCTGGGCGCATTTACTTTATGTCGTTTCCAGATTTGGCCGCTTGTGCAGCGTAAAAAATAGTATTGTCATTTCAGGGTATATTTTAACTGCCTTTTTTATATTAGAAGAAAGGGCGCTCAAGTTTAAATTCTAGTATCCAAAATTTTAAAAAAAATGTGAGCGCATTCAAATTGAAACGATGACAAAGCGAGGGGCATAATTTCAAGCCTTGCGGGCAGACACTGATTTGAAACAGGAAACACAGTTCGCCCACACTCCTGAAAGTCAATCCAAATCAAATATGCCTGTTAACCACGACTGAAAAAGAACTTTCGGACACTGGATATCCTCGTCGTTTTGTCCTAAAGCGGTGTCACTGAAAGACGCCAGGCTACACCTAAACAAGGAATTTTAAACGGCACAATAAATTAAACAATTTGTCCAAGGACAAAGTCCCAGCTTACGAAAAGCAATAAGACCCATTCCAGCGTTCATGAGCGAAGGAATTTCCCTGAAATATCGGGCTTCAAAAGATGAGACGGCAAAGAGCTAGCTCAATAATTAATTTAGCACCGGACCAGAACATAGACCGATAAATGCATACAAAGATTTCTTTACGTGAAAAATGGGGAACAGAATTTTTGTATCTCTGGTAGACTGGATAGTCTGCCATAGATACCTTCAAACAACGCTCGCATTTCGGACCAGTGCGCATATTTATGTAACTTGCCTCGATGCGCGGTTCTTATTCAGACAAATACGCATGTTTATTTAATTTGCGTTGATGCGCGGCTCGCATTTTGGAACCGTGCACATTTTCATTTAACTTTTTAAGATTAATGCGCGGTTCTTATTCCAGACCAATGCGCATGTTTATTTTACTTTCGTTGATGAGCGGTACTTATTTTGGACAAGTACACAAGTTTCCTTAGGTTGTCTTGATACGCGGTTCGCATTTCGGAAGAGTTTCCATGTTTATCTAACTTGCACGGTGCGCATGTTTATTTAACTTGCGTTGACGCGCGGTTCGAATATCGGACCAGTGCGCATGTTTATTACCTTGCATTGATGCGCGGTGCTTATTCTGGACCAGTACAAATGTTTATTTAACTTGCGTTGGAGCGTGGTTCACATTTCGAACCACTCCACACGTTTATTTAAGTGGCGTTGATGCGCGGTTCGAATTTCGGACCAGTGCGCATGTTTATTTAACTTGCGTTGATGCGCGGTGCTTATTTTGGACCAGTGCACATGTTTATTTAACTTGCGTTGATGTGCGGTTGGCATTTCGGACCAGCGCCCATGTTTTTTTACCTTGTGTTGATGTGCGGTTCTTATTTCGGATCAGTGCGCATGTTTATTTACCTTGTGTTGATGTGCGGTTCTTCTTTCGGATCAATGCGCATATTTATTTACTTGTGTTGATGTGCGGTTCTTATTTCGGATCAGTGCGCATGTTTATTTTACTTGTGTTGATGAGCGGTACTTATTTTGCACAAGTGTACAAGTTTCCTTAGGTTGCCTTGATGCGCGGTTCGCATTTCGGAAGAGTTTGCATGTTTATCTATCTTGCGTTGATGCACGGTTTGCATTTTGGATCAGTGCGCATGTTTATTCAACTTGCGTTGATGAGCAGTTCGAATTTCGGACCAGTGCGCATGTTTATTTAACTTGCGTTGATACGCGGTGCTTATTTTGGACCAGTGCAAATATTTATTTAACTTCCGTTGGCGCGTGGTTCGCATTTCGAACCACTGCGCATGTTTATTTAACGTGTGTCGATGTGCGGTTCTTATTTCAGGCCAATGCGCATATTTCTTTAATTTGCGTTGATGCGCGGTTCTTATTCTGGACCAGTGCGCATGTTTATTTAAGTTGCGTTGATACGCAGTTCTTATGTGCATATGTTAATCTAACTTGCGTTGGTGCGCGGTTTGCATTTTGGATCAGTGCGCATGTTTATTCAACTTGCGTTGATGAGCAGTTCGAATTTCGGACCAGTGCGCATGTTTATTTAACTTGCGTTGATGCGCGGTGCTTATTTTGGACCAGTGCAAATATTTATTTAACTTCCGTTGGCGCGTGGTTCGCATTTCGAACCACTGCGCATGTTTATTTAACGTGTGTCGATGTGCGGTTCTTATTTCAGGCCAATGCGCATATTTCTTTAATTTGAGTTGATGCGCGGTTCTTATTCTGGACCAGTGCGCATGTTTATTTAAGTTGCGTTGATACGCAGTTCTTATTTTGAATAGTGCGCACGTTATTTAACTTGCGTTAGTGCGCAGTTCGGTTCGCATTTCTAACCAGTGCGCATGTTTATTTAACTTGCGTTAATGCTCGGTTCCCATTTCTGACCAGTGTGTTTGTTTATTTAGCTTGCGTTAATGAACGTTTCGCATTTTCCACCAGTGCGCACGTTTATTTAACTTGTGTTGATGCGTGGTTCGCATTTTGGACCAGTGCGCATATTTATTTAACTTGTGTTGGTGCTCGGTACTTATTTTAGATCAGTGCAAATGTGTATTTAACTTGCGCTGAGGAGCGGTTCGGAATTCGGACCAGTGTACCTGTTTCTTTAGGTTGCGTTCATGCGAGGTTCGCATTTCGGACCAGTGCGTAGGTTCATTTAACTTGCGTTGACACGCGAATTGCATTTCGGACCAGAACGCATGTTTATTTCAGTCCCGTCGATACCCGACTCTTATGTCTATTCAACTTGCGTCGATTCGTGGTTCTTTCTTCGGACCACTGCGAATGTTTATTTAACTTGCGTTGATGCGAGGTTCTCATTTCAGACCACTGCGCATGTCTATTCAACTTTCGCCAATGTGTGGTTCTTTTTTCGGACAAGTGCGCATGTTTGTTTAACTTGCGTTGATGTGCGGTGCTTATTTTGGCCCGGATCGCAGATTTATTTAACATCCGTCGATGCGCGGTTCGCATTTCCGACCATTGCCCATGTTTATTTAACTTGCGTTGATGCGTGGTTCTCATTTCAGACCAGTGCGCATGTTTCTTTGGGTTGCGCTGATGCGCGGTTCTTTTTTTCGGACCAGTGTGCATATTTATTTAACTTGCGTTGACGCGCGGTTCGCATTTCGGACCAGTGCGCATGTTTCTTTAGGTTGCGTTGATGCTCGATCCGCATTTCGGGCCACTGCGCATGTCTATTCAATTTGCGTCGACGCGTAGTTCTTTTTTCGGACCATTGTGCATGTTTATTTAACTTGCGTTGATGCGCGGTGCTTATTTTGGACCAGTTTGCATGTTTATCTTCCGTCAATGGTTCACATTTCGGACCAATGCGAATGTTTATTTAACTTGCGTCGATGTGCGGTTGTTAAATCTGACTACTGCGCATGTTTCTTTGGGTTGCGCTGATGCGCGGTTCTTTTTTTCGGACCAGTGTGCATATTTATTTAACTTGCGTTGACGCGCGGTTCGCATTTCGGACCAGTGCGCATGTTTCTTTAGGTTGCGTTGATGCTCGATCCGCATTTCGGGCCACTGCGCATGTCTATTCAATTTGCGTCGACGCGTAGTTCTTTTTTCGGACCATTGCGCATGTTTATTTAACTTGCGTTGATGCGCGGTGCTTATTTTAGACCAGTTTGCATGTTTATCTTCCGTCAATGGTTCACATTTCGGACCAATGCGAATGTTTATTTAACTTGCGTCGATGTGCGGTTGTTAAATCTGACTACTGCGCAAGTTCATTTAACTTGCGTTTATGCGCTGCAGGAGAAGATTCATTTTTTTTTTTTTTTAAATTCCGAAAAAAATTCAAAAGTTTTCCAATTCATTCAAAAAGCACAAGCCGTATGCATGACCCCCTAAAGTCGGCTTGTATCAAAATTAAATGAAATCTGATAAAAACAGTAGGAGAAAATGCATTTTGAAGTTTTTTTATTCAAAAATTCACCAAAAATTCTGATCGACTCGAAAAGCACAGGCCGTATTCACGACACCCTAAGCATGCCTCAGCCCCAAAATAAATGATGTCTGATCAAAACTGCAGGAGAAGATGCATTTTGAGGTATTTTCATCAAAAATTCCCTATCGAAATCAAGAATTCCCAAGTCGAGTCAAATAGCACAAGCCGTATGCCCGACCCACCTAAGGATGCCTCATACCAAAAATAAATGAAATCGGATTAAAACTGTAGGAGGAAATGCATTTGAAGTTTTTCTTCAAAAATTCCCTAAAAATACAGAAATTATCGGATCGACTAAAAAGCGCAAGCCGTATGCTCAACCCCTTAGGGATGCCTCAAACCAAAAAACAAAAAAAAAAAAAAAAAAAGAGAGAGAGAGAAAGATCAAAACTGTAGGGGAAAATGCATTTTGAAGTTTTTTTCCTCAAAAGCTCCCTAAAAATACAAAAATGGTCCGATCGACTAAAAAGCACAAGCCGTATGCACGACCTTTTAGGGTCATCGGATCTTTGAGAGGTTTCGGATCAAAAATGTAGGACGAGATACATTTTAAATTTTTTTTCTTCAAAAATTCCCCAAAAATTCAAAAATCACCCGATCGACTAGAAAAGCACAAGCCGTATGCACGACGCTTTAGGGGTGCCTCATACCAAAAATAAATCACACCCGGTCAAAAATGTAGGAGGAGACACATTTTAAAATTTTTTCTTTAAAAATTCCCCAAAAATTCAAAAATCACCCGATCGACTAAAAAAGCACAAGCCGTATGCATGACTCCTTAGGGATGCCTCACACCAAAAATAAATGACATCGAATCAAAATTGTAGGAGTAGATGCATTTTGAATTATTTTCTAAATTTTTGCTTAAAAAATTCCCCAAAAAATACAAAAATTGCCCGATCGACTAAAAAAGCACAAGCCGTATGCACGACACTTTAGGGGTGCCTCATACCAAAAATAAATCACATCCGGTCAAAAATGTAGGAGGAGATACATTTTAAAATTTTTTCTTTAAAAATTCGCCAAAAATTCAAAAATCACCCGATCGACTAGAAAAGCACAAGCCGTATGCATGACCCCTTAGGGATGCCTCACACCAAAAATAAATTACATCGGATCAAAATTGTAGGAGGAGATGCATTTTGAACCAAAGTTTACTAAATAAACAACTAACTAACTAACTAACTAACTAACTAACGGACACCGCCCGCAAACCGATAGGAATACCCCAGCTTACGTGTAACGTAAGCTGGGCTAATAAAATGGCCACCATGGTTGCTATGCATCTACCTCTGTTGCTAAGGAACTCCACCTGGCAGCTACTTCTACAACTAAATAAGCTGTTAGCCACGTCAATGGCTGACGTAACTACGGTGGTAACTAGGCAGCTATTGCGGTTGCCAGGTAGCTCTGCTGGTTGCTAGGTGACCCACTGCCGTGGCTTTGACGATTCACCTGCGGGCCGCCTTTCTTGTGGCACGGGAATGAGATCAGTTTGGATTTTTTGGGCGGGGGGTAAACATTCGCATCGAGGCAGAAGCCAGCCGCTTTATTCCTCACCTGTAAGATGATACACAGACGGGTGATGACGTCACATTTGAGCGAGACACGGCGAAATTGATGCGAGAACTGACCAGATCACATTTGTTACAGCGCAAACGACAACAAGACTCAATTAATAACATTATTGCTAAACAAAGCTGTCAGGACGAATTAATCAAACTGCGTGCAACTTTGTCAAATCAAGCACAGCCTCATATTTTTCAGTAAAACAACACATCTTAAGAAATGCAATAGTTTGATCTTTAGCTTGCAATTTATCCAGTATCGGGCCTTTCACAATATGTCTAGGTTTTCTCCATTTCATGACTTTTTATTGACTAACGAGAATTAGCAAAGACCCCATACCTGCTGTCATTTATTCACGTCACTACACCAACCGATGCACTCTTAACAGAGCTGTGAATAAACCACCGGTTAGGTTTAGTACAGCGATCGGGTGTGTATGAAAGAGGCGGGGGTGGGGGGGTGGGGGTGGGGTGGTGAGGAGGTAGGGGGGAACGGGCTTGACTGTAAGCGCGACTCACTTCGCCGGAAGCTATGGCCTCGCCCGGCACGAACAGGTCCGGGAAGATATTCTCGATGTACCACTGGAAGGAGCGGCAGTTGAGGCGCTGACGCAGCTCTTTCCGGGCGCTGACGTCACCGTAGTCACCCTGTCAAAAGAACATCATGACGTCACCGTAGTCACCCTGTCGGCAACACACAAGACATGATTGCGTAATACACAAAGAACATCATGACGTCACCGTAGTCACCCTGCCAAAAGAACATCATGACGTCACCGTAGTCACCCTGTCAGCAACACACAAGACTTGATTGCGTTATACACAAAGAACATCGTGACGTCACCGTAGTCACCCTGTCGGCACCACACAAGACATGATTGCGTAATACACAAAGAACATCGTGACGTCACCGTAGTCACCCTGCCAAAAGAACATCATGACGTCACCGTAGTCACCCTGTCAGCAACACACAAGACATGATTGCGTTATACACAAAGAACATCGTGACGTCACCGTAGTCACCCTGTCAGCAACACACAAGACATGATTGCGTAATACACAAAGAGCATCATGACGTCACCATAGTCACCCTGTCGGTAACACACAAGACATGATGGCGTTATACACGAAGAACATCGTGACGTCACCGTGGTCAGCCTGTCTACATCACACAAGAAACGTTGACGTGATACACGGGTGGGTGGGGGGGGGGGGGGGGGGGAGAGGGTCGGATCAGTCCTCCCGCTCGTGTGGTTTCATCTGTACCTTCAATAAAACCGTTTCCTCCTTTTTCTTATTCCTTATTTTCTACATTGGTTTAAATAAAATTATAATTTAATTACACTGTGTCCATAGTCCTAGACGGGTTTAAATAAAGGCAAACCTCAGCATAACAGAGGGAGGGGCGACGGTGGGCAGGGGAGAAGATGACTTAAGGAAGGGGGGAAGGTGGGAAGGGAGAAGGTGGCGTGGGGTGGGGGAGACGGTGGGGAGGGGAGAAGGTGACGGTTGGGAGGGGAGAAGGTGACGTATGGGGGCGACGGTGGGGAGGGGAGAAGGTGACGTTGAGGGGGGCGGCGACGGTGTGGAGGGGAGGAGGTGACGTGAAGGGGGGAGGGCGAATGGCAAACTTCAGCGACCGGGGCTTGCCTCGGTGCAGCACATCCAAATATTTCACTCACCAACTCATTGTTGAATCTTTCGTAGTAGTAATACTTATATTCATCCATCCACACCTCGGCCAGGCGGATCGAGTTCTTTTTAACCACATTCACTCCTGCAATGGCAAACAAACTAGTGTCTGATCTTCTTTCAACGAATTGTTTATTATTTTAATTGTTGTCAGTCTAATTATAACAAATGTTATTATTAGTAATATTTGTTGTAATGTTACTGTTATTACAGTATTTGTTGCTCTATTATTATTATTATTATTATTATTGTTATTATTGTTATTATTATTATTTTACTTCTTACTATGACGTCAGCACTTTATGTGCATCGTGTGAACAAAAAAAAAAAAAAAAAAAACATCAAACAGAGTGCGCATTCTTTGCGGGAGAAGCAGAAACAATATAGTCAGCCATGAATTACTGGTACTATGATTTTTTTAAACATATGTGCTACAGAAACTGGGGTGAAAATCAAACATAATTTAATATACACAATGTGCATAACATCAATGAACACCTGACAACGATTTTGTTTTGTCAGCTGAGTAACAAAAATGATGTCACAGCATGCAGTGCAGCCAGGGGTAAATCAAATCAAATGAACACGTCATCCCACGAGCAGTGGTGACAAACCGCTCCCACAAGACAACCAATCCATGCATCCCGCAAACGCTACTCAAGTCATATATGTCACTAGGGTCATACATACCACCCGTCACACATACCACCAAAGTTACGCACAATCCCACAAGCCCCTTTCAAAGCAACTGGCCCCCTTTTTGATGTGCAGATTCAGAGCGATAGACTACAGAACCAGTGTTCACTTTCAGTGTTTTTGAAACATTCCAAACTTCTGTATACCGCAATGACTTGCTATGGCGACATGGTCGGGAAGGAGAAATTATGTCGTTATATGCAAAATGTCGTTATAATCAATTTGTCGTCATGAAGAGCTACACAGAGACCACAAAGTTATGACGTCAGCAGCGGAGTGTCGCCATGGGCAACGCCATGACGAGGTTCTGCTGTAACCGCTTTTATTATACACAGAAAATGAACACTGAGGATTGTTAATGTATAAAAACCACCTTTATTCTCCACTGTAACATAAAACGGAAAACACATGTAAAAACAAAGTAACAAATGTTAAATGCAGGAAAGCTTTAGAAACCCTTAAATCTGCAGCATTTACTGTTATTTGGACTATAACTTTATATAAAAAGTTTAAAAGTTTTTAATCTAATCTTTTCAACAGTCACACAAAAAGCTTGGTATTTCAGTTTGAGACAGTGACATATAATGTGTATTAAAGACCGTCACCAATTTGCATATTATAAGCGCATTTCAAAACTTTTAAACCGCAACACATTTTGCAGAGTGTTTCGGGATGGAGGAAGGAGGGGAGTGGAGGGGAGTCGTTACTTGTCTTGGGGAAAGGGGGGGGGGGTGACTTGCTTGTGGGGGGGAGTCGTTACTTGCCTTGGGGAAAGGGGGGTGACATGCTTCGGGGGGGGGGGGGGGAGGGGGAGTCGTTACTTGCCTTGGGGGTGTCACTTGTCTTGAGAGGGGGGGATCATTACTTGAGGTCTGGCAAAGAAGAAACCTCCCCGAAACAAGATGTCCAAAACAAAGTTTATGAGGTACTTCAAGAGTCCATGCCACTGCAGTGCAGCTGCTCTATAAAACCCTTCGTTACTTGTTTTATGTTACAAGCATGCACATACGTCAGCAACGCTTGTCTGTTATGTAACAGCTGCCCTCCGGAAAGATCAATCTGTTGTGTATAAGGCGGATGGATACAGAAAGTAGTCTTTGAGTACTATTTTCGGAGAATCGGCGAAGGTGATCGGAAAAAAAAGGTCTGATATACAACAGATCACACCGCCCAAGAGGTTGGCTGTTAAACATGAACGCTTGTCCTAAGCTTACAGAAACGTGCAGCACACGTGTATACAAGCACGCACACGTGCAACGCAGGTGTTTCAAGCACGTGTCATCCTGCGCGTTCAGAGCAAAACAGGAATCATAAACATGCGCAAAAAATGCAGGCCTCACACACCTGCTAGACACGTGGCATGCCTAACACACGTGCTGAACACGTGGCAGGCCTCACACACGTGCTTAACACGTGGCAGTCCTCACACACATGGTAAGCACCTAGCAGGTATCACACAAGTGCTGAACACGTAGCAGGTGTCACACACATGCTGGATACGCGGTAGGGCTGATACACGTGCTGAACACGTGACAACCCTCCCAAACACGGTGAGGGGGAGGGTGGGGGATCTCACCTGTTTTCCACGAGTACGGACTTCTTTTCCTGAAGATATGGCCGACGTGTGAGCAGGGAATGATCTCCAGCGAGCCTCCGCACATCCACGTCTGAAACACAAACCCAGTGGTCTCGCATCGCCTCGGTCTTCACTCACTACTTGCTTTTGTTTATTTATTTTTCACTTATCGGGATGTGTATCCTCTCAGCAGACACAATAACGAACGATTTGGGTAAAATGGGTTGTAAAAAGTTTTATTTGAGGGGAGCAGGATGAAGGGTTTGAGGTATTAGGGAGCAGGGTGAGGGGCTTGAGGTATTAGGGAGCAGGGTGAGAGGCTTGAGGTATTAGGGAGCAGGATGAGGGGTTTGACGTATTAGGGAGCAGGATGAGGGGTTTGAGGTATTAGGGGGCAGGGTGAGGGGTCTGAGGTATTAGGGAGCAGGGTGAGAGGCCTTGGGTATTAGGGGGTCGGGTGAAGGGCTTGAGGTATTAGGAAGCAGGGTGAGGGGCTTGCGGTATTAGGGGGCAGGGTGAGGGGTCTGAGGTATTAGGGAGCAGGGTGTGAGGCCTTAGGTATTAGGGGGTCGGGTGAAGGGCTTGAGGTATTAGGGAGCATGGTGAGAGGCCTTAGGTATTAGGGGACCGGGTGAGGGGCTTGAGGTATTAGGGAGCAGGGCGAGGGCCTTGAGGTATTAGGGAGCAGGGGGAGGGGTTTGAGTATTAGGGAGCAGGGCGAGGGCCTTGAGGTATTAGGGAGCAGGGTGAGGGGTTTGAGTATTAGGGAGCAGGCTGAGCGGTGTAGAAAGCAGTGATCACGATCTCGTTCTCACAACAACATTGATAGTAATACTGACAGCTTATGATAATATTGACCGAGTCTGATTCAAAGTAGGCTGGTCTTTGTTTTAAGCGCATTCATGCAATAAATAGCACCAAAATACGTGAATATTCAGCTGCCCGAGAAAACGATCTACCACGAATATCGGTTATTCACCGATTTTCTTCTTAACTAGAACTCTTAGCTTGGCTCTATGATATTTATTGCATTCTTTCTAGGGGAACATCTGAGTACTTACTCGGAAGGACAGCTCCAGATTTTCGCCTCCCCAAATGTCCATGCCTGGATCGTAGGAACCGAGGTACTCGAAGTACTCGCGGTCTATAGCAAACAATCCCCCCGCCATGGTGGGAGACCTGAAACACACAGTCGTCATCGTCATCGTCATCACTGTCGTCATCGTCATCGTCATCACTGTCGTCATCGTCAACGTCATCACAGTCGTCATCGTCAACGTCATCACAGTCGTCATCGTCAACGTCATCACAGTCGTCATCGTCATGTATCGCTGTGTATCTGATTGTGACTTCATTCTACGCGGTTGTTCCGTCACTCTTCTGGCCCACGCCCGCCCCCTCCTCTTCCCGCTCCCTCCCGACCCACCAAAACCTCTCACGTGACCTCGATACGTGTTCTATCTTCGTCACGGCAGCCCTCCTGCCCTTGAGACGTGAAAACATTGCATTGTGTGGAGATCAGCAGGGCGTTAAAATAATGAGCTAGACAAACACGGTGTTTCTAGCACAAAGCCTGTGGGAGGAGACAGCACTCACATATACACACTTTGCGGCGTCTTAACGTGTGATAAATACTCGACAAGGCCGTCTTTCCTCTGTGTTACCAGCCCACTCAAAATCCCGTTCCCCTTTATCAGGCATATTCAAACGTGGCCAGGTGGGATTAAAAGGATACCGGGATATTCTGAACAACTTATAGAGCTCAAGACAAACTAGCAACGTTCATTTATGTTGTTCTTATTTCGTGTAAATCTGTCGTTTTAACTTTTGTCTGCAAGGGTACTATGGAAGAGCGGACGACCCTGGACGCCCCTATATTAGCATGGGCGACCCTGGATATTCCTGGATAACCCGGGGGGGGGGGGGAAGGGGTGGGGGGAGACCCCTGGACGCACCTATATTACTACATTAGCATGGGCGATCCTGGATATTCCTGGATAACCCTGGGGGGTGGGGGGGAGGGGGGAGGCCCCTGGACGCACCTATATTAGCATGGGCGACCCTTGATATTCCTGGATAACCCTGGGGGGTGGGGGGGGAGGCCCCTGGACGCACCTATATTAGCATGGGCGATCCTGGATATTCCTGGATAACCCTGGGGGGGGGGGGAGGGGGGAGGCCCCTGGACGCACCTAACGGGATCTATGTCGCGTTTCCGTCGCTTCTTCTCGCTCTCCGGAATCGCGTGCCAGTTAAACTGCAAATTCCAGTCAAATCCGCCCACGCTCGTGCTCTTCGCTGAGCTGTACTGGTACCTGAGCAAACAAAGGCACGTGCTGTTGTTACCTGAGCAAACAAAGGCACGTGCTGTTGTTACCTGTACAAACAAAGGCACGTGCTGTTGTTACCTGGACAAACAAAGGCACGTGCTGTCGCTACCTGAGCAAACAAAGGCACGTGCTGTTGTTACCTGGACAAACAAAGGCACGTGCTGTTGTTACCTGAGCAAACAAAGGCACGTGCTGTTGTTACCTGGACAAACAAAGGCACGTGCTGTCGCTACCTGAGCAAACAAAGGCACGTGCTGCCGCTACCTGAGCAAACAAAGGCACGTGCTGTTGTTACCTGAGCACACAAAGGCACGTGCTGTTGTTACCTTGGCAAACAAAGGCACGTGTTGCCGTTACCTGAGCAAACAAAGGCACGTGTTGTTATTGCCTGAGCAAACAAAGGCACGTGTTGCTGTTACCTGAGCAAACAAAGGCGCGTGTAGCTGTTGCCTGAGCAAACAAAGGCACGTGCTGTTGCCTGAGCGAACAAGTGCCCTAAGCAAACAAAGGCACGTTGTTTTTGATACCTGAACAAATAAAGGCACGTTTTGTCGGAACCCGAGCAAACAAATGCACTCACATTAGTACCAACCCATACAACACAATACTCGTCACCAATGACGTCATACACACAATGACGCCTCCCTGTCTTCCGTCATCGATGATGTCACATAAACAAATGGCGCCTACCTGAGTGTTTCGTCATCGATGACGTCAATCACTGGCGTGACAACATTGCTCTTGTCCTCAGCTATACGCGCTAGCAAAGGCTCGAGCCAACCTAGCAAACAGACGTCAAGCAGGTGCTAGATCAGTCCATTCAATTCACACATGAATCCCAGATAATCCGATAGTACGGATTAACATCAGGGAGAAAATTTACTGAAAAATACCCAATTAACTGGGAACAAATAAGACCATGACATGACATATCCATCGGAGAATTAACTGTGTTTTTTTTTTTAACTTGCTAGGGCAAGCTGGTGCCCGTAACCAGGGGCTCGTATACCCACAGAGTACAGACTAACAAAATAACATGCTCAATTATGGCATGAATGGGGTCAATATCCATTATGAAGGTAAACTAGTTTAGTACGTAATGCGCGGGATCTCTCAGCAAAGTAACAATTATCTAACAGGGCAAATTTACTTACTCTCCGTTGGCAGCGAGTATCTAGGGAAATAAGCAACTTGCCAGACCCTTTTTTTTTTTTTTTTTTGAGCAACTCTAAGTTTGGCGCTTAGCCACAAATTTCAGATCGTTTGCTGACACAACTCGCAGCCGAGAGGTGGATCCTGTCCGACTATAATAACTACAGTGGACCCCGCTTAACCCGAAGTCATCGGGACCGAGCACATTACTTCGGGTTAACCGATCATCGGGTTATCCGATCTTTTATGTATGTGTCATGTGATAAAGTGTCTCCCCACCCCCCGCGCCTACTATTTTTGTATGTGACTGTGTATTATAGACAGACAGGGATTCGAACCCGAGACCATTCGACTACCGGGCCACCGAACTGAAATGACACACCAACAGTCATACACAGGGTCGCACACACAAGGTGGGGAGTTCGATCAACCAATGTGACCTTGCCACTGACCTTCGGTGCACTCGCAGTGTGAGTCCAGGTAGGTGATGACCTTGCCCTTGGCCACGGACGCACCGAGAAGTCGCGCCCTGATCAAGCCCTCGCGCTTCTTGCCGCGCACGATGCGCACTTTTGTATACGTCTTCTTGATGTATTCCTCCAGGGGTTCTTTCAAGTGGTCTGTAGGAAACATAGAAATAAAGAGCTGAGTATCGCTATCGATATCTCTACCGCGTTACGATACCCAATATCGTAATACGTATCGGTTTCCACCGAAGGCTTTCATGCCTCGTTAAGTTAAATCAAGTTCAAAGCTTTTGAGAAATGAGCCCTCCAAAATGATAAGTTTTTCTGGACAGGTAGTATGAGTGACTTTCCAGAGTATGAGTGACTTTCCAGAGCATAAGTGACTTTCCAGAGTATAGGTGACTTTCCAATCCTAGTTCTAGGCCTATCGGAACCTTGTTTGCCGAAGTCGGATGCAAGTCACAATCTTACTCATCTTCTTTGTCAAGAAAAGGCCAGGACATACAGCTGGCGGGTTCCAAGGGACCCCTGACTCTTGACTTGGGTGGAGAGGGGGGGAGGGGGTGGCCTGATGTGCCTGGGATCTCGCGGGAGCCCAGGAAGCAAACAATGTTCTCTTTGTTAGACTTTCCAGTACCGTATTTTGTCGACAGCGTGGCCAAGAATATGAATAAACGAGTTTACTTTTTATTGCAAAACAATTAGTTTAATGAACGAAATTGTGGCATTGCCTCGGAACTCTTGAATTCAGAGGCTGAGAATATACAGGACCCTCGAGCCGTAAAGCGAAAAAAATAAACAAATAAAAAATAATAAAATAACAGCAATCATATTCTTTTCATGATTTACCCATTTATCCCGTCACTATCCTGTAAACAAACCTTTGCCCAAACGAGTGTATTTACATATTTTCGCAACACGTTATTGAATAGACAAAACAGCAGCTCCTTCATGCTCAAATCATTTAACAGGTCAATCTCCCCCTACTCTTCTTGCACACACACACACAAAAAAAAAACACTCATAAAATACCTTACACAAAAACGTAAATTTTGGCAACTCCTCAAACCATTGCGTGTACCACAAACTGACGAAGATCCAATCGTCATTGTTGAGCACTGGTGAACCACACCACAAACTGACGAAGATCCACTCGTAATTCTTCAGCATTGAGGAAATAGACCACAAACTGACGGAGATCCACTCGTCATTCTTCAGCATTGAGGAAACACACCACAAACTGACGAAGATCCACTCGTCATTTTGGAGCACTGAGAAAACACACTTTAAGAACTTTGTGGCGGAAATATATACGACATCAATCCGGACGCACAACGAGGACCCTCTGACTGGACATCACATGTTACAAGAAACCTCTGCATTTTTATTCCAAATACCTGGAACACCCTAAAACTGCTGAAAAGAACAACTGAACTATTGAATGTAGGATTTGCTTTCGCTACAATGTCAACTCCATGGACGAAGCTGGAGTTAGTTTTTGTCATGGACAACTGCGGGCAACCAACTGCTCACAGCCAAAGTGGACAGACTGTCAACAATTTACATTCTTATTTTGATGGGCCACAGAAATGCAAGCATGTAATAACAAACGCCAAGTCGCTATTTTATTCCGCTTTTTGACATTAGGGTATAATAACACACAGCTTTCAATACGACAGAGAATCAAAATCGGCCTTTTATATCTCGCTTATTTATTCTGATTTATACTATTTTAGCACGTAAACAACACGATAATGTTTAATAAACAATATTTTGATGATGAATTTTATGCATATGCCGGTTGTTTATGGGAATCAGAAGCATTTTATCAATCGCCCTAAATGACTACTGCGATTTATTAACCCTAAACTCAGCCCTCAGCCCGGATGTACTAACCCTAACCTTAATCCTACTAATCCTAACCCTATATGACTTCCGGAATTACTGACCCTAACCTTAATCCTGCTGTCCCACCTTAAAACCAGTGTTTATGTAGAAGAAACTTGTGGCTGTTTCTACCTGTAACAAACTGACATACAGATACGCTTGCGACAAACGCAAAAATATGTTGGAATAAAACGCAAAAAGTTGCAATTTTTTATTGCGACTTATTGCATTTTATTGCATCTAGCCGCGATCCAATATTTCAGAGGACGCGTCCTGAGCATGCAATATGTTGCGACTTATTTCACACTGATGATAAGATTACACCTTGAGCAAACATTGACGCAAGCGATTTAATCCCCCTGCGCATTCACTCCAATTGCATGTACTCTGTGTAAACAAGTCAATGTTTCAGCTGTATGTGTGGACGTGTAATAGGCTGTATTTGTGTTTAAAATTATTGTATAAGTACATATTCTCGGGCGACATGAAATAAAATTAAAAATGGAATGCCAGTGTTATGTGCTTGGGAGATAACTGTCCAAGGAATGCCAGTGTTAACTGATATTGAGAAAAAGCTTTTAATTTGAAATTATCCCCCGTGGAACGTGGTCAAGATTTGTTCCTTTCTTTCTCATCTGTTTTTATTTGCCATATTTAAGTGAAAAGCGATTAAATTTACATGAATAGTGTCTTTCGTTAAAAAAAAAACACATCAAAAATTAGCTTTCTGACCGGAGGGGGGGAGGGGAAGTGGGAAATAGAAATGGAATTACAAGTGGGAAAAAATATACAATTTTTATTCAGGCCTGTGGGGGTGGTTTTAGTCTTAAACTGAGGATAAAATGACGGCAAGGGGTGGTAGAAAAGGTTTGAAAAAATTTAGTTGCTAGATAGTTATCAAATTTTTTACTTAAAAGCGATAATTTCATAATAAAAGAACTGAACACATATCCACATGCGAGTTAACACAGCATTTTTTAAATTAACATTTTACACCCTTTCAGTCTGGAAAATAAATGGCCATACACACTGTAAAACAACGTGAAATATTTAAACACTGCTAGCATCATACCATCCCACACAATACTTCTTGTGTGCAAACAAAATGCGCATTACTGGGGATTAGTACAGTGCACAATGCAAAACATCAAAAGACAATGTGTTGCATAACACTCAGGCAAGTGTCAATGTATGTAAAATTTGTTGCGATTTATTGCGGCCTGCCAAATGCATTTTGCGACACGCAGGACGCGTTTTGTTTCACTTTTCTGCAACAAAATGCATTTATTTTTTTAAATTTATTGCGACTTATTTTTGCGTTTGTCGCAAGCGTATCTGTATACCGAACTTTTTAAGTTTTGAAATAAAAAAATATATATATATCAGACGCCATTGCAATGAATGAACAATGAGCGGACACTAAACGAACATTTAGCAATGTGTGGGGATTCGCATTAATCTGAATAGAAGTGGATCACAGTGAAAGGACACTGACTGAAATCTGAGTGATTACTGACTATCACGAAAGGACACTGACCGATATATGAGTGATCACTGACTACAGTAAAAGGGCACTGACCGAAATCTGAGTGATCACTGACTAGCATCAAAGGGCACTGACCGATATATGAGTGATCACTGACTAGAGTAAAAGGGCACTGACCGAAATCTGAGTGATCACTGACTAGCATCAAAGGGCACTGACCGAGATCTGAGTGATCACTGACTAGCATCAAAGGGCACTGGCCGAAATCTGAGTGATCACTGACTAGAGTAAAAGGGCACTGACCGAAATCTGAGTGATCACTGACTAGCATGAAAGGACACTGACCGAAATCTGAGTGATCACTGACTAGCATGAAAGGGCACTGACCGATATATGAGTGATCACTGACTAGAGTAAAAGGGCACTGACCGAAATCTGAGTGATCACTGACTAGAGTAAAAGGGCACTGACCGAAATCTGAGTGATCACTGACTAGCATGAAAGGACACTGACCGAAATCTGAGTGATCACTGACTAGCATGAAAGGGCACTGACCGAAATCTGAGTGATCACTGACTAGCATGAAAGAGCACTCACCGAAATCTGAGTAATCATCCACCAGAATGACCTCTCTGACGAGGTGTGGCGGCGACCTGTCCAGAACGCTGTTCACTGTCCGTATTAAAATGGACCAAGCCTCGTTGTGGAAAATGATAACGACGGAAGTGTCCGGCAGATCCTTCAGGGCCGGGTACTTCACCTTCTTACACCTGCAAAGAAATACAACAAACCGCACTCAGTCCATGTTCTCTCAGTGAGCCGTGCTTCCGTCGGGTTTCACTCAGTCCATGTTCACTCAGGTCGCATTCAAAAAATGAGAATTTGGCGGGACTCCGACAACTGCCTGTTTTCACAACAGTAACACCAGCAGCCTGAAGCAGTCCACTGTGCTGCTGAACTTCGTCCCCGCCGTCGCCCCCCCACCCCCCCCCCTCCCGCCACCTCCTCCCCTGCCAACAACGATGTCAGTATTTGCATATTGGTAAAAGAAAAGACTCCGTCGGGAAGAAACGAAATCCCGAGGCACAGTCACGTAGACAATTAGAGTAACATTTCAGTTGATTAAAAGCCGTGTATTGTTCAAATTGCTAGTTCTTTCTCTGAATATTCTTTTTATCCATTTTCTCTATTTGCTGATTAGTCGCCTAAATGAAATACAAATCGGTGGCATTTTTATTATTCATAAAGAAAACATCTACGAGATCGCGGGGGGGGGGGGAGTTGAGGGGAGGTAGGTTGTGAAGGGGGGAGGGAGGGGATTCGGGAACGAAGGTTACTTTTATACTCACTAGAAGGGGTGCGATGAGGAAGAGTAAGATTATTTTAATCGAAATCTGTGCTTATTTCGCTTTTGGCAAATCTGTAAATTTCAGCTTTTCACGAAGCCAAATATGCGAAAATTTCGGTTTTTGTATTTCGCTTGCCGCACACCTCCATCATTAGGTTTCATACCCCTCCCCTCCCCTCCCTTTTCCCCCCCTCCCCTCCACTCCATCATTAGGTTTCATACCAAGCACCTCCCTCCCTCTCTCCCTAACCCAAACCCAGGGTTGAGATTTCGCGGTCGCCCGTGGCGACCAACTTTTGGCTCGGGCGATCAACTTTTTCGAGTTGGTCGCCCGAGTGGCGACTAACTTTTTCTCTGAGTATTTTCTGGTAAATTTTGCAAAAATTGCGCCGGGCGACTAACTTTTGGGCAGGGCGACTAACTTTTTAAAGTTGGTCGCCCTCGGAGCGACCAGAAAATTTTTCGAAGCCTCAACCCTGCAAACCCCTACCCTACCTATCCTGAAAGAAGAAAAGAATGATGCTATGAGTTAATCTGCATCAGTGACATGTTGTCGTGCATTAATGACGCGTTGCCATGCATTAATGACGCGTTGCTATGTAGTAGTGACACGTCCCATGTAGCTGTGTCAGTGATGCTATGCTTAGGGGGCATGTTGTTTTGTAACGTTGCTATGTATCAGTGACATCAGTGGCACGCTGCTCTGCATCAGTGACACGTTGATTTGTATCACTGACACGTTTCTGTGCATCACTGACACAATACCATGTATCAGTGACACGTTGCTGGGTATCAGTGACACGCTGCTGTTTGAGCGACACGTTAGTTTGTGATCATCACTGACACATTGCTATGTATCACTGACACGTTTCTATATATCAGCGACACGTTGCTAAGTTTCAGTGACACGTTGCTAGGTATCAGCTGCACGTTGCTATACATGTGGCCCGGAAGACAGGGTAGGAGGACATTTACTTGGATAATGCGCTTAGTCTACAGTGCTGGCTGATCGAGATGGTGCTGCCAAGCGTGCCCAAGGGGGGGGGGGGGGGGTGGGTGGCTGTAGGAAGGCAGAGAAAATAATCTATTAAGAGTCTAGTGAAGTACGGACGTTCGGTCGCGAATGCGAGGTAGGCTGTATTATGGTGAGGTGCATGGGGCGGGTGGAGGAGGGCGGGGTCATGAATGTGAGGTATAGCTTGTGTACTGGTGGAAGGCATTACGCCAGGTATAGACAAATCGTGCCACTCGGGTACTGGTTAAAGGTGTTCGTGGGAGAGGAACTGAATCCGTGTCACGGGTGTCCGGACAGTGTCCAGTGAAGGGTATCGTATAGCTTGTGTACTGGTGGAAGGCATTACGCTGCCGCCCCTGGGAGAGGGGGGAGGAGGGGCTTGGTCGTGGAGGGTGGTGGATTGGTCGTGGGCAGCACGGGAGGAAGGAAGATGACTTACTCCGGGTCATGGTTATCTAGCAGTATCGGGGGCAGTTACATCATATGGCTATCGCATTACGCTGCCGTACTTGGCGAGCGCTGGTAGGAGGAGGGGGGGGGGGGGTGGGTGGGTGAAGAGCCTTGGTGGTGGTCGTGGGGGCGGGACTTACTCCGGGTCGCGGATGTCCGGCAGCGTCCGGTGTAGGGAGATCATGTCGCTCGCGTACTGGTTGAAGGCATTACGCTGCCAGCCAACGTCAAACTTTTTGCGATCCTCTGCTGACAATTTGTCCTTTTCAATCTTCACAGCTTTGCCTTGCTCACCTGAATATCCCACACAAGTCATTAAAAGCACATTAAATCACTAATTGGCCGCGCATTGATTATTTCAATTAATTAGTCCAAAGTAAAGAACGCCTTTGGGACAAGAAAAAAATGTTCTTTATGAAGAGATGTTCTGTAAATAACGGTGAATTTTAGAGAAGTAATAGGAAATAGGATCGGGATCTATGTTCCGCTGACAGAGGTTGTTCCTGAACGCGGCGTTTCTTAACGGAGGTTTGCTGCAGGCTCCCACCGGCGGTATAAATTAAAGTGGTTGACGCTTCAACGCACACAGGATCCCATGATATGTCCCTGTTGGCACACGTTTGTGTGAATTTGTGTGAATATTGTTAAAAACAAAAATGACCCCCCCCCTCCCCAAATAATGTCGAAGATCTAGCTCGGAATAGACACACACCCAAAATAAAGACACCAAGACGAACAGACGGACGGAAAGAACCCCTTCCTATAGCCCCCCCCCCCTGCCCTCCGCCTCGGGGATGGGGGCCTAAATAGAAAGTCTGAGCATTTTCGCCTTTGAAAACTCAGCTACGAGAAACTTAGCGTATGAAATATAACACCAACTTGCTCAAAAGTATTCCAACCCCAACATTATGAAAGTTGCACGATTCATCAATATTATTTATTGGGAAAAACCGGGCCAGGAGCAGAGCTTAGAATATATGTAAGCACGCCACACAAGGTGTGTAATGCACACCGCACAAGATATGTACTGCATAATCAGAGTTCGCGCTGGGTTCTCAGGAAAGTGAATCAAAAAAGGAAAGTGTGACTCAGTTGGGTCCAGAAATCACGGTGGGTTCTGAAAAAGTGAGTCATTTCGTAAAAAAAAAATGCCCAAAAAGTGGCCAAAAAGCCCCGCCAACGCGAACCCTGTATAATGCAAACCGCACAAGATGTGTAATGCACACCGCCTAAGATGTGTAATGTGTAATGCACACCGCGCAAGATGTTAATGCACACCGCACAAGATGTGTAATGCACACTGCCTAAGATGTGTAATGTGTAATGCACACCGCCTAAGATGTGTAATGTGTAATGCACACCGCACATTCGCTCGATGGAGCACTGAAATAAACTGATCTATTACAAAAGCGCCCCATCATTCTTTCACTCTCATAAATGTAAGGTTCAGCCCGCTACTGCTTCTTTACATTCTACGCCCTCCCTCCTCGCCCTCCCCCGCCCCCGCCCCCGCCCCCGCCCACCACCCGCTTTCTCTCCATCTCCCCTTCCAATCTGATCCTCACTTCCCAACCCTTCAATCTTCAATCCCTCTCTTCCCCCCCCCCTCATTCCTCTTCGGCCTACCTCAACCATGTACGTCTCCCCTGGACTCCCTCATCCCCACCCCCCCCCCCCCCGCCCACATCCCTCTACATTTGGCTATTTCCTACCCCTTACGTTGTTCCCCGCCTACAAACACAGAACCCTCATTCACGTAGAAAACCAATGTGGGGACTCACGCCTCCCTTCACACACACGCATCTACATTTCTGGAGACAGAGCTGAGGGGTTGGGGAGGAAGGTGGCGGGGGGGGGGGGGGGGGGCTTCGATGCCCAACGTCTTCAGAAGTAGAACTAAGGATGACATAATCCCTTAAATATCAATTTGGCGTACATTCTAATGGGACAGAGAGCGTTACTGGGAACCAGTCATCTTACAAGCGGGGGAATCCGCACATTGCTGCTTTATGGCCTCAATGCTATTACGTTGTTTTCCTCTCTTATCAATTATTCAAATGGACCTTCTAACGCAATTAATTTGCGCAGAGCAATGTTATGTTTGAGAGCCAGTGGCTGCAGGTCTCTTATTCAAAGACCTTATCTGAGCTTTTCTGTAAGCCAAGCAGGCGTGCGAGTCCCGAATTTACACGCCCTGTCAATTTCTCAATCAATGCTGTTAATTGTCGATCTGTGTTGTAGACAAGGGGAAACCTGACCTACTACCGCGCCTACGCTGATTTGTTAACTGAAGAACGCAAGAGAGTGACGGCCCGCAGGAATGGCCTGCAGGACTGACTGACGACCCGCACGAATGGCCTGCAGGATTTACTGACGGCCCGCAGGAATGGCCTGCAGGATTGACTGACGGCTCGCAGGGATGGCCTGCAGAATTGACTGACGGCCCGCAGGAATGGTCTGCAGGACTGACTGAAGGCCCGCAGGAATGGCCTGCAGGACTGACTGACGGCCCGCAGGAATGGCCTGCAGGATTGACTGACGGCCCGCAGGAATCGCCTGCAGGACTGACTGAAGGCCCGCAGGAATGGCCTGCAGGACTAACTGACGGCTCGCAGGAATGGCCTGCAGGACTGACTGACGGCCCGCAGGAATGGCCTGCAGGACTGACTGACGGCCCGCAGGAATGGCCTGCAGGACTGCCTGACGGCCCGCAGGAATGGCCTACAGGATTGACTGACGGCCCGCAGGAATGGCCTGCAGGATTGACTGACGGTCCGCAGGAATGGCCTGCAGGACTGACTGACGGCCCGCAGGAATGGCCTGCAGGGCTGCCTGACGGCCCGCAGGAATGGCCTGCAGGATTGACTGATGGCCCGCAGGAATGACTGGCAGCGCGACGATTGGCTGACGGCTGGTACTTACATGACAGCAGGATTAACTAAAATGGCGGAACTGACGGACAAAGAGCAAGGAGTACAGCACTGACAGAGAGACAGTGGGACGGAGAGCCGGACCGTGTGACAAAGGACAGGCAGTATGACAGAGCCAAACAGGGTGAACGAGACGGACCCACACCTCCCTTCTCGCAGTGTGAACGAGACGGACCCACACCTCCCTCCTCACAGTGTGAACGACGAGACGACCCCACACCTCCCTCCTCACAAAGTGAACGAGACGGACCCACACCTCCCTTCCCACAGTGTGAACGAGATGCGCCCACACCTCCCTTCTCACAGTGTGAACGACTCGGACCCACACCTCCCTTCTCACAGTGTGAACGACTCGGACCCACACCTCCCTTCTCACAGTGTGAACGAGACGGACCCACACCTCCCTTCTCACAGTGTGAACGAGACGGACCCACACCTCCCTTCTCACAGTGTGAACGAGACGGACCCACACCTCCCTTCTCACAGTGTGAACGAGAGGGACCCACACATCCCTTCTCACAGTGTGAACGAGACGGACCCGCACCTCCCTTCTTACCCCGCCATAGTAGCGCTAGCAAGTTTTTTCGCAGCTTTTTACCAATCCCGTCTTCCTTTCTTGTTGTGGAAGAAATCCTCTCTTCCTTTCAATTATAACCCGAATAGATCCAATATCCAAAACGTCCTAAACAAAATAATCTGGAATCAAGGAGGCTGGCAGGGGAACAGGAAAACTGGCCCCGGGACAACTGCTCCCGCCCCCTCCCCCGGACTACTGCTCCCCCCGGTTTCTCCCCCCCCCCCCTCCTCCCCCCACCGACACCTGATGAGTCATCTGTCGCACTTGTGTATGCTTGCGTTATTTCAGTTCATGAACAATTGCAGCAAACGTGAAAGTGATGGTAATTTGACGAAAAAGAATGCACAAAAATCTAATTTATGAAAAGTTGTAAAAAGCCCCGGGGGAATTCCGGGGGAAATAGTCGCAAGGGGAACAGTCCTGTGGGGGAAACTGTATCGGGGGAGGCAGTAATTCCCGGTAGGTGGGAGGGGCAACTGTCCTAGACCCACTGGCAATGTTTCCCGCATTCTACACGAGGCGTTCGCGAAAAAAAAAAAACAAACTGTCTTTATCCTCCTACGAAGCAAACATAACACACGATTCCAACCCTTCAAGATAAAAAAAGTAGAGGTGCAAAGTAAATAATCATGTAAAGTAAATTATGCTAATTTATTTTGTACGCTGATTTACTTTGCAAATCATTTGTCAAGTGAATTAAAATGTCAGCTAAATGGCCATGTAAATATTGACATGTCAAGCATGCATGACACCAGGAAATAGTGACGTCAAAAAACTGCACATACCCGGGGCGCTGGGGTTATAATCCGGCGGATAGGTCGGCTTAAACACATTCGGATCGCCTTTCTTCGTCTGTGGCTTCGGAATATTGCCACCGTTGACGCCATCTTGGAATAGCCCTAACTGTTTCTGCTGGCGAATTTCGCGTCTTTTTTGATCATTTTCCTGAATGCGCTTGGCGATATGGTCATCAGCCTCAGCGTGAAGATCGAACGGCGGGATGAGCGGGTCGCGGGGAGGCGGGACGGTGTGGTGCGGGTAGTGATCCGGATTGTGGAACTGCTTGTCCCACGGATCCGGATCGCGGTGGTGCAGGAGGTCGCGTTTGTTGACGCCCGGATCGTCGCCCTGGATCTCCGGGATGCCGCGACCCGTGATCGTAACGACGAAACCGACGACGCTAAAGTACAAAATCGGCACCGCCACCACCGCCTTAACGATCGTCAGTTTCTTTCGCTTCAGCGGGAGTCCCATGATATGTGTGTGTGACGTCACCTAGAAGACGTGTATAATCCAGTTACGTCAGCTTTTCTTGTGTGGTTTAGCTGTCGTCTGATTAAAGAAAACGCTGCTCTATGACGTCACAGCGGTCAGACTGATATATCACAATTGTATCACAGATATGCGGGTTTGTATCACTTTTGTTTGGGGCTATATCACTTCTGAGTCTGGTTGATGTCATGAGTTCGTCACTGCCATACTTGTGACGTCACTTCCAGAAACTTTCCTCCAAATCTGAAACAAAAAAAAAAACAGATTTATATTTAAAGAAGTTATCTCTCTCTCTCTCTATTTCTTTCTCTATCTTTCTCGGTCTGTCTCTCTATCTCCCACTCACCCCTTCTCTCATACATGCACACACAAGCATACAGCATACACGGCATAGCTTTTACCCTGAAGAATTCGAACACATTAATGAGCAGAGAGCAGACTGCTGGCGAGCATACACATGCTGGCCAGCATACACATGCTGGCGAGTACACACATGCTGGCGAGCACACACATGCTGGCGAGCACACACATACCGGCGAGCACACACATGCTGGCGAGCACACACATGCTGGCGAGCACACACATGCTGGCGAGCACACACATGTTGGCGAGCACACACATGCTGGCGAGCACACACATGCTGGCGAGCACACACATGCTGGCGAGCACACACAGGGTGGCGAGCACACACATGCCGGCGAGCAAACACATACCGGCGAGCACACACGTACCGGCGAGCACACACATGCTGGCGAGCACACACATGCCGGCGAGCACACACATACCGGAGAGCACACACATGCTGGCGAGCACACACATGCCGGCGAGCACACACATGTTGGCGAGCACACACATGCTGGAGAGGACACACATACCGGCGAGCACACATACGCTGGCGAGCACACACATGCTGGCGAGCGCACACATGCCGGCGAGCACACACATATTGGCGAGCACACACATGCTCAAGAGGACATACATGCTGCAGCGCAACGTCAGCGATGGTAACATCGGTTACAAGAAAACTTGTCAACAGTAGATGCCAGCAAGCCAACAGCGGACGCAAGCACGTCAACAGCAGACGTAAGTGTTCACCAGAAGCCATGTCTCCACATTAACAGCAGCAAGTCAACATGTCATGTGTACGCCAGCAGCGCCACGCTAGTATGTCAACAGCAGCAAGTCACCATATCATGTGTACAACATGTCAACAATAATTATCTCAGTGGTAACTCGTCCATAATCTTGTTATATCGTTTGGCAGATACCCCTTTACTGCACATTTTCTAATCTCTCTCTCTCTCCCCCTTCCTCTCTCTCTCTCTCTCTCTCTCTCTCTCTCTCTCTCTCTCTCTCTCTCCCTCTTCTCTCTCTCTCTCTCACTCACTCACTCTCTGGGTAAACTTTTCAAATTTTTATCCACAATTCACTAACGATGTTCGTACGCCTTTTTCCTTGTCACATAAATCGTGACAAACGTAGCCTACCATTAAGTAAATGCCACACGCACAGCGTTAGAATAGACAAGCAAATTGCCTCATGTAAACAGAACGCCATAAGCGACAGGTAAAGGCTCCCCGTAGGTCCATAGAAATAACAGTATATTGTTTACTTTTACAATACAATTGTAAAACCCCGATGCTACAATTCCATGTTCTTTCAAACCTCTGTCGTTAGAAACCAATCAATTCCCAGAAGCCACATCATCCCTTGGTCTGCCGATAAACAACGCACAGTCATTGATATTTTTAACTATAAATCCCACATAATTGTGTAATATACGCATGCGTGTTAATTGACTAGAGCGCCAGTCTGCCGCTGTAATGACATGATTTTCCTTTAAATAATATATGCGGGAGAGAGTGGTTCCGTCTCTCCCTTCCACACCTTTAGCCTACTCTGCTGAGCGAGGATGCCAATGTGTATGTGCGTGGTGATGGGGCGGGAAGGGAAGGGGGATGGGTGGGGGAGGGGGGAGGAGTGCGTTCGTCTGTTGGTACTTGTAACTGTGTGCGCGGAGCTATATCTGTGTAGCACCATCACAAGCTGTGATATGCGGAGCATGTAGGCGGAGCTATATGTGTGCGTCAGCATCATAAGCTGTGATATGCGGAGCATGTAGGCGGAGCTATCTGTGTGCGTCAGCATCATAGGCTGTGACTGGCGGAGCATGTGGGCGGAGCTATATGTGTGCGTCAGCATCAAAGTATGTGACTGGCGGAGCATGTGGGCGGAGCTATATGAGTGCGTCAGCATCATAGGCTGTGACTGGCGGAGCATGTGGGCGGAGCTATATGTGTGCGTCAGCATCATAGGCTGTGACTGGCGGAGCATGTGGGCGGAGCTATATGTGTGCGTCAGCATCATAGGCTGTGACTGGCGGAGCATGTGGGCGGAGCTATATGTGTGCGTCAGCATCAAAGTATGTGACTGGCGGAGCATGTGGGCGGAGCTATATGAGTGCGTCAGCATCATAGGCTGTGACTGGCGGAGCATGTGGGCGGAGCTATATGTGTGCGTCAGCATCATAGGCTGTGACTGGCGGAGCATGTGGGCGGAGCTATATGTGTGCGTCAGCATCATAGCCCAGATAGCAGACAGACGTTGGCCCTATGTAGGACCAACGTCGTTTTTTGCCTACAGTCTACGTAGGCCCAATGTAAGTTGCCTACGTAGGCCCAACGTAGATTTGCTCATCGGCCCTACGTAGGCCTGATAAATAGGCCCTACGTTGGCCCAATGTAGTTTGTGCCTACGTTGCCTATGCTTGACCTACGTAGGTCGGATGTCACGTTCCTACATAGGCCCGACGTAATTCTTGTTATTAATTAGTCAAATGATTATCATTAATTAACAAGTCATCTAGACATTGAAACTGGGACAAAGATCAGTTCCATGTCTACTTCTCAATTATGCTAAGAAAAAACACATCGCGCCTTTTCGAAATGTAATTTGAACCTACTCAATCTGGCATTTTCACTCAGCATCATTAAAATGGCGGCGTTTCCGGGGAGCGATATTGTGCTCAAAATCTATGATAGGCTTACAATGTAGTCCCTCCGTTAGACCGCCCAAGGCCAGGCTACGTAGGGTAAGAATCGTAGGACCTACACAGGGCCGACGTACGAAAACCTATGCCTACGGTTCCTACATTGAGCCTACGGAGCCCTGCGTATGTCTGCTATCTGGGAGGCTGTGATTGGCGGAGCATGTGGGCGGAGCTATATGTGTGCGTCAGCATCATAGGCTGTGACTGGCGGAGCATGTGGGCGGTGCTATATGTGTGCGTCAGCATCATAAGCTGTGACTGGCGGAGCATGTGGGCGGAGCTATATGTGTGGGTCAGCATCATAAGCTGTGACTGGCGGAGCATGTGGGCGGAGCTATATGTGTGCGTCAGCATCATAGGCTGTGACTGGCGGAGCATGTGGGCGGAGCTATATGTGTGCGTCAGCATCATAAGCTGTGAATGGCGGAGCATGTGGGCGGAGCTATATGTGTGCGTCAGCATCATAACCTGTGACTGGCGGAGCATGTGGGCGGAGCTATAAGGCGCACTTGCCTGCCGGCTCTTGTGGTTTCGCTTGAGGTGTGTCAATCACGGACACATTTTCTCAGGTGGACTTGGATATTAACGATGGAGGGACAAACAGTTCCCAAAATTGTTGATTATCGCGTGCATTTTAATAAAATGTTGCGTTGTCGGTCAAAAATCAACCTCTATGGCTTTTCGGTCTGTTGTGTATTACATACTTCTGTTCCGCCGACCCTTGGGGTCTAAACAGCGGAACTACTTTAAAAAAAATCATCTGCTTTGCATTTATACATAACAAATTTCTCCAGAGGTCAGCTGTTTCATAACAACCCGCAATGTTAGTTGCAGATGAGGGCAGGAGGGGCCACTGCCAGCGAAAGCACTTCACGTCGGCCCGTCGGCCCGAGGCCCACAAGTTTTCCGTCGGGCCGACAAGTTTTTTTTACCTAAAGCGCTGTCACTGGCCACCGCCACCATCTGAGTGGAGTGTCCCCTACACTCTTTCGCAGCTAGTGATTGGTTAAGATATGGGTCAACTTATACAGCCAGCCAATTCGCAGCTGGTAATTGGTTAAGATATAGGTCAAATTATACAGCCAGCCAATCTTGTATGGAGCAATATCATAATAACAATCAAAACTATATCTACAGAAATTATATGTTAAAATAAGTAGAGATGGCAGTAGTAGTGGCAGTAGCAGTAGTAGTGGTAGCAGCAGGGTTGGAAGCAGTAGCAGTAATGTGGTTGGAGTAATGTCAGTAGTTAAAGTAGCAGAATGATGACGGCAGCACTATTTCAAAGTTTTACAATCACAGATATTATTGGTGGACAAAAATAACTGCGATTCTTTGGAACTGATATTCTTTATTCAAACTACAAAATGAAATACAAAATAAAAAAAAGACAAACAGCTGGCGATAAGTGTATTGAACCAATATCATAAATATTTAAGTTCAATAAAGAGCGGCTGTTTCTCTCAATTATGCTCGTGTAAAAGCGCACTGTATTTATGATTTTTGTTTTTATTAAGTCCTTTAAATAGAATATAATCCATCGCCGTGGTAACTAGACCGAATTATGGCTTCCCGAAAGCGAAACATTCCAACATCAAAACTTACAGTTGCCAACGGTACGTTTTTGGAAGATGGTTTGAATACACACACACAAAAAAAAAAAAAAACAAACAAAAACGACGACAAAATCGTTAAATCTGAGTGTCCGACACGTCACTTTATGTAACTTCTATGGAATGAATTCTAAAACTTTACTCTTTTCCTATGGTTTCCAAGGCAACGAATAAAATTTAATATTCAACATCAAGGTCAAATTCACGTTGTTCCATCACACACACGAGACTTTACGAGATATCGGTTTTGGGATCCGACCTCAGCCAATCCGACCTCATCCAACGTTATCTCTTACCATTTTAGAAGCAAAGCAAGTTTTTTCAAAGTGCCTTTTTTTCTTAAGTTGAAGAAAAATATCGTGATACAAGATTTCCATTCAAACCGGGACCATTTGGCAACGTGTTTCAAAGATATAAAATAACGAGCTCGATCCTCGCGACACACTGTTAGTCCAAAAGGCGAATATTATGTATCTGACTTCAAATAAACCTGTTAAATTTGCATTTCGACAGTGCTTTATGACAGGGACGAATTGTGGTCTTTCAAAGCGACCCTAAGTAACAATTTCCTCGACTTTTAGCTATAAATAGGGTTGCAAAGTCCAAATGAATGGCCTCCGTGACATTTCAATGACGTCTCTGTTCACTGTACAGAGCTGTCCGTGGATCATTGCCAGGCTGCGGCAAAGAGGCGATTAATTGAGTGTCTGTCCGCGGACAATTGCGCGAAGTGCTTGCTGTCAAACGGCACACCAGTTACCCGAGCAATTAGGAGGAGTAACTGCGCACTTAGTGATGTCTCATTAAAACGCCTCGCTTGCTTACGCCGTGTTTTTTTGTTTCTGTTTGTATGTTTGTTTGTTTTTTTTTCGCTCCCTGTCGAGTCTAATAACATATTAAAGTGCTCGTTTACGGACTTTGACAGGCCACGGGACCCATACCTTTTTCTATCACATCAGGCGGTAAATAAGTGTATTAGTCCCCCGCCGCCACGTAGTTTTCGGGTCTGTCTGTCCATCTGTCTGTCTACACTTTTTTTGTTAACACACTCAAGTCCACATATCTTGATCGATTGGCGAAATATTTTACACATAGGTAGTATAGGTACCAACAAGAGTTGGTACTGTAAATAAGCCAGGTCGGCCCAAGGACAGTGGCCCAGCTGGACTCGTATTCATGAATATGATACAAATTGTTTAAGGGTTGATCGGCAGAAGGGACAGTAGATACAAGGACGTATTGGGCTACTAACCCGCTTGATCGGCAGACAATCCTATACGTTGTTACTGTACCATCAAAACGACCGTTGTTTGGTTGTGTACTGAAGTCTAGTCAAGTGGAAACCAACCCCTGCCACCAAACATCTTTTTTTTTCACAAAGACAATGGGAAGATATATCTCAGTACGGACATTTCGACAATTACCACTTGGCACAATAATTAACAGCTATTTTCGTTACTTTATCTTTTACCATAAAAGCGTCATGAACTTTCTCGCCAGAAAAAAAAAAAAAAAAAAAAACTAAAAGACCAAAGAAAGTCCAGAAACGTCAACTTCGCACCTAGAAGTCTTCAGTGAACAACTTTCAGTCCGCAAGCATTCACAAGAACAGGAGTGGAGGGGTGGGGTGTTAGGGTGAGGTGGAGAGGGGGATAGTTTATCTCACCTGTGACTGTCGTAAGGGTTGTGTCGGCGAGCAGAGAGGACTCCAAGCATCCACCGCTCTAGTTCTCCTTCCCGCGCGCTTCCTGTCCACAAATCGCTTTGATGCGCCGACCCCTAGTACTTCCGGTTCCGGGGTGCTCAGTCTCCTCTCACACTCTGTGGCATTCTGTGAAAGCCAAGACCATGAACATCAGGGAAGGCTGTAAATACGCGAGCAGGCAATGGATGAATGCTGAGGGGTGGAGGGGAGGGGAGGGAAGGGCAGAGGGGAGGGGAGGAGAGGGGAGGGGAGGAGCTATGACGGACAGAAGAAATCACAGGATGTTCACCATGAATTAAGAGCTGAACGCTTTTCCTTCTTTTGGTGGTAACAGGAGCCAAAAAAATTAGGTTTGAAGGGGGAGGGGAGGGGGGGGGCATTCTGAAAACAGGACATGAATGGAAGTGGAAACAATGCACAAACTCCGCCCTTCATGAAGAACGAATTGTCAGCGAAGGTATAGTACACGGCGTCCACACCCGTCCAAAGGCCCCATAACCTGTCTGCATGACAAACACCCACCCCCATCCACCCCTCCCCCCCCCCCCCCCCCACGACTCCATGAGAGCATATCGTCAGCAAATGTATAGACACGGCGTCCACACCCGTCCATACGCTCCTTAACTTGTCTTCACGACAAACAACTCCCTCCCCCCACCCCTGTTCAACACCCCCTCCCTTCCCCCGACTGTAGTGAACAACTTGAAACTGTCGTTCTCTGCGAATAGGCCCATACTGTGTAAAACGACAACCTTTTTACACCGCAGTTATTCATTGTCACATGTATTAGTTTTGTCCGCCTTTCGGGTTTTACACTTAGAACGTTCCATTTTCTGCATCGCTCGTAAGGAAATAATTACATTTCTTTTTGTTTACGTTTTTCGCACTATATACAAGGACAGAAACATGAAATTGAACAGCACATCATAACTGACAAAACTGAAAATATTTTTTTTTAACATGAAAACAGAGTTTGTGCCGGTCATTCCAGCTTTACTAAGAAACTGGAAGCCAGCACAATTCACCACAAGATTCTAATTGTAAGTCATGATGATCTTCTGTCCCTAATGGGCCAATTTGATTTGTGATCAGTTACGATGTACTGTTCCATTTGAATGTTCTTTGCCTCGTACGTTGATAAATGGGTTGAAAGTGAATCGTGCTAAAAAAACTTTCATTTTAATATTATGTTTAATTGTGTTTCTGTTTATAAACAAACTTATGCAAAGTTACACATAAAAGGAGGGGTTTGTTTGCTCGGGGGCTCGTTTGCACGGGGGTTTGTTTACATGGGGGTTCGGTTCGTTTCCACGTGGGTTTGTTTGCACGGGTCTGATTTGTTTATATGGCGGTTCGTTTGCACGGGATTTGTTTGCATGGGACGGGGGATGAGGGTTTGTTTTCACGGGGATTTTCACGAAGGTTTTGTTTACACGGGGGTTCGTTTAATGGAGGGTTGCTTGCACGGGAGGGAGAGGAGGGTTGTTTGAACAGGTGTTGGTTTTCACGCGGTTTGTTAACATGAGGTTTTAGGGTTACGGGAGGGGGGGGTTGTTTGCACGGGATCTTCACAAGGGTTTGTCTACACGGGGATTCATTTTCATAGCGTTTTGTTTGCATCGGAGGGGGAGGGTTTTTTGAACGTGTGTTTGTTTTCACGGGGCTTTGTTTGCACTTGGTTTTCACGGAGGTTTTGTTTACACGGGGGTTCGTTTGCATGGAGGTTTGTTTGCATCGGAGAGGGGGGAGGGTTTTTTGAACGGGTGTTTGTTTACACGGTGGTTCGTTTGCACGGGGTTTGTTTGCACGGGAGGGGGGAGGAGGGTTGTTTGAACGTGCTTGTCAGAGTTCCGCACGTTTTTTCCAGGTCCGAGAAACAGTGAATTTCACCCGCTTTTTACCGACACGGAAAAAATACTTTCTTCAATCCCATTTAGGGAAGAAATGGAAGTAACTAAAATGGGCTGCAAGCAATAATTTCGTCCAATATTTTACTGTTATCGTGTTAAAAAGTTTTTGCACTTAGAGAAGACAAGGGTTTCTTCTCGCGGCCTCACTAATGCCTGGAGCTATTAATTATGGACATAAAAGTCTCAAATCCGAGTTTTACATGTCCCATGTCTGTTTTGTGCAGTTCATCATCCGCGAATGGGAGACAGATATGGAAGACAGTGTCCATTTATATTTATCTTACGTGCTGCACAAGCTATACTCAACACAATTTGAATTTTGATTGCGGTAAAAAATCTTCAAATTTCACCACTGGTTGAAAAAACAAAGAAAACAAGGTATTTACCCATTTTACGATATGGAAGAAAAACTTTTTCTCCTTGCATTTAGGAAACATCAGACGGCCCAGAACCGTTCTAAACAAAAGAAATTAGGGAATATTTATTTATTTAAACCGCTGAAAACAACTTATAGACAGAATCCCCAACGTTTACACAGTTGACACAAGCGAGGGAAACAACCCCTTTTACAGCTCCCTTTCACTGAAACATACACTCTGAAAACCCATTCTTTTAAGATCTATTGAGACAAACCGGAGTGTGCGCTTGAGAGGCTTACATCAGAGATTAGACGAACATCCTTCCAAGAGATCGCCCTGACAGCATTTATTTATTCGTTTACTTGTTCTAACTGAGATGACAATGCTTGCTTTTGTCGTAATGGTGATATTGGGGAGTGCCTAAATCAATTCGTACTTAATACCCCACTGTTCCTGGAAGAAAGGGTTTGTTTCCTTTCTTCCCATTTTCCTCCAATGGCAGGGAAGAAATGCCTTTCTCCCGGGAAGACAACCAACCCTGGGGATTGTTTGCATGAGCGTTTGGGTGGGTATTTGTTTGCACGGTGAGTTGATTGCAGGTGCGTTTGTTTGCACGGTGGGTTGTTTGCAGGGGTGTTTGTCTGCACGGTGGGTTGTTTGCATGGATGTTCGTTTGCAGGGGTGTTTGTTTACACGACGGGATGCTTGCATGGGTGTTTGTTTGCATGGTGGGTTGTTTGTAGGGATTTTTTTCCCTGATCACCCACAGGACAAAACCAGCCAATCGTGATTCAACGCTAAAACACAAATGAAACGCAAAGTTTACCCCCGGGAATGGGTGGGCCAATCAAAATTTAATTAAGAAAACCATTTGCAAGAAGAAACATTAATCCACATACAGAGTCAGGGCTTTTCTCGCATTACACGACGCGGGGTGATAAAAACAATTTGACTAATGCCTTAAGGCTTTGCAAAGTCATCTATTAAGACAGCTAATAGGTCACTACAGCGCCGCCAGGCCTCTAATACGTCCAGACAAATCCTGCCGTATTCATGCGTCAAACAACGGGCTCAAGAAAAAGACGATACATATGTGAACTGTACCTCAAGGCCATACCAGGACCGGTATCCAGCCATATGAGGACCGGTATCCAGCCATATGAGGACCGGTATCCAGCCATACCAGGACCGGTATCCAGCCATATGAGGACCGGTACCGAGACACTCCTAGACCGGTATCCAGCCATATGAGGACCGGTGTTCAGCCACATGAGGACCGGTATCCAGCCATATGAGGACCGGTATCCAGCCATACCAGGACCGGTATCCAGCCATATGAAGACCGGTATCCAGCCATAATAGGACCGGTGTTCAGCCAAATGAGGACCGGTATCCAGCCATATGAGGACCGGTATCCAGCCATATGAGGACCGGTATCCAGCCATACCAGGACCGGTATCCAGCCATATGAGGACCGGTATCCAGCCATAATAGGACCGGTGTTCAGCCAAATGAGGACCGGTATCCAGCCATATGAGGACCGGTATCCAGCCAAATGAGGACCGGTATCCAGCCATATGAAGACCGGTATCCAGCCATATGAGGACCGGTATCCAGCCATACCAGGACCGGTATCCAGCCATATGAGGACCGGTATCCAGCCATAATAGGACCGGTGTTCAGCCAAATGAGGACCGGTATCCAGCCATATGAGGACCGGTATCCAGCCATATGAGGACCGGTATCCAGCCATACCAGGACCGGTATCCAGCCATATGAGGACCGGTACCGAGACACTCCTAGACCGGTATCCAGCCATATGAGGACCGGTGTTCAGCCACATGAGGACCGGTATCCAGCCATATGAGGACCGGTATCCAGCCATACCAGGACCGGTATCCAGCCATATGAGGACCGGTATCCAGCCATATGAGGACCGGCATCCAGCCATACAAGGACGGTATCCAGCCATATGAGGACCGGTATCCAGCCATATGAGGACCGGTATCCAGCCATACCAGGACCGGTATCCAGCCATATGAGGACCGGTATCCAGCCATAATAGGACCGGTGTTCAGCCAAATGAGGACCGGTATCCAGCCATATGAGGACCGGTATCCAGCCATATGAGGATTGGTACCCAGACATTGCTAGACCGGTATCCAGCCATATGAGGACCGGTATCCAGCCATATGAGGATTGGTACCCAGACATTGCTAGACCGGTATCCAGCCATATGAGGACCGGTATCCAGCCATATGAGGACCGGTATCCAGCCATACCAAGACCGGTATTCAGCCATATGAGGACCGGTATCCAGCCATATGAGGACCGGTATCCAGCCATATGAGGACCGGTATCCAACCATATGAGCACCGACATCAAGACATACCAGTACCGCTATGCAGCGCCATCATTATTTGTAAGGATCTCCGTATAATATATATCATAAAAGAATTTTTAACGAGTAAAATAACTCTTAGAAATACCGAGACAGTGTCATACACAAGCCCAGTATTATGAGCAACAGCACGCTTGAAACTACTTATACATTAACCATACCTCCCGCTCTCCAGCTCCACGAAACACCAAACCAAAGGTACACTGCAGATGCCATCGGGTCTACCTCCTCCCCCCCCCCCCCCCCCCAGGTTCATAGCACAGTCGAAAAACGGTTAAATAATTTAATAAATAGCTTAAAAATAACTAGATGCTGTCAGAGAGCAGCAATATCCCCCGTGAAACCCTAAATATTACCCCTATGCAATATCTAAGCTGGACACCCTTCCTTGAAGTCCACTCCGTTTGCATATATGTCGATTTATGACGATTTTTAAAAGCCTGTCATTTTGTCAATTTTGCTTCGATCAAACTGAAACCTTGACGTTGCACATCTTTATACCCTATATGTTGCCTATATGAAATATGAAAGCTGAATTATGCTTCGTTGATATAGAAGTGGTGTCCACAAAGTCCTATACATGTGCACATATGTCTATTTTCAACGATTTTCAAAAGCCTGTCAATTTGTCAATTTTGCTTCCATCAAACTGAAACCTTGACGCTGCACATCTTTATACCCTATATTTTGCCTGTATGAAATATGAAAGCTGAATTATGCTTCGTTGATATAGAAGTGGTGTCCACAAAGTCCTATACATGTGCACATATGTCTATTTTCGACGATTTTCAAAAGCCTGTCAATTTGTCAATTTTGCTTCGATCAAACTGAAACCTTGACGTTGCACATCTTTATACCCTATATTTTGCCTGTATGAAATATGAAAGCTGAATTATGCTTCGTTGATATAGAAGTGGTGTCCACAAAGTCCTATACATGTGCACATATGTCTATTTTCGACGATTTTCAAAAGCCTGTCAATTTGTCAATTTTGCTTCGATCAAACTGAAACCTTGACGTTGCACATCTTTATACCCTATATTTTGCCTGTATGAAATATGAAAGCTGAATTATGCTTCGTTGATATAGAAGTGGTGTCCACAAAGTCCTATACATGTGCACATATGTCTATTTTCGACGATTTTCAAAAGCCTGTCAATTTGTCAATTTTGCTTCGATCAAACTGAAACCTTGACGTTGCACATCTTTATACCCTATATTTTGCCTGTATGAAATATGAAAGCTGAATTATGCTTCGTTGATATAGAAGTGGTGTCCACAAAGTCCTATACATGTGCACATATGTCTATTTTCGACGATTTTCAAAAGCCTGTCAATTTGTCAATTTTGCTTCGATCAAACTGAAACCTTGACGTTGCACATCTTTATACCCTATATTTTGCCTCTATGAAATATGAAAGCTGAATAATGCTTCGTTGATATAGAAGTGGTGTCCACAAAGTCCTATACATGTGCACATATGTCTATTTTCGACGATTTTCAAAAGCCTGTCAATTTGTCAATTTTGCTTCGATCAAACTGAAACCTTGACGTTGCACATCTTTATACCCTATATTTTGCCTGTATGAAATATGAAAGCTGAATTATGCTTCGTTGATATAGAAGTGGTGTCCACAAAGTCCTATACATGTGCACATATGTCTATTTTCGACGATTTTCAAAAGCCTGTCAATTTGTCAATTTTGCTTCGATCAAACTGAAACCTTGACGTTGCACATCTTTATACCCTATATTTTGCCTGTATGAAATATGAAAGCTGAATTATGCTTCGTTGATATAGAAGTGGTGTCCACAAAGTCCTTAGCTTGAAGAGGGGACGGACGGACGGACGGACAGACGGACAGACGGACGGACGGACGGCAGGACAGACGGACGGACGGACGGACAATCTCAAACCTATATCCCTCCGTTTCACGGGGGATAATAATTCACGGCATTCTCCGTCATACAATCAATGCGAAACAGCGGTAGGGGATTTAGTAGCGGCACGTGATTAGCCGGCTTATGCGATTTCAACTGTACTTACTTTATTCAATTTAATCTTTTTTTTTTTTTTTTGTGCGTAAAGGCCTAGTCATCGCATCACCAAGCGTTACCCTGGTAGTGTCACGTCCTAACACGGTTCTCCATTTCTCAGTCACCAATGAGTACAATGGGTGCTGTCTGGCGCCCATTTCAAGCATCTCTCTTCAGAGATGACAACCAACCCCCCCCCCCCCCCCTCCCCCTCCCTCGTCCCACTCCCCTATTCATAGTGTCCCCATCTCTGTGTAAGAACTCGTGGAAACTTTCTGGAGATATCTCGAAGAGGGTCCTTTCACATGGTGAAACTCGAGGGCAGTGAGACACGCCATGGCTACCGGAAGCCAGAGTGACACGCGATGGTTACCAGAAGTCATTATGACACGCCATGGCTACCAGAAGTCAGAGTGACACGCCATGGCTACCAGAAGTCAGACTGACACGCCATGGCTACCAGAAGTCAGAGTGACACGCCATGGCTACCAGAAGTCATTGATACGCGATGGCTACCAGAAGTCAATGCGATATTATGGCACTACAACTGATTAGTTTTTGAAAGACAAGTTTGCAACATGATAGTCACATGATCATTGTGACAATGGGCATACCGAGTGGATTCGAAGTGTCCACCAAGAGAGGTTTTACTGTGAATATCATACACGCACTGGCACAGACAAATGCTCTCTCTCTCTCTCTCTCTCTCTCTCTCTCTCTCTCTCTCTCTCTCTCTCTCTCTCTCTCTCTCTCTCCCTCTCTCTCTCTCTCTCTGGCTGTCTCTCTCTCTTTCTCTCTCTCCTCTCTCTCTCTCTCTCTCTCTCTCTCTCTCTCTCTTTCTTTTATCCTCTCTCTTCCTCTCTCTCACACACACACTCACTCTCTCCTCTCTCTCTCTCTCTCTCACTCACTCACCAAATCACTGAAACTTGACTCTTCAGGGTAAAAGTCTTTCTGCAGCAGGTACCATCAGCAGAGTTTTTGCAAACCCTGTTTTACAGATGCAAATAAACGTCCGACTTGAAGGAGGACAATAACAACTTTTTCAAAGCGTCTTTTACGTTCTTCTTTCTGCTACCTGAAACCTGCCAGACCCTGCTTAGCTGAATAAATTCAAATTGCTACGTTAATCTATCGTTCTCGATGCAGCGAAACCTTCGTTAGGGAGAAACTTCCAATCATATTTTTGGTTTGAATTCTAATAATTTCAAAATTAACTTCTTTCATGGAAGTAACGCATTTGTAGGCTGAAATTTGACAAGGCCGTCAGAAAAATTACTTTTCGATCAGATCTTGCAAGCTTAATTTGGCACTTTTAGGAGAACCTGGCCGTTTTACAAAGTGTCTGGTTTTGTCAGCCACTTTGTAAACCACCTTAACTTTTCACTCACTTTGCAAACAACCTGGTTTTAAGGCCCCCAGGTTTGTTAGAAATGCTTTTTACGCTACTGGGCAAGTCCACGGAAAAGTCCGACTTCTTAATTGTCATGGAAAAGAATTAAGTACCGTGATCCTTGCTTATAATGAAGATTTTCCGGACTTGCTGAAAAGTTCATGATACAGGTGTCCACTGGTCGAGGTTTTACTGTACTGATTATTAATAATCGCTGCACTTGAGGAACATTTAGATGTATTAATACATACCCCAGCTCCTAAACTGTGCTTCGTAACAGAAAAAAAAAAAAAACACATCGGCTGTACTTGTTCTGAAGTGGCCAAATTTGGGTTTGCATCAAGGAGCATAAATCAAACAAGCCCCGGTAACAATGAACACCAGTAACCGTATTCACAAAAAATAACTCCGGAAACTAATATCGCTGGCAGTGAAAATAACCTGGTGTAGCTATCTTATACCGGCACATTTCTGTGCACTTTGTTCACTGAAATGCACAAATTCAATAATTAACCTGCAATAATTTTATGAACTAACCGGATCTGTTAACTGGAAGCTGACTTTATGAATATGGCCTCAGCTGTCAATATTGTTTCTGCTCAAGTGTTAAAAAAATATGCGTGCGTACTTACACCACCAGACCGTCTACTTCATGGACATTCATAAACGACGTCACACAGTTATGGGCGTTACACAGTACACGCTCCCGCCCAACTCCAGCCCCACCCCCACCATACCCCCACCCCCTCACCAGATCTCCCACTGCATGGACCCGCATTCACACAGCGACGGGTGTTAGACATGTGTGCCCACGCACGCTCCCGACAACCCCCCACTACCCCCCCCCCCCTTACCCCCAACCCCCACCCGTCAGACCGCCCACTGGATGGACATTCACAACGGCGTCACACAGCGACGGGGTGTTAAATGTGTCTCACTACACGATGCCGCTAACCCTCCCCCTCCCCCCACCCCCCCCCCCCCATCCTCACAAGACCACCCACTGCACGCCGACCTGCGTTAGGTGTATCTGTCACTGCGCGCACCCTCCCGACCGACCGACATCCGAATTCTACCTCTCCTTTCTTAAGTCAAGCCTTGCAGACGATCTTAATTATTCATGCTCGATTTTGTAAATATTTTTCCCTAGTCTATTTTTTCTCGCTTATTTTGCACCCATACAAAACATTCCTGCAAAACACATTTAAGAAAAAAGTCCAACGTCGCATTATGCCAAAGAAAAATGTAAATTACTTCAAACTCTTTTTCTGCATAAAACATTACGTGAACGAAATTACAACGCCCAAGCCTACGGTCTCGGGGCTTTAAATGGACTAAACCAGTAACCAGAACCCCTCCCCACCACCACCTTCAGCACCACCCCCCCCCTTCTCCCCCACCAGTACCATTAACTGTTGTAAACTCAATGCAGATGTGACCCAAAACCTCTCTTATAAAATTTCCGCCTCCGCCCCTCCTCCCTTCTTGCCCCCCTCCCCCTCCTGTGCACCGCCATTTTTGATGAAATCAATGGAATCCCAATGGCATGGGTGGGGGGGGGGGGCGCAATCCCGGAATTATCCCGACATTCCCATACCCCCCCCCCCCCCTCCTACACACCCATCCCAATTTACATAATGTGAACTTATGTCAAAGGTGTCGACTTGCGTCGCTCAATGGCAGTACTGACTCCCCATTTTATGTCAGCTTTTTGATGCATCACATCAAAGAGTTACTGTTTGGCCTAGGAAGAGTCCCCCCCCCCCCTCCCCTCTTCCTACCCTCCCTCAGGAGTGAGTCGATTCATTACACATTGGATGAAATTAAAGACGACAGGACACTTAATCGTGGGTCTGGGTAAGGACCAATTTTACTGGCTTCTCTTTCATCATTTCCTTCAATTTCAGTCATGACACTCGCATTTATTGCCTCCATTTTTCTCATTCGTCCATTCTTTCCATATATTGCCACAGTTCTGCAAGACGAGGAGCCTGTGGGGACCTAGCGTCTAACCGTTTGCTTTTACAACTTTTTATAGTATGTAGTAAATTCGTTTGTTTGTTTGTTTGTTTTTTCTCAAAGAGAAGGCAGTGGGAATTACAGATGAAAACACCGAGGGGACACCGTGACCTGCTCAAACAAACGACATTTATACCCTGATCAATAAACAACGGCTTAAGGAAGTTAAATGTTTCGTTAATGAGCTATATAAAGATTGGCAATTCTAATAAAAGCACAAAGAATACTCGTCGAAGTGATACCGCGAAGGGATTGATGATAAAGTGCAAATGCTGAAAAAATGCATAACAACAACAACAAAAACAAACAAACAAACAAAAAACATAAAACAAACAAACAAAGAACTTATCGGTAATAGTGTGATGGAGAAACATGTACAGATACGCTTGCGACAAACGCAAAAATATGTTGGAATAAAACGCAAAAAGTTGCAATTTTCTATTGCGACTTATTGCATTTTATTGCATCTAGCCGCGATCCAATATTTCAGAGGACGCGTCCTGAGCATGCAATATGTTGCGATTTATTTTATACTGAAGATAAGATTACACCTTGAGCAAACACACACGCAAGCGATTTAATCCCCCTGCGTATTCACTCCAATTGCATGTACTCTATGTAAACAAGTCAATAATGTTTGGACGTGCTGTATTTGTGTTTAACATTATTATATATGTACATGCGCTAAATAAAATTGAAATAAAATTAAAAATGGAATGCCAGTGTTAACTTATATTAAAGAAAAAGCTTTTAATTTGAATTTTTATTCCTTTCTTTCTCCTCTGTTTTTATTTGCCATATTTAAGTTAAAAGCGAATAAATTTGCATGAATAAAATGTCTTTCGTTAAAAAAAAAACACATCAAAAAGTCAAGTATAAGTACATTATGGAACGTCTGGAAAGTGGTGTGTAAAATAGAAATGGTATTACAAATAAAAAAAATTGCAATTTTTATTCAGGCCTGTGGGGTTGATTTTAGTCTTTCAATTGAAGACAACATGACGGCTGGGGTGGTAGAAAAGGTTCGAAAAAATTAGTTGCTATTTAGTTATTAAATTTTTCACTTAAAAAGTGATATAATTATAACAGAATTATTTCATAATAAAAGAACTGAACACCTATCCACACAACAATTTTAAATTAACATTTTACACCCTTCCAGAAAATAAAGGTGTAATCCTCAGTACGGAAAATAAATGGCCTTGCACACTGTAACACAACATTTAAAATTTTAAACATTGCTAGCATCATGCCACCCCACACAATACTTCTTGTATGCAAACAAAGTGCGCATTACTGGGGATTAGTTGATGCGATAACAACAGCACACAATGCAAAACATCAAAAGACAATGTGTTGCATAACACTCAGCAAGTTGCAATGTATGTAAAATTTGTTGCGATTTATTGCGGCCTGCCAAATGCATTTTGCGACACGCAGGACGCGTTTTGTTTCAATTTTCTGCAACAAAATGCATTATTTTTTGAAATTTATTACGACTTATTTTTGCGTTTGTCGCAAGCGTATCTGTAGCTAAATCTGAATAATACAGCAAAGGTATTCAAGCTTAACGGTTGAAAAACCATTCCCCTACCCATGAATTGGTTTGCTGTTGGATAACCTGTAAGTAAATTCGTATCCAGTACAAAAACCGATCATACGTAACCCAGATTCTTGGTGGACCTCCCGCATAAAACAACGACCTTCACATAAGACGACAACTCTCACATAAGACGACGACCTTCCACATAAGACGACAACCTCGCACATAAGACAGTGACCTTCCACATATAAGACGACGACAACCCACATAAGACGACGACCTCCCACATAAGACGACGACCTCACATATAAGACGACAACCTCGCACATAAGACGACAACCTCGCACATTTGACGACGGACCAACTCTCACGTTGAGGACGACCTCCCACATAAGACGACGCCCTCCCAAATGACACAACCTTCTACATAAGAGACGTACATTCAAGGCGACTTCACTGCAGCAGAAATTCTCAGTGGAATTCTATAATAATGTAAGTTACAGAACGACCTCTAAGCGCAATGCATCAAGTTTCCATTACTCCAGAGCGGCATTCCGTCCATGATAACCCCACATATCACTTTCCTCAAGCAATCTTCTACGTCATTTCGCTCGAATGAAGTTTTATTTCTGTCATTTATTGAAGGCTGATACTCAATTGACTGGAAAACAATTATCCTGAATAATTACATATCGGTCACGCCATCCCCCACATGCCGGCTTTATCCCATATCTTGTCACGCCGTCCCTCACACGCCAGTTTTATCCTAAATCTGTCACACCGAGTTTATCCCAAATCCATCACGCCGTCCATCACACACCGGCTTTATCCCAAATCTGTCACCCCGACTTTATCCCAAATCCCTCACGCCGGCTTTATTTATCCAAATCCATCACGCCGTCCATCACACACCGGCTTTATCCCAATCCGTCACGCCGGCTTTATCCCAAATCTGTCACGCCTGCTTTATCCCAATCTGTCACGCCGTCCCTCACACGCCCGTTTTATTCCAAATCTGTCACCCCGA